>JAWNNX010000662.1:747500-1095751 GCA_035044505.1 Zaprionus lineosus | reverse complement strand
AGTAGCATATATCATGCTTACATTGTAAGATTCAATTTATGCAAACTCTTACACTTAAGAGAATACGACGAGCACACGTTACAATAGGCTCTCAAAATCCCGGTAACAGTTCTATATTTAATTAATTAACATTTCTAACTACATTCAGAGACAACTTATCCATAGACATGAAAATGGAGTTGTTGTAGACAACAACATTTTGAAGAGAGACTAAACGAGATTGGACCCACTCAAAATAAAAAGAGAGAGCTTGAGAGTCTGAGTGCCTTTTGTCTTTTGTCTTGCTTTCGCACATCTGAATGCTGAGCGACTGCTTGAGTAGCCGAAGTAGACGAAGTGAGCACATTCATGTGTACAAATTTGACTACCTGCACATGTTTTTCTGCGGCAAGTGAATGAAGAGGTTATTGCTGAAAAATAAAATAAATAACAAAGCAATGCATATAATTTCAAAAACGAATATAATAATTTAATAAAAAATAATTGATAATAATAATTTGCTAACATATTTTAAAAATAGCAATAAATAATACAAGAATTGAAGAGCTTTATTATATTTTCTTAATTTATTCTGGACCTGTGCCTTATTCCTCTGTTTGGCAGTTATCATTTCTACTAGATGCCATTTGGCTGCCTTTCGAATTAATAAAGTTATCAATTTTTTTAAAATATATTTCCTATGGTCCAGACATTTCGCGTCATCGGCAAACCAGTCAGGATGTGAGCTATTTGAAGCTAAAATGCACCGATTCATAATGATATCCCTGACATTTTGCTTGTGCATTACTAAAGGGAACATAGCTCCAAAAACGTTAAAGTGCGTATTGCAAATCATATAAAAAGTGTCGGAAGGGTTGTGCAGTAAAAGAACATCGTTCGAAAAATTTTTCGCAAATATCAAGTCTTCAGAATTGTCAGATTTTATATAGTCAAATTTGTGAAGAAGTTCGTCGCACGACGCACAGTCGAATTTCTTATTTTTTAATAAGAAACCGTCCACGTATCTCCGAGAAACTTCTTCTGCCGGTAATATGTAGGACACGTCACTAGGATTTATATACTGATCTTCGTCCTCTTCGTCCTCATCGTCAAGTTGGTCATTTAATGATAATCCAGTGTTTTCTTTATAAATGTCATAAATGAACTCCAATTGGTCATGCTCGTCTTTTTCGCAATTCGTTCCTGCATTTTGCGCACCTGATATTAATTTCATCGAAATCATCCGCGCCAATATATTTTGTATCTCCCGCACGGATGGATTTGTGTTATTGCCTAACTTTGTCCGTATCGCACCGAAGAAATTTTCGAGACTGTCCTGGTTGAATCTGGTCAGGTAAATACAATTGATTCCATTTTCTTCTAAAAGTTCGTCACATAGTCTTATAATTCCTTTCAGAGTCCACAGAAGGCCTTCAACGCAATAATTGCTTCGTCTGTATTGGACTCTACCAATATATGCTATGAAATTTTCGAGGTCATTTTTTATATTGTTATTTTTGGCGTAGGCGTATCTGTAGCCTTTTATATTTTTAGAATTTAATAAGTCAAATGTATTATTTATTGTTCTACAAAAGGTAGCGGTCCCCATTGCATGTTTCATTACATCCTTCGAGAAACAGTTCCTTTTGTATGCAACCTCAATGGCAGACGCGGCCGTATTTGAGAAAATCTGAAGAGCCATTCTCACATTCATTTTTTGAAAACAATTAGGCCGAATGTGTGCCTCCGTCAATTTTGGTGCCATTCTGGTCGTTGTACTTTTATTGTCCATCTCAAACAGTTCTTTTATTATAGACCAACTGGCGGTCCCATATGGCGTCTCAATAGTATTGTCAATAAAACAATTGCGCAAGCTTTTGATAAGGTGCACGTAGTCATAAAGTAGGTACATTTTGTTACCTTTTTCGTCAACGTATTCAGCTTCATTGAAAGATAGATGTCTGAACAGGGCTCTGTTGGTTGATGATTGGTCAGCAACAATTCCTCTAATTTTAAGTCCAATTTTAAATACTTCGTCCACATTTCTTTTAACAATTTCAATAGCTTTTGTAATTTTTACGCTGCCGGCAGAGCAGTAATAAGAGAAGGAGTACTTCCACGGCTGCACAAGACCTTTTAATTGGAAAAATAGAAAGGAGTTTGCAGCCGTCGCCTCCCTCTCGCCATTGCCATAATCCGTAAATCCTTGAATTATGTCCAATTTAGAGTTGTATTCCAGCTCTGTACGACCTCGAATTTCGTCCATAACTAGAATACAATTCTTCTTCTTAAAACAACATAATTTATACTCGGAGGTAAATTCTTTACTGGGCACCAATTGCTTAGCGTTCTCGGGTGGGGCAAAGGTAATTGGAGGCCATCACGCAAAAATGCATAACATTTACTTGACCTGTAATTAATATTCAGTAAAATTTCACGCTCATAGGCGCTATATTTATTTCTTCGCCCCCCCTGAAGCATATTTATTAAAACGTTGGCCGCCTCACTAGTAGATGTTGGGGGAGGTCTGGCCATGGCCGACGTGGATTGCTCTCCAACATCAATCCGTCTCCGCAGGTCTTTGATCTCGCTTTGTAATTTTTGACATTTTTTATTTAAACCTTTCACCATTTCCAGGAGCTCCGAATTCTTTTTACGGTAAAAGGCTTCGTTGCGGCAATAGACTTCACAACGGGGACAACATATCTCCAAGCCCACCTCCTCATCAGTGCTATGCATCGGATCCTCGCTTTCATGATGCTCCTGATGCTCCATTTCCACATCCATTATGGGCGTGCAATTTTGACGCAACAATCTCCCTTAAACATCTTCAGGGAGAAAATGTTTCTCACAGATGAACAGATGCTTCAGTCCAACGCAGTGCGCCTTCAGCTTGCAAACTGCACGCCAGTTTGCATTTTTGATTGGGCAAGTAGGAAATTTATGCAACCGGGAGGGGGGCGCGGTCACGTTGCAATTTCCAATGCAACAAGTTAATGTTGTTTTTTTATTGAAACTTTTGAAGGGCGGTTCCTCGTCGTGGCCCAAATTTAGGGTTGGCATAGAGCCCAGCTTAATTTTTCTTGATCCGAAGCATTCACTGGAAAAATGACGATCGCAAACAGCAGAGATGCTGTTTAAATCTTCTACATTAAACTTAATGTTCTCGCACCGCTCAGCCTCCACATCCTTGCGCAATTTAAAAAATTTATTGCTACCTTCGCAACCTTTCACTATGCACTTCATTTTAAAGATCTGTAACTACCACAACAGCTTGATTAGAAAAAGCCAAACAGAAAAATTGACACCCATTTTGCCTATGCCTTGGCGCTACCCTTTCAAGTGTAATGATCAAGGATGTTTTAGTCAGAATAATGGATAAGTTGTCTCTGTACATTTCTAACTCTGTAAAAAAACATTTAGTCTTAAGCTACTCTCTGAATAAAACGCAACACATAGAAAGTGCAACTCGCGTATTATTTAAAATCCGGAGTACCGTTGGCCTTAGTTAATTTTACGGGTCATTTGTTGGACTTAAATTAATTAAAAGAAAAGTGATTAAACACAAGTATATATAGTGACGTAATCACGTCTACACGATACTCTACACACTACACACAATACTCTCAACACAGCACACAACACTCTCTACACAATGTCCACTTGAAATTAGACAGAAACAAATAAAATATTAAAGTTATTACCGCTGCACTCAACATGCGTGCAACAGCTATCCCTTTTGACACACTCAAAAACAATTATACAAAAACCACCCTCACATTAATGAAATTGTACGCCGCCAAACCTCAACTCCAACATAGATGAAATTGTAAACTGTAACAAATAGATCGATGCACTAAACCTCGACCCAAACATAAAAATGAAATTGTAAACCACAACCAACTCCACTTAAGAAAACACTTAAACTTAAGAATGTTCCAATAGCGAGGTATGCTCAGGACCTTTTGAGCATCGCTGAAGTTAGTCTTAAGCTGATCGTCAAATAAAGCACTTCGTACGGAGTTGAAACTCTTAAAAACTCTAGTGTTATAATTTTTGTTTTAAAGTATTAGCGTTGGCCTTAGTGTAAGGCACGGGCCATTAGTTCGACTCAACAAAAAACTGCATTTATTTTACTATATATATATAGTGAAATAAAAAGATGTTGCGAGTTAAATAGCACGAACTTCTTTATTCAAGATGAGTTTCAGAACTGAGGACTCTAACATCCTTTACAATGTTTAAATGCATTTCTCTGCTTGGTGTACAATTTCTGTGTTTGGGTTAGTTTGTCGCGGGAGCACTTAATTACATTATTATCTCTTATATTTAGAGGGAGTTGGAGGGAGCAGCTGGTATGGCACATATGGCACATAGGGCTGCATAACCAAACACACACTTTGAGCTATAAAGGACAGCTGCATCATCCACATACGATGCCAGGAGCAACTTGATCGGCTATACGTGTTCTGAAGATGGAAAAGGTAAGTCTGCTGTTTATATAATCAAGGACCAAGAGCACTTCCCTGCGGTATACCAGCCTGCACCGGATATTCTTGAGATACGGCAGCTCCTACCTTAACTTGAAATTGGCACCATTCCAGGCAGGATCGGGGCATCATGTAGTGTGAAGCTGGAAGAGATTATTTGTTGGGTTGCCAGGGTTGCCACACTCTATCAAAAGTTTCAATAGCCTTTTTTCGATCTATGCCTAGGATATGATTAACCACTCTGTGGATTTGTTCAAAAGTGCCGTGTCCTTTGCAGTTCAGCAGGTCTTTTTAAAAAGAGTCTTTGCCATAACTTTGAGAGGGATGGTAGTAGGCTAATTGATATGTAAGATTCTCTGTAAGATTGTCTTCCGGCTTCTCGGCCTTGTGTGTCATCCTTGGATCCTTGGCAATTTTAATTTGACTGGGAAATATCGAGCTCCTTTAACAGCGTTAAATATAAGTGTATGAAAGGAATTTCATGTAGAGACAGAGGACTTAAGGGTGGTGTGGGGCTTTGTCCTGGGGCTTTGTTTGTTTTGGAAGACAGACAATAATTTCGAGGATTTCGTGAAGTATGAAGTCCGCTCTATCATGTGTGTATATAAGTTAATATTCACTAGTTTAGTTTTATAGAAACGTTGTGGTTTATTGAATATTCATTTTTAGACTAACTTACAACTAGGACCTGAATCCCTAATCTAGCCTCGGGTTGGTGACTGCGGCGCTGGCGTTAAGGGCAGCGACGTTGGCATCTGGCGACGGAGTTGACAGATCCCCCGGATCGGGTAATAATGTAAATAGTTTATGAGAGCGGCTTGGTTGATGCTCACGACGGTTTACTATTACGACATAGCTTCAAGTGGTTTGTGCTATGTTAGTTTCAAGTGGCTTATGTTCTGTGATCGTTTTAAGGGTTCTATGCTGTCATCAGATTACTGTGTGCAGCAATGTGCGTTGGTCGGCAACTGTCGTTAACTTATATGTTATTCAGAACACCTAACATTTTTATGCTTAGCAGGCGAGGTATATGAATTAATAATATTTTAAGTACCAAGCAGCCATTTCATTGAGTCATAACACTAGTAACTTTCCCAGGTTTTGAGTTGAAGTGAAAAAAAAAAATTATTTATATATTTTTTTTCTGATTTTCGGTCTGTTTTCAAAGCTCGTGTCCCAGCTGCACGCGTTCCATAATCAAGTACCAAAAGCTTCGCGTATCCGTAACCTATCGCTTACCTGCCATACGCCACGAAAAGTTGATACCACATATCGTCCAGTTTTGGTAAGCGTCAAAGGTAAGAGGCAGTTAAATATTGTTAATATAACGTTTCTAGTCACCGGCCATTTCTGTGGGAAAAAAGGAGGAATTATCAGCTTGAGGCATGCCACCTAAAAAGAATGGAAAGGGTAACCGCCCTCGTTGTCAGCCGCTTCAGTTGGCTGACTTTTTGGCCACTGATTTGCAGTCGCCGCCCAAAGATAATAACGATTCATCCAATTTGTGAGTTATCAAACATATTTCCGTAGTTATGTAAGTAGAGCTGTCAAATACCTAATTGTAGGGTACCTGTCAGTCAAGTCAGCTTTGCCACTGCTACTATTTCACAAGCTGTAGCTCAAAATGAGCCCGTAATCCAAATTGCCAAAGCTGGCACCCTTCCGGATAAAATCGAAGCTGCATCCTTCACACCAAACGAGGAAGACTTCCCAGCCATGGGCACTATACGTAAAAAAATAAAGCCAACTCATGTAATACAGCCCGTGTGCTCTGAGCCGTCAGTTGAAAACAGGCAGTTGGGGCAAGTCAGTATACAGCGCGGGGGTAACCCATTGATTGCAACGGGAAATACTTCCAGCCAGCAGCGCTTCGGTAATGACGGTTTACATGCGATGCAACTTCCAACTCCAACTCCAACTTCAAAGTCTGTGGAACAAAATAATATTGGCGCAGGCGCAACTTCGACATCGCAACACAATTTGCGCCCAGCTGCGACACAGCAGAGTGCACAAGGGAAAAGTGGCTGGACCACCAGGCACATTGGCCAGGACGATGGTACAAACAGACGAGAGGTAAAGGAATACGACTCTAGATCTTCGCAGCTACCTTCGCGGCACACCGATCGTCGACAGCAACGCAACCATCAACAGGCTATGCCAGCTCGTCTACCAGATAAGCCTGCTAACTTACCTTCGACTCCCAAAGGAGGTATCTCCAATTGGAGGGACCCTGATCGTCGCCAGCAACGCAACTATCAACAGGTTACGCCACGTCGTTTTCCAGATAAGTCTGTCTCTCTATCTCCGACTCCCGGAGGTAGCTCTAATTTGAGGGAATCACGTGGAATTAAGCAGCAGCCGTCTGGTCTGATTGCCCAGGCAAAACCGAGGAATAATTCCATTGTATTGCAGAGCAACCTTAATTGGAATGCTACCGAATTTCGTCCTATGGAACGGAGCTTGCCCAGAAATCAAGTGGTGCCACGCAATTATTTCCGTCACAAGCGGTCCAGGAAATCGATAATTGTTAGTATATAAATCGTGCTCATCATTATATCCTTAATATCCTTACCGTCTCAGGAGCGGCGTCTACGTCAACGTTTCAACCGCTCTCTAAAACCGAACGCTGTTTTCGAGGTGGTGTCATTACCTTCTGAGCAGCTGCAATCGATAAGCAGAAATGAGGAGCTACCAAAACAAAATGGTATCCCAATGAACGATCCATCACAGGCCGCCGGTATATCAGACCTGGCTGCCCCGGCTGTGATTGCGGCAATACCGAGAATCAGACAACCCACTGACCGATCCTCATCGCCGAGAGTCTCTGGACGACGGCAAAGTTGTTTAAATAACAACAATGAGAACAGCCAGTCGGTTTTTCGGCTCGCCAGCCTCTCCAATACGGGCATAGGCACGATCGAGGACACGCAGCCAACCATCGAACATATACAGAGCAACTTGAACCAGGAGGACCAGGAGGACCAGGAGGACGGTGCAGCGCTGTTGAATCCAACGCGTACAGGCCGACAATTCATAACGTCAGGCTTCATGGAGGCGAATCATATCGATATGAACGGGATCCTAGATCTGGACATGAGAGAGACTATTATAGAAGGAATTACAATTGGGTCAACAACCATGATGCAAACAGCTCAGGCAACGTCCACCGTGTCAATCACGTCCACCATGTCTGCAATGAAATCCGATCTAATGCGAACGCCGATCGATTCAACAACTTTAATCGCGCGAACTACACCAATCGCGATCACCACCAACACCGTGACAGCCACGACAACCGCGACAGTCGTGCCAATCGTGCCAATCGTGCCAACTTTGTCAACCAGGTCTTTCAGTCCAATAGAGCACACGCAGACTATCATCCTAGACGGGATAACCAGTCCAACACCAGGCCAGACAAGGGCATCAAGTAAGCCACCCGACCAGCCCAGTATGGCCATACCATGCCATAAGACATTCCTTCGCGACGACGATATACCTATACAACGGCGTGAAGGGCTGGCCGATCTTAACTTTATGCCGCCCAAGATCAAAAAACTATATCATTCGATACGCCCCAAATATTCGGACTATGGTTTTGTATATGCTCTGAGTGGACAGCTTTGCCAGGAGGCTGTACCGATGGGGTGCTATGTATATCCAAAGAAGGCACCTACTTCTGTATGTGTTGCCAAGGCTTGTCCGTAAGTTTATATCAAACTGTCCAAAGCAAAAGGTTTAACTCATATTTTAAACTGAATCTGTGGGTGGGTAGAATCTGTGGACTTCCCGTGTATATGGATGAAGAAGTTAATGAAGTCGTGTGGAACTTTGTACCCCGTCGTTATAGTACATCTCTACAAGATGCATTCCTAGTGACCAATGATGACATGCTGCCAGCTCTACCTGGCTTTTTGCACCAACGTCAGGTGACCTTTACCTCGGAGGCAGAACAGTTGCTGCAAAAGTATTACGTTATCTCACGCATTAAGCAGCCAAGTGAGCATGTCTTTTACTTCACTCGTATCCATGTAAACCCCCTACCTGACAATACATCCTTCTCTTTCCCGCAGCCGCATTCAGCAGCAAAACGTATATTGTACTAAAGCAATTTGCAGAGTCACTTGCCAAGCTATCCATGCGACTGGACGTACTTGAATCGGATGTAACTGTTGCCATATTCCATTGCGAGAACTTCTTTGTAGCCGGTGGCTATCCATCCTCAGCAATGACCACCTTTAACCTAATATCTCACCCAGATCCGCATATGAATGAATTTGCGCGCTGGCTCCTTGACTATTTGGATCGCTATGAGGAAGAAATAGGCGCCATGCAGCCGAAGCGGCTACGCTTTGAAAGTGTCCAATAATCTAGAAAGTAACTAGAAACTGAGCAATGCTGCACTTCCTCCAACCATCTAGTTGAATATCAGAAAGGAGTTTTCCGTCCTTACAATCCAAAAGGCTTTTCAAAAATATATTATTTTAAAGATGGGAAGTGCAGCATTGAGAGCATTAAAAAAATTTTTTTTCACCTAAAAAATTAACTATATGTTATAGTTTTTCATATATTAATAAAAATGGAGGTGCCACCTCAAAACTTCTAGTAGTGTAATTAAAAAATCTTATAATTAAATTTCATTAATTATTAATTAAAAGTGTATCAAAGCCGTGACTAACGTTTAAGACAAATCAAGCTTCCGATCACTAAATGAAGCCAAGATTTAATTTAAGCTCTTGACTTATTTTTTGTTTTATTTTATGAAATTTAAAATTTGTATTTTGATTAACAAATCAATTTTTATTTAAGAGTATTTTTTGTTTAAGTATTAAACATTTAAATTCCAAAACAATCCAATTTCTTGTCACATTTTCCGGTCTTCCATCGGAATCAAACGCTTGTCCAGGTGCTGCAGGTGCAATTAGATTTCTGGTTAATCATATTCTGCGATTGGCTCCAAGTCTTATTAAGGCTGAGACAACTATGGAAGCCTCCTAGCCGTAACAAGGGAGAAGCTGGATTAGTCAAGAAAAAGATTAACAATAATTACGCTCTTATATTTTTTTTATTTGTTTCTTGCCTTTAAATAAAAAAAAAAGTTGATTTTAAATAAAAAAATATTTTGTTTATTAACTAAATGCTGCGGCGACGTACAGCTCTCTCTTCATTATTTGCCTTTTTATTTGTTTATAAATTTTGATTATCCTTTTCAGTTGCCTGAGCGTAATATAATTATAAGTGGTTACTTTTGCTGGTTGGGAGGGAGGAGGCTGGAGGGTAAGGGGCCAAAGAATTGATTTCTTACACACATGATATATATAGTGCGTATAATATATGTTATATATAAATATTTATATATATTTAAGTTAAGTTTAAATATGTAGTATACATAGTCATTTGGTTATTAGTTTGTAGTTTGTAGTTTGTAGCTTGTAGTTTGTAGTTTGTAGCTTGTAGTTTGTAGTGTAAAAAGAGTCGAGGAAATGGAGCCTTTGCGGTGTCCATGCTTATGATTAGGATGAAGCCCTATATGCACATACGTAATATGCATGTGTGTATATATATGTATATATATATATATGTATATATATAGGTATGTGTGTTTTTATAAAAATAATGCTTAGATATCTAGATTACGACAAATTAAAAGCATATAAAATACATTCTTCACTTTGGTCCAGTACTGAAATCTCGGATTTCGTTAGTTGCCAAAATCGGTTGCTAAGTTTCTTGATTATTTGGGTACTTATAGAACTAGAGTAATCCCCTTCTTTTAACTGAATGACTACACTGAATGATGAGCTCTCTTATACTCCTAATGTTTAACAGATGAATTGAGCTTCTTAAACTTCGCTGTGTGTGTGTGTGTGTGTGTGTACATATTTATTCGATGTGTGCGGTGAGCGTTTAGTAATCCAAATTGCCTTGGGCTCCAGTTATGATGGCATCAATCCAAATGCGTGCCGCTGCATCGGAGGCTGCCTGAAGATTGTAGCTTCGTTTCTTTGTTTTCACAATGAAGGTGCAATGTGGGCGTCCGCTCTTCGAAGCATTTAGGTGATCCAGATACACCTCATCTATGGTCTGCATCGTGCAACAGAGCAATGGAGTTTATTAATAGGTAAAATTCTTTTTTATTTGTGGGGCTTTTGAAAAAACTCACTGCAAAATAAGCGCCACCGCGTGGCTTGCGCTCCGACTTATCCGAGTAGTAGATAAGTGCGCTCCGTTGCCGATCCAGGACGAACCATCGCCGTGACCAGGCGTGAAAAGTGGCACCCAATTTGTGCAAGTAACTGGAATTGAAATCAAATAACAGTTTAACAATCGTTCGAGTCTGGGCCTTGGCCAATACAAATGCTCACCCGCGACAGCTGTGCGCATCGACAAAAACATGCGGGCAGAGATCTATTTGATGTCCGGCGGTTTCGATGTGATGCCGCAGATTAAGATCGGGTGAGAAGATTGGCAGGTAACGTGTCAATGGTCGCTGATGTTTTGCCAGTGCCCGTTTCCGCTCACCATTACCGCTGGTGCTGCTGCTGCTAGTGCCTGGGCCACTGCTGCTGCCACCGCTGCCACTGCCCGCCGAGGCGGTGTCCTGTGAATTGCTGTTGCTGCTGGCGCGCTTGTTCTCCGACACGGACTCGCCGTTGCCAAACTTGGGCGCCTCAATAGTCGCATCACAATTATTAGCCTCAGACAGCGGCCGTGGACTGCGAGCCGAAGTCACTGCACCGCCTGCAATCGCATGATGCTCCAGTTCCGGTTGTGAGTGACGTTGCTGTAAATGGAAGAGTGACAATGTTGTTAGTGGGTTAGCGGCCCGACCACTCTATATGTATATGTATATATTATAAAGGTATATAAATAGCCATCCACGAGATTAGAAAAGACCAAAGCAATCGTTTTTTGTGTTTCGCTGCTGCCAGTGACAAAGCATTCCTCTGGCCATTAGCCAAAGCCTCTAACCTTTTTTATTTAAGCCTATAATTAGTATATTATACTTAGCATATATATATACATATATATATGTATATCTATATTTATATATATTTATTTATAAACATTTATCTGATTGTTCAACTTGACCTCAAGTGCGTGCTAATTTCACTTTACACTCGCCGTACACAAATTCAGAATTTATCTTTTTTGCTCTCCAAGTAAATGTTCCGCCGTAGCTGAACACGTTTCAACACAAATTTGAAGATGTTTGAATGTAAACATTGCGGAACTTATAACAGGATGTACACACACACACACGCACATAGGCAAGCAAATAGAAGTGGACTGGAGCGAATCTATGATTTACTTGCTTCAAGCTGTGACACGACCGACACGAAAGGTAAGAGAGGAGGATATCAGGTGGAGGGGAAGGATAGAGAAAGAAAAGAGAGACGGAGAAAGAGAAAGAGAGAGAGGGAGAGACGAAGAAAGACAGAGAAAGTGAGAGAGTTAGAGGGAAGAGAGAAAGATAGAGAAACAGATAGAGAGGGGAGGGAAGAGAGACTGAAATAGAGAGAGAGACTGAAATAGAGAGAGAGAGAGAAGAGAGAGAGAGAGAGAGAGAGAGAGAGAGAGAGAGAGACAAAATCAGAGAGAGACAGATACAGAGAGAGACAAATAAAGAGAGATACAAACACAGAGAGAGAGAGACAGAGATAGAGAGAGACTAAGAAAGAGACAGAGAAAGACAGAGTCAGAGAGAGACACTGACAGACATAGAGATAGACAAATACAGAGAGAGACAAATACAAAGAGAGACAAATACAAAGAGAGACAAATACAGAGAGAGACCAATAAAGAGAGAGAGGCAAATACAAAGAGAGACAAATACAGGGAGAGACAGAGACAGAGATAGAGAGAGAGAGACATAGACAGAGACAGAGACAGAGACAGAGACAGAGAGAGACACGGAGAGAGAGGGACAAAGACAAAGAAAGACAGAGACAGAGAGAGAAAAATGCAGAGAGAGACATAGACAGTGACAGCGAGAGACAGAGTCAGAGAGAGACACGGAGAAAGGGACAGAGACAGAGAGAAACAAAGTCAGAGAGAGACACGGACTGAAAGGGACAGGGACAGAGAGAGAGACACTTTCAGAGAAGGACAGAGACAGAGAGAGTCAGAGAGTCAGAGAGAGACACAGGCCATCCCATCGTCAATAATATTATCCAATTCTATTGATTACTCAGTTGTGTAAACATTTATATCCTTATATCCTTGTCAGGCCTTGTTATATTTTTAATTTAAACTCTAACTAACTTAAACTAGTTTCACTTTGGAGGGAAACGAAAAACATAAAATTGGATAATCGACACACTTTTAGCGATATGTAAATGCTTCAAGAATTTGGAGCACACTCACACTCACACATACACATACACATGCACATACACGAAAATACATGCACACTCACAAGGTAATAGAGTTCTGTGCGTTGACGCGCATTCGCGTCCATACGACGATGTTGCACATAAGTCATCCAAACGGACATGATCCTGCGATGATGATCCGGGAGTTATCTAGGATTCAAATGAGAATTTCGCGCGGCGGAACTCGGCGCACTACGACGGACACGAACGTTTAGAATCGCACGGATAGCAAGTACGGAATAAAACTGCCTCAGCGTCTGCCAGGGGGCTGTGCCCCAATAATATCGAACGAGCCGCGCACGAACATTGTCCAGTAATCGTATCGGGATTTTCGATTTTGAATCTTAAGATCGGGCCATTATAATCGTAATGGGGTAGGCGATTTGTGATGCTATTGCCGCTGGACGATGATCTTGAGACTCGTATAAACAAAATTGCCGAAAATTGGTAAATAACAACAATAACAACTGCCACAAAATGTGGATGAGGGGCAAGAAGGAGGAGCACTTGGAGAAGTGCGCATAACGACCAACGGACACAAACTGACGAACGGAGCACCAAAAAAATCATCAGCTGGCGGCGAGAATAAAGAAATATTATTATAAACTTATTAATAAGTATATTGGACGAGAAGGAGGCGTGGCTCGCGGGCGTTTATTTTAAAATAAACATTCGCGAAAAGAAGATGAGAAAATATAAAACACAAATGTCGAGCCGCTGCATATTTAGTGAGTAACGATTCGATGATAGATGGACGATTATGATGTTCCGAATGGAAAAGAATTTTAAAGAGAAAATGTGGCAGAAAAAATAAGAGCGATAAAATAAAAAATAAATAAATATAAAATAAAATATAAAATATAAAATAAATAAATATAAAATAAAACATAAAATATAAAATATAAAATATAAAATATAAAATATAAAATATAAAATATAAAATATAAAATATAAAATATAAAATATAAAATATAAAATATAAAATATAAAATATAAAATATAAAATATAAAATATAAAATATAAAATATAAAATATAAAATATAAAATATAAAATATAAAATATAAAATATAAAATATAAAATATAAAATATAAAATATAAAATATAAAATATAAAATATAAAATATAAAATATAAAATATAAAATATAAAATATAAAATATAAAATATAAAATATAAAATATAAAATATAAAATATAAAATATAAAATATAAAATATAAAATATAAAATATAAAATATAAAATATAAAATATAAAATATAAAATATAAAATATAAAATATAAAATATAAAATATAAAATATAAAATATAAAATATAAAATATAAAATATAAAATATAAAATATAAAATATAAAATATAAAATATAAAATATAAAATATAAAATATAAAATATAAAATATAAAATATAAAATATAAAATATAAAATATAAAATATAAAATATAAAATATAAAATATAAAATATAAAATATAAAATATAAAATATAAAATATAAAATATAAAATATAAAATATAAAATATAAAATATAAAATATAAAATATAAAATATAAAATATAAAATATAAAATATAAAATATAAAATATAAAATATAAAATATAAAATATAAAATATAAAATATAAAATATAAAATATAAAATATAAAATATAAAATATAAAATATAAAATATAAAATATAAAATATAAAATATAAAATATAAAATATAAAATATAAAATATAAAATATAAAATATAAAATATAAAATATAAAATATAAAATATAAACAAATAATTACAAAGTTAATATATACATATACATATATACATATATATATGTATGTGTAAATATGTGTTGGGTATTACCAACTGGCTTAAAGGCTTTTCAGAACTGAGAATTTGGCTCTAACGCTAAAAAAATGAGCCATCATTGCGTGGTAAAAAGTGATGCATCGATCAAAGTAAAGTTTTATTTCTTTCGACTTTTGGTTATTTATATTTAATTGTTTATTCACGTTGAGGCGTTCATTTGTATTGGAAGTAATTACACATTCGGGTGGGAGTGGAACTGAAGGTAGGCGGTGAGTATCACGGCCCTGGGAAAACTTTCGCTTTGCTTTGGCCTAGGTTAATTTTTGTGTATGTCAATCACTCACCTGTTGCCCGGCACCTGTTGTTGGTGTTGATTTTGTGGTTGTGGCTGCTGTTTCGGTTGTTGTTATGCCTGATTTTAGATTCGGACTACCGTTGGCATCCCCTGACGCACAGTATTCCTTATCGTTAGTCTTTTGCTGTTGTTGTTGTTGTTGTTGTTGTTGTGTGGATGTTTGATCGTTCAGCTTTTGCATTTCAGTTTTATCAAATAATTTGGCATCTTTGCCACCGCTGCAATAGCACAGAAGAGGAGAGATGGTGTGAGTAAGATAAGAGGGAGAAACAGAAAGAAAGAAAGAGAGCAAGGAAGAAGCAAGGAAAAGGAAAAAAAAATCAAAATAATTCCCAGTGTCTATAAGTAGGAGTCTATATAGATTATGCATACCAGCATGGAATCAGCTTGTTTAGCTTATCCATCACGATGACTAACGCAGCCTGCCAATGCGACTGTGTCTGTTACTCTGACTGCGACTGCGACTGCGACTGCCACTGCTAAAGTCAACTGCTGCCGCACAATTCGTGTGACTGACTAAGCGACCGGCGGCTCTGCTGGGGGACAGTGTTGTACTCGAAGTTTGAATTGAAAATGAAAATGGAATTGGACTCGAGTAATGCAACAATTCCAACCGTCACTTGGCAAATAAGTGAGCTCACCCACTCATAGTAAGAATCACAGAGAAAAAGAGAGAGAAGAGAGAGAGAGAGAGAAAGAAAAGAGTGAAATTAAGTGACGAAGAGGAGTAAAAATGCGCAAACATTCACACACACACACACATACACACATACATACATACATATAGTGAACAGGCAGCTGATAAGCTTATCACCAGCAGCCGCAACAATAACAACCGTTGCGATAGAAGCAACTGCGACTACGACTGCGACTGCGACTGCGACTGTGACTGCGACTTCGTCGCCGTAATTGCAGCACGTTTAAATTTCAGGTGACGTCGCCGTCGTTATCGTCTTCACAAAGTCTATGGACTAACTGATCGGACCGACGGACTAATAGACCAATCATCAATATATGCTCATACCTTGCCGAGAGCGTTGCGTTTCGTGTCCGAATTCAAATCGGAATGGGAATCCGAATCGGAATCGGAATCGGCGATGGTATGCGATTCGGAAAGCGAGGTGAAGGAGGAGCAGTTAATGCTAGTCGTATGTCACCTATAAATATTTGTCTTGTTATAAACTTTTTTTGTTATTTCTCACTGACCATCAATGTGAAAAATCAACACGTAATTCAAAAACCGGTTTTATTTCATTTTCAAACTCTCATAATTATCATCAGTCGCCGTCGCAATCGCACTAGCAGAAGTAATCACATTCGCAGTCGCAGTCGCTGTCGCAGTCGCCGTCGCTGTCGCAGTCGACATCGACATCGACGTCGACGTCGTCGCATTGTTTTGCTATTAGCAAAATATTTGATTAATTATAGATCCAATGGACTCACTTTACACGCCACCCAGAAGATAATTACACTAGTCAACAAAACACGAAGGTTTCAATCAAACCCCAAGACGGATGTGAATGAGTTAGCCGGACAAGTCTTTATACCAAAGGTATATCACATCACATCAACAAGTATATATATAAATATATAAATATATATATATATATATATATATATATTTTCGGGAAAATCTGAATGCTTTTCATGTTTAACTGTGTGCTTCTTTGAGGTAAAATAAAGGACACAAAGAGAAAGCAAAGTGTCTGCTCAAGCTAAGCCCCAACCTGTGCATAAATAATATAGCTGTATATATCCTTCTATATCTTTTTCTCTATCTTTATCTTTATCTCTATCTTTATCTTTATCTCTATCTTTATCTCTATCTTTATCTTTACCTTTATTTTAGGTTCACAGCAGTTATTAGATAATAAATACTAGTGCTACCTTTAAAGGCATTACCTATATTTTTCCCTTGACTAATCAACGGGAAAATCTCTTTAAGCGGACTGAAACTTTTCTGCACAGTGTAATAAGTACAGTGGGCATCCAAAGAGTTTTTGTCAGCTGCACATCTAATTAAGAGCAGCAACGATATGGCCAGGCATGTGGAACGAAGACTTTAATGCCTAGTGGGGTTAGTCAACTTGAACTCAAACGCCGGGCTGCCCGGGGTCTCTTTGAGTTGGGCCGTTGATTCAATTAGGGCAATCGAGTGGATTGACTGGCTTTTGGGATTGGACTTGAGCATTGGCTTCGACTGGGGCTTGGGCTTGAGCTTGGGCTTGGGCTTGGGCTTGGGCTTGGGCTTGGGCTTGAGTTGGGGGAGGAAGGGATTTTTTTGAAATGGCTGAAGATTACACACTCACTTGGCGTTCACTGGGGCGATTGGTGCTTCAAGCGTTGACTCAACGGATTGCTGTGTGGAAAGTAAGTATTGTGTGCGTGCCTCGTCGTGGCTCTTCTTCTTAAGGTCAAATATCTTCTGACGTTCGTGTTCGATGACCTGATGACCTGTTGGGCGAGTCGGTGAATTAATGATTGGGTGATTTAATGATTTGGTGATTTGGTGATTTGGTGATTTGGTGCTTTGGTGATTTGGTGCTTTGGTGGGTAACTATGTGTTTCCGCTTTAACTTTCACCTACCTTGCTGAGCCAGGAGGAGTTTGCGATTGCGTTCTATCTCTTTGATGCTGTCAAAGATTTTCGTGCTGGCACCTTGGCTGGTTGAGATTGGAGCATCATTGGCCACTTTGCAGCTGCGGTCAATGTCGTCCTGCGAAGGCACCCGCCGTTCCAGGGGATTCACTTCAAATCTGTCGCTGCGTAAAGATAAATTGAAGCTGATCTGCTCACAGCTGCCGGCATCATAGACCTGCAGCGGCGGTCGCTTCGGTGTGCTGGTCATCTGATTGCCATGGAGCAGTTCTATTTTGTTATTGCCGTAGAACATGTTTTCGTTCACACTCTTCGACATCAAATCCTCCTGGTTACATCGCTTGGGACAGAGTAATTCTGCGGAGCCGAAGAGCGACTGCGACATAATTCCATTAGCCAAGTTGGTGGAGCTGCCGCCGTATGCGACATGGGCGTTGGGCGAGCTACGGCCGCTGGTTGATGGTGGTGATGTCTGTTCCTCGCTAGGATCATCAGGTCCCAGCTGTATGCGCAGCGATGCCAATTCCGACTCCAATATTAAACGTTTCTCCTGGCGCTTAAGATCCTCGTGACACGCGTGATGTTCCGACTCCTCTTCGAAGTATTGAAACTCCAGATCCTCAAACGTTTTCCGATCGCTCTCTAGCGAATCACACACGTTCTCAATCTCCTCCTTTAGGCAGGCATTGTTTGGCTTCTGCTTCAACATGTCCCGTAATCTGTAAATCGATAATTTGCGTTATTTTTCATTTTAAAAATAGTTAAAAAATAAAATTGAAAATTAAAAACTTTTTAACTGAAGTTGACAGGACTCGCTGAGAGATGCACATCCTAATGGACAGTGTCTTAGCATTTGAAATTAAAACAAATGAAATGCTGAGGAGTCAACGGTCAAGGCTGCACGTTTAAATCTATGCATTCCGGACGTTGCGTCCAGCATCTATCCAAATCTCAAGGAATCACTTTGTGGCCCATTCCTGCTGCATGCTTACTTGTTAAGCTGGTCCTGCTTCATTTCAATGGACTGCTTCAGCTTGGCCTGCTGATTTTCTTCCATGACACGTGTGGCATTTCGCTGTGCCTCCAGGCGGTAGATCCGACTCTGCAGCGAATGCAACTGCTGACGTGGTGTGCCCGGCCTCGTTATTATCGTCGTCATGGTGGTTGTCATTGCGGACTGTTCACTTGGGAGTAGCTGAAATTAGGGATAGTTTAATATATGAACTACAGGCAACTCTAGGGATGCATACATCTTGTACCTCATGACCATCTGCGGGGGGCGGCAATTCAGCCAACTCGCGCTTCAGCTGTTTGCGGCGCTGCAGCAATTCGCAGCGTTGTCTTTGCTCCGTGTTAATGCTTCTCGGCGCTGGGGCTGGTTTCCGTGCGGGCTTTGGCGATTGGCTGGACGAATCATTGAGATTAAGCGTAAGATTGTTGATATTCTTGTTGGGGCGTTTGGCTGAGCTCAACTGTCGCCCCACATGCTGCTGCTGCTGCTGCTGCTGCTGTTGCTGCTCCAGCTGCTGCTTACGCTCGAAGGACTTGAAGAGTTGCTCGTAGTCGCGTTGTTGATTTGGTGCCGGGGGCTTAGGTGCCACTGGTGGCTTAACCATATTTGCTGCTGATGCCGTTGTCATAGGCGATGCTAGGGCAAAGGCGCTGCTAAATGAGGCATCTTTCTTTGGTGACATGCAGTTTGTCCGTATCTTGGTACGCGGAGATTGTGGCACATATTTTCCAGTGACGCCCACCAGATTCTCATGGCTAGACTTATTCGTATTTGGATTCCCAGCACTAGGTGCACCCGAGGAGACGTGCAGCTGGCCATTGATCTCAACGCGGTTAGGTCCCAGCAGCCGTACATTCTCATAGCCCCATGAGCTGCTGACCAGGGCCAGGTTGCTGTTACTCCCCGTATGCTGCTGGAACGGCGACTTCTTATCCCGCGGCAACGAGCCATTCGTCTTGATGCGATTCTGTACAATTGGCGATGAGGTGATGCTGCCAGTGCTGGCGTTGTGCGTCGTTTGGTTGCTGCTACTGCTGCTGTTATGTTGTTGTTGTAGCTGATGTTGTTGCTGTTGTTGCTGCTGCTGCTGTCGATCTGCGTATTCGGTGCAGATCTTGAGCATGTCCTCCAGCTCAGCACCACTATTGAGCTCCGTATTTATTCCGTTCATGGCGTAGATTTGCAATCCACCGGCCGTGTAGGTGCCCGGCTTGGGATACCGATCGTATCGGTCGTTGTTCACCTTGCTGAGCAGCTCCGGATGCACGGCCTGTTGTTGTTGCATTTGTTGTTGCTGTTGCTGTTGCTGTTGCTGCTGCTGTTGCTGTTGCTGCTGCTGCTGTTGCTGTTGATGCTGCTTGAATACAGCAGCATTGCTGGGTATGTTGCAGTAGCCAGGATTGTGTCCAATTCCATTGGTGTTACTGGGTAGTGTTTTGGCATATTGATTGTTTAGCTGCTTCTCGCTGCGATTATTCTCTGCCAGATTCCGGGCAAAGTTCGCGTACTTCTGACCAAGTACATCCCGGGCGGGCATGTTGACTGTGACGAGATCCGAACTAAACACTTTCGGGCACTGCACACCATGCAGATCAATGGTGGGCCCCTCCTTGTTGTTGCTGTCACCAATACTATTATTTTTTAAAGGATTGATGATGCTCTCGTAGAAACTCTCCAACTCGAGTGATTGACTATAATCATGCGACGAATCGTGTTGCGACGATTGCGTAAAGTCTATTTGTGGCATAGAGACGCGTTCGTTGGATCCCATGGCTGAGCGCATCATTTGCGCCTCGTCAGGATTGTTAAAGCGCAGGTAATTTGAGTTGCCAATGGTGATCATGGCACCCTGCGTCAGCTTCGCCTCGTCCTCTATGTGTGCTCCGTCAATGAGCAGCCGCGCCTCCGATTCCGGAACGAGTGTAACCTCGTTACCCTCGCTTCTGTAAATGGTGCAATGCAAGGGACGCACTCCACTGCCGTTTAGAGAGATGCTGCAGCTCGGCGCCGATCCGATTGTCGTGTCACCTGTCAATCAAACAAAACGTGTAATCAATCAATAATCGCACTTTGATAACAGTAATACTAGACTCAACTCTATATATAGCTGTTCCTTTAACTGTACTCTAAATATAACTGTAACTTATGCTGTCTCGTTCCCTTGAACGATTACTCGAGCACTCGATCACACGATCAGAAGATCGCTCGATCGGATCGTTGGAGCATTTGTCCAGCGTGCGCGACACGATGAGAAGCAAAGACAGATAATCGCCAGAGCTGAGCTGAGCTGAGCTAAGACGATCTGACCTGCTGCTCTTATCTCTTAATTATGGAGCAACAACCACAAGGCGTCCTCGCCAAGGCACATAACCGTATCTTATTCCAAAGATTATGCACAGTGGTGCACTTTGAATTGTAAACAAAGTAAAAAGTTTTCATTTATATTAATTTGTTGGCAGAACAAATGTATATATGTATATTTTTATTTATGCATACATATGTATATGTATGTATATGTATATATTATTTAAAGACGTGACTTTACTAGTTTTTAACGCAGATAAATATAATAAACAACCACCACAATGTCAGTAGTTATCGAGCTTCAAAGCATATTTTTAGTTTATTATCTTTGTTGAAGGTATTTCAGAAGATCCTAAAAGCTATAGCTTTCTCGTTAGGATTCCTGAATCACACTGTGCAGATGTTATCGCGACAACGTCATGCACGAGAGCCGAAAGCTTGCGTTATTTCATGTTTGTGCTTTGGTTCGGCATTATTCTTAAAGGTTGTGAAGAGGAGGAAAAGGTGTATTGGTGTTGGTGTTTAAGAGTTGTATGTTTTTTTTTTGTGTTTTGTATTTTTTCTTTTTTTTTTGTTATGCATTCAGCTTATCGGCTTACAAGTGACCTTGGTGGGCAGCAGCTGGAAACGTTTGAATGTATCACCGAATTCTTTGGAAATACTTACCAACGTGTATATAGTGAATTGTGACGGCGGTGCTGAGGCGTCCGCCGCCTAAGCTAACCAAATGGGGATCAGAGGCAGCAACACGCAGCGATGGATCCTTTTTCGTCAATGACATCTGCAAGCGATCAAAGAGAGAACGAAAGAGCGGGCGGTAAGTAAGAGACAAGAACGCAATTAAAAAAGGAGAAAACAATTGGGTGACGCAGCGCGTGCATTTGGCAAGGCGTGAAATTGTCAACTGAGGAACGACTGCAGACGACGTCATGAACAAACACAAATACCAAACATTGCACACATGTATACCTATACACGCGCACACGTAGTCACACATAGGCGCACGCAAGAACAGTTAGAGCAGCTGCTCCAAATTACTATTGTGTTTTGTTTTGTTTTGTTTTGTATAAAATGGTCAGGATGTGCATGTACACACGTACATATACTACAACGCATACACATGCAATTTCGGACACTGTTTGCCTGCGCAAATGGCAAATGTGTTGGATGTGCGTCTGCCTGCAGGCACATGTGCGCGCGCGCGCGCTTTATTGTTTAGATGTTCTTGTTGTTGGTTATGTTGTAGTCGCTGTTATTACGGCTGTGGCTATGGCTGTTGCTGTTGTTGGTGTTGTCGTTTCTGTTACTGTTGGAACGCTGCTGCCAGACCGGCTTGGAAGCCCAAAGAGTTCATAGGAAATGAATGGGAAAGCTAATCAATCAACTACATTAGGCAAATAAATGAAGAATGCGGCATTTGATAACACGTACACACACACACACACACACACACACACACATGCAAACAAAGACACATGGTAGCATTTGATTGAATATGTATGTGTTGTGCGGACACACGGAAAGCAACAGAGCGACACATACATTTAAGTTTCACTTTTATTTTGGGCGCGGAAATGACAGCGGTGGGCCGTCCACAAAACTTTTCAAGAGCCAATTGGGTCATAAACACCAGAAGTGGTCGGGAGTCGCCGCCACAAAGCGAGAAGGAAGTGAAGTCAACAAAACAGCAACAGCAACAAAAATGCGTTTAAGCTACTTCATCGTCGTCGTCATCATTATCATCAACAACATCAACAACAACAAATCATCATCATCATCATCATTATTATTATCAGCAGCAAAGTAATAACAACAACTGCAACAACAACACGGGAAAATGTATGTGGCATGGAATGTGGGCCAAGCGTATGGATAACCAGAAATGAGAGCACGTTGCGAGCCTCTTTATGCTGATAAAGTTTCCATTGGACAGGCATCATTTTCTTTTACCACAATGTGTTGTCATTGTTGTTGCTTTTATTGCTCAGTTGTCACTGATTTCTGAGGGCGCCGCACAATGTTATTATCAGCGAGCGTCTAGTGAGTCTTTTTTTTGCTTCTTCTTTTTCTTCTTTTTTGTTTTTAGAGCATGTAATAATTACAGTTAAAAGTGCGTGTGAGTGTGCGTGTGCGTATTTGCTTCTCCCTGTGTGGGTGTGAGTGTGTGTGTATGTTTGCGTACATGTGCAGTGGTGCTTGTGAATTGTCGAGTGGTGAATCGGTCAGTCAATATCTTTATACGAATGACAACGTGAGGTAATTCCATAAAGCTCTGAACAATATGATTATGTAATATCAAGCTGCTGGGAGATGGAGAGGTTATGTTTGAATGCAATTGCACACACATACATACAACATACATATGTATGTATGCATGTAAATACTGTGGAAGTCCTAATGTTCATTCTGAGCTTCACCGAAAATTGATAACTTTAGTTTTTTACTCTTCTTAACGATCTTAACTATAAAATATGGATTAATATATTTTTTCTTGCAACTTGCACTGAACAAAAGGAAAAATTTTAACTTTTTAAAATTGGTACATTTCTCTTTAAAATACACCAACCTTTTAATTATGGTATAGACTAAGTTGAGCTGTCGATATATCAAAATATAAATATATTAAATACACACATGGCTTGTTGGGGTGACTTGTATTTTGATTAATTTTATAAGCCTTCTAAGCCAAACGCTCAGCCCACACACTTAGAAGATATATGAACTTATATTTTAATTTTGTGCTTAAGAAGTTGTCAATATTTAAATTGCTTTTAAAGCTCTTTTTTTAAACAGTTATCCACTTGGAGCTTACAGTCCCACAATTAGGAAATTGGTAACATTAGACACTGGACTCCCGACTCCCGGACTCCCGGACTCCCACATGCAGCTGGCAGTCGGCAGTCGGCAGTCGGCCGCTACTCTATGGTCATCAGCATTCCCATGTATATTCCCGTTATAATAAACATTACGAAATGCATTTTTATCGTCTACTTTGCAGTCGTGTTCGTCTTTTGTATTGAGCTTTACAATGCTCGTCTGGGCGTATTGCTTTGCCTTCGTCTTCGTCTTCTTTGTTTTTGTATTTGTTTTTGTTTTTGAAATGATGCCGCGCATCAGTTTGCCAGGCACGTCATCGGCAGCGTCACTCCGTGTTCGTTCCCGAGGTTCGTCATCCAACGTTCATACTATCAGCTAGCGAGTAACAAAACACTGGGCCATGCATTCAAAGCGTCGAGATGTGTAATAAATAATCAAAGAAATCAACAACAAAGACAGCGCACAATAGGCAAAGGAAAGGGTAAAATGAGTCACAGAACTGCAGCAACACAATAATAACAACATCCACAGCACCAAAAGCAGCACATGTGGTCCTTCGTTACCTAAGGGCTGCAGTTGCGCTTTCTATTTTCATTTTTCATTTTTTATTGTTCTAACGGTTGTTCTTTAAAATGGAGCAGAAGAATTCGCTTTTATTGCGATAAGATAAAAGCGCAAAGAATTGAAGACGCATGCAAATAGCATTCCATTCGATTTCACAGGAAAAGCTCTTCAAGTAAAAAGCAATTTTTTTTTATTTAAGAAAAAGGATACACTGCATTCGAATTCCTTGGAAATATTTCTCTGTTATTGATTCCTTGAAGACACACATACATATATATTATATATAAATGTATATACAATATAGGTAACTGTGACTCAGTTAAAATTACACGTAATGCTTTCACATATAACTTGAAAGTGTAGATAAGAAAAAAATATATACATACACATACACATATACATACATACATATACATATATAGACTAAAAGTAAACTTCATTGGAAATTCTCGCAATGAACTTTATCCCTTGTTGCCAATAGCCACAAGAGCCACACAAATCAATGTGAAAAGGAAACTGAGAATCCGCAAAGCCCCAAAGACGACGCATAATGAAAAGCAATCAAACAATGAGACAAATTGTCAACGCAATTATCGTTTCATTTCTGCCAGACTTATAGGAAGCATACAGCTTATGGCACATCCTAAACATCACGTAGAGCTAATAAATTGTTTGCGTTTGGTAGAAGAACCTCAGCCCCATCCATTCATTCATTAGACCCCAACCCTGTGCTCTCCATGATACGCTGGTCCGTAAGTATTACAGGAAAATGAAAATCTATACATTGCCATTTTTAGTTGACTTTATTTATAGAGCACAAACACAGCTGCGTGCCCAACTTGAAAGCAAAAACACCGTTTCAATAATGCCAAAGGCTGCCGGTGGTGCCAAAGGGGAATTGGAGAGGGGGGAGTTCTGGAACAATCTGCCGGGAAACGGGCATAAAGACACGCAAGCACATAGCACACTACAAACACATCAACACACATACACATACATACACACACATACACATACACACACACACACACACACACACACACACACACACATGCATATACCAGATCAATATACAATCGGGTCGGGACTATGCATTAGCGCACAGACTGTCAATATTCGAATTCTCAATTGGCAAGCGTTTTTCTTTTCTGTTTTCTTTTTCTACATTTTGGCTGTCGTATCATTTAGCTTTGTTTGCGTTTTATACCGCGCAGCTTGCTGTACGATGAAGCTAAAGGAAGTTTGGGGGCGAGGTCAGTTTCACTAATTGAATTTGTCTGTTCACCAAAATATTATTTGCCTTGACTTAGCCAGCCATCGATGTAGGTAGAAAACCAAGTGGATTTGGATGTATTGGCACAAGATTCCAAACATTTGGAACTAACTTATTTCTGAGTTGCGAAAAGTGTGTCAAAACATTTTGTGAGGTATTTCAAGTTATTTCAATCGACGTGGGTTTCTCAAAATCAAATTCCCAGTTAAAGAGATCTTTCAATTGACTGGAAGCTTGCCTCGAGCTTCAAGAGGTTTTCTTTTATTATTGTTTCATCTCGTGTGGAACTACAAAGAAAGCTCTTCTTCCCGCACATCCACTGCGGGTTTGTCCACCTCCTCCTCCCTATAGATAAATTATATGCATGTAATATATAAAAAAAAAATTGTTTTTCTGTCGCCAAAAATACAAAACATAAAAGTGTCCCAATTAAAGCGTATTGCCGTTGAAAAGGTGAATAAAGTGATCCTCAATTTTGAATTTGGAAGAAGAAAGCTGCGGGCCAATCTGGGCCTTACCTTGGGCCGGAAGCCAAAATGTGGCTAGCAAACTAGTTTTTGCCCGCATTGGCCAAGGAATCAAATGCGACATATGGCAAACACGTACACAAACTGCACACGACATGTACAATTGTTTGTCTAATTATGTGAATTAATAAAAATAAACATTTACCTAGACAGACGCCGTAATTTGAATTAAAAATACGCAGAGCGTAGCCAAAATACACAAATTATAATTTTTGTTTTTTTTTTTTGAAAATTATCTTTCGTTTTTTTTTGTTTTTTTTGTAATTTCGTTTTCATGTATTTTGTTGCTTGGGTCGATGAGGTCGATCACAAATCCGGACCCGGAGGAAATAATCGCACACCATTTTTTAAACGTCATGTTCCCTTAGCCACAGTGAAGGTCAATCAGACAATGCGACATGCGTGGCCGCGGGAAGCGTTCGTTTTGTGTTGCAATTTCCCCACACGTTCGTGCGTGCGTGTAATAAATATTACAACAGGGAAAAAGTTTATGGCTATGTAAAGCCCCGAGGGGTCCAAGAGTTAAATAAAAAACAAAATTACAACCCACATTTCTGATGTGTGAGAAATGTGACAAAATAAACGACAAACTCATAACAGCCCACGCATTTTAAGTGTGGACTACAAAAGGCCACTTTATACTTTAGGCCTGAAGAAGGGATATTTTATTAAAACTTATTTATGATCAGCTTTAAAGCATCCTTGTCCTTTAAACTACAATATTTTAAATTCACCACTCGCTTTTTTGGGCTTGTAAAATGTAAAAAGCCTTTCACATTTGCGAAATTTACAGAAATACAGAAACTGAAGAGAATTTGTTGTAGGGGACGCCACTTGAAATTGCCAAAATAAGAAACTGCGTATTCGTCAGTCGTGTGAGTGTGAGTGTAAGTGCGAGTGTGAGCGTAAGTGTAAGTGAGTAAGTGAGTGCGTGTCAAGTGGCTTGTTAATTATGTTTATGACTGGAGAAATACCAAAAAAAATTGTAGAAGCAACAATCACAACGCTGCCACTCGAGAACCTCTCAATGTGAAGAAAATCTAATTAACACACACACACACACACACACACACACGCGCGCGCACACACACACAGGCCGACACTAATATAGTCAAATATTTTTAAAATGCCGCACCATCCACTATCCATTCACTGCGCCGCCACCTACCACAGTTCAGCATTCAAATTGAGTTCAATTGAAGTAACTGTTTACTAGTTGACAGCAATGACAACATGGCATCGTTTACGCATACTCCGTGGCTCATTCTTTTGCTCTTTCTCTGCCGCTGACTCCGTTGAATATTACAGAATTGTGGGCTCAAAAGGGAATAGGCAATAACAATGCAAACTGTACTATGCAAATGCACTGACAAACGGCTTAACTGCACTGAGTGGCTGATGTCATAAGCAACAACAACAGCAATAATAATAACAGAAGCAACTCCACACACACACACAAACACACACATTCATACATGCACATGTAAATACATACTGTAGAAACTCACTTAAACAAAACTTGATTTAACTGGATGACTTCATTAATGGGCAAAAATACATTTACATACAACAATTGTGTATGTGTGTGTAAGAATTTACATACATAATTATGCAAAGATCTGATAAATATAATTATATATGTGCGTGCACATATAAATGTATGTATGCAAATGTAAATGTAAATGTAATTATAAAGGTATCTACAAAACGATGTGCTTTAGCAACAATTTACAAAATACAAAACAAACAAACACAAGCAAACACAAACACACACACACACATACACCCATGCAATTACTTGGGTCTACATCGTGCGCACTTGACTTTACTTTAGTGAATTTTGCGCAAGTTGGCAGGACGGTGACCTCTCCAGAAGCGTAGGTGCAGTCCGAAAACGATTCAATTGCGAATGTTAAATGAGGTCTATTGATTCAATTGGATTCGACTGTGACTGCGTTTTTAATTAACAATAAGATAAAGCTACGCATGTCTCTCAAGAAACACAACCCTCGTTCTGAACATTAATATATATACATACATATACATACATATATCTCATGGATGCGTGCGTGAGGTTTTTGAACTCAATCTCTCACTCTCTTTGTTTTTCTTTCGCCTCCCTTTCATTGTCCATGGCAAACAAGGGCCAATTTTTATTGTTGGTTTCTGTTATTTTGCACACGACGACAGCAACCGGAAAACGGAAGCGCCCGATTTGGTTCTTCTTATATGTGTGTACATATATATTACATACTTGAATTTTATGCTATGGCTATTACATATACATCTACATATTATAATTATGAGTGTGTGCCTAATGTGTATGGCAAGAATTCTATAACAGAGTTGTTGTTATTGTTGTTGACAGTCCCAACAACAACTCAAATTGGGCCTTTAGTAATGGGAGCATCCAGGAAAGGTGTCGCCAGCACACAGACACATGCATACATGCATTGTATCGAATCTGTATGCACGTATGCATGCATGTATGTGTACTATTCATCACGCACCACACACAACGCGACGCGCCATTAAAGATCACTGACGGCGGGTGACAAAGTGCGTCCGGTTTGAGCGTTTCGGATGCAAATGTCCAAGGCCTCCGGCTGGTGCCGTGTGTCGGTGTGCTGGTGCCAATGAACGCAATGAAACCGTTATGGTCGCCTTCAACATAATATTGGCAATATGTTGTTTTTGTTTTTATTGTTGCTGTGGTTGCTGTCGAAAACTTTTCCCCCTCAATGGGAAAACTATGCAGCCGGCAGGCAGAAATGCGCACAGCTGCAACAACACAAAACGTGCAGCACATAAAAAGAAGTGTGAAATGGAAAAACACATAAAAAAGAAATGAAAAAAAAAAAAAAATTCACACTCACACTAAAAGTAGAGAAATACACTCATACACACAAACACACACACACACACGCTCGCACATAAAAAGAGAACATTACAAAAATTTCGTTAGAGTTTTGGTTGGCATCGCAAAAAGCGGCCTATTGGCAGCGCCGCTTCCAAAACTGTGGACTTTTTAGTGCCAGAAAAAAGCTCAACTTTGCTTGCGTGCATGTGTGTAATGTATATGTATAAGTACATGTACATGTAATTTGCATGTGTAGAAGCATATGTACAAGCTCACACACACATATTCATACATCGTAGATCGTATACTAACGATCGTATGTAAGCGTCAAAGCAGCACACTGATTCTTCGCTTTATTCTCTTATTATTTCCTTTAAGTCGTAATTTGATGTGCCACAATCTCTTTTCACATTCTGCATTTGTGTTGCCGCTGCCAGCCAGAGGACTCAAATTCTAAGCGCAAGATTACAATAAAAGTGCTGCTTATGCTGAATTCTATTCTATGGCAAGGTAATTGTAAGCCTAGTCAGTTTGTATTAATAGCCACACAACGCGACGGCGCGCACACACACATACATACATACGTACACTCATATACACATAGCTTGCAAGGTATGTAGTGAGAACTCATTTAACGGTTAAATGTTGTAAAGATAACTGAATTTAAAATTTAAAATGCCTCGCAAATTTAAAAACTATTTAATGTTTAAATATCACTGACTTTCAATAAATAATATTATATTATTTACTAATATGTTTAGAAAGAAAGAAAAATGAAATAAAACAAGTTACATCGATATAAGATGCAAACAACAGGCAAGGGCAGCAAATTGATGTCAATACACATGGTGCATAACAAGCAGTAAACTCATTTTCCCACTCTACGTGTTTCGTCCATATGTCGCGTGTTCGTCCGCCTTTCTGTCTCTCCACGACTGCCACTGTGTGTTTGCTGACACACAAACTGCATTTGGCAGTGTGTCGCACATGTTTTTGGCAATAGATTGGACTGGGGAATGGGGACTGGGTACTGGGGACTGGGGACTGGGGACTGTGGACTGGGGACTGGCACTGATGATGTATATATGATCTGTCTAAAGTCATTCGGATGTTGTGGTTGGTGATGACAACGTTTATGCGGCGCCATGCGTACATTAAAGCTTTGCGGTATCTGCACTCGCATGGGCTGCCGGCCTATTATTTTGACCACCACTGTAGACTGATCTCATTTACCCAGCGCTACACGTTTGCAAATAAGCATACACACACATGCATATGTATGAATGAATGGAATGAGAGGCATACATCGAAGAAAATGTTAATTAAATATGTAAATACATAATAACTACATCGAACAACATAGCAGACATAGCCAAATTAATATAAATCAATACAAAAATAATATTATACTCAAAATCAAATAATATTCGACGACACCTTTGGACGTTCGCGCAGGCGTCGCGGCAAGTGCCGGCAGCGCCGTTCGTTTCCCCCCATATGTGGGAGTCGTGGCAATACGAAAAAGAAATCCTAAGCATAGGCGATACTTAAATCTTATTTGTTATGTAATGTTTAAATAATTTTAAAAACCTATGCAGGCAACCAAGTAAAAAAAAGGGTTAGAATGTAAGCCCAAGAACCTGATTCTATTGGCATTTCCATTTAATTAAAAAACTTATTATGCAAACACGTTCGTGGCATTTTTTTACAAGGTTCACAATTTTGGGCAGATACGAATAAAAAGGCAAATAAACAACAACAAAAACAAACTCGCAACAAAAGAGAACAAGTTCTCAAGCAAATAATAAAACATGTGGTTTGCTTTTATTGCTGTTTTATTTGTGTTATTATTCAAATTGAAATTTGTGGCACTTTTTGCCAATTTATAAAATTTACATAATTTAATAACAGCCGCCACTTGGAAATACTCCAAGTGCCATAAATGCATTGTTATTGTGAATGCGTTACTCATAAATGGCCAGAGCTCAGGCTGAGTAAAGCTTCTCTGCCTGTGGAAAATACAGTACAAGGCGGGCATAAAGCACATAAGCATAAAGGTAACAGTTCGTCTGACTTCATCCACACGATCGGGAAGCGGCATTCGCCGAGCTTCATTTTCTTGGTATGAGAAAGTCTCAATAAAAGCAGAAACCCAACCCAAACAAACTTTCAACAACGTCACTGTCTCTCTATATCTGCCGGCATTGTCAATAACTCCTGCAGAGAGAGAGACGCATTCACTTGAGAATTGTGTGCCACTGGCGACCGACGTCGTTGCGGTTATCGTCTTCGTCTGGCAGTTTGTCTGCTTTTATGGAAACCGGCTAAATTCCATTTTATTGGGATGCCTTTGCCTTTGCCTTCTCTTCATTTTTTTTTTTTTATTTTCTATTGCACTTCACTATTTTGGATATGGTTTCGAGTTTTAGCCTAACCAACATACAGCTGTCAAGGGCGTTGGACTTTTTTCTTTTCATTTTTATAGCTGCGACCTCTACAGGAACCTATTGCGCTTTTGTTACCGTTATGAATATTATTGTATGTGCGGGGTTACAATGAAATGCTTGGCAGCATTTATATATGTACATACGTTAATCAAAGATTGAAAGCCCGTTTTTGTATGTACAAGCTTAATAATGAAATGGGAATGCATTTACATGTATGCATGCATATGTATATATGCATGAATGTACGCATAGTGGTACATACCTTTAACACTTTTATTGCCGCCTCAACTGTTGCTACAGTTTACCAACTGTTATTGATGTTGTTGTTGTTTCTTTTTTGCCAGCGTTGGCGTCGTCTTTAGCAATTTCCGTTGCCTTTGTTGTTGTTGTTGTTGTGTAAGGCGGTAAAATGAAATGCATTGAATATAATTTAGTTCTTAACTTAACTTTCCATCAAGTTTGTACGACATGTGCAAAGTTTATATCTTAAAGTCGCGCGCAACAACAAGAAAGAGCAAAGGCAAATCCAAATAAACACAATCGGAGTAACTATGTGTTGGTAAACGAGTTACTGGCGTTGTAAAACCGCAATAACAACAAAGCTGCATTAAAATTATCAATAGCTATGGTCGTTAATTTGATGTACGTAGTTTTCTTTAAAGCAATTCGCCTAATTTCAATCGACACAAGTCTTTGACGCAAAACAAAAACAAAACTTTAAAAAAAAAAACAATAATAATTATAGCGCACGCAGACGCCGTCGCGCCAGTATGTTCAATGGATTTTTATCGACTGAATTGAAAAACGACTGTTAAGTTAACATGCCCTCTGAGAGCGCAACAGTTGGTTTACAGCTTAAGGCGAAGGGTAGTAAACAAATTGTTTTAACATTAATTATTTATTTTTATTGGCAACCTTGTTTATTGTATATACATTTCAATATCTTTTTTAAATACAAGATGTATTTAAAGTACATGCCGGCTTAAAAAAATTAAAATAATATACAAGGTGATTTGTGACATATACGCAAAATGAGCAACAGAGACAAAAATTCACGCAATAAGGGGATAACCGAACGCAAAATGTACGATAGAGGATTATATTTAGTTGTTTCTTAACAGCTCCAACAGCACCTACTTAACTGTATTTTAAATCCATAAATTTGTACATAGTTTGTATATTACTATTCTTTGACACCGGCTTTCGCTTCTTTTCTTGCTTTCTTAGCCAGCTTTTTTATATGTTCACTCTTATCTAAATTATTCTGGAAGAATGTAGTTTCCTTTCGTGCCTGTGACACTTCTGTTTGCAGGCGCTGTTTATGAACTGCTTGTTCATAATTCATTCGCTCCGTCAAGTGCACCCACTTGAAACGCGGTAAATATTTCATGCTCCAAAGAGAGTCGTAAAATTGTGACTTCTTTCTCGTCGAAATTTGTTTGTTGTTTAATAATGGGGATATTTGCTTAGCCACGCGCTTCGACTCAAATTCTACCCAACCTTCAGTAAAGTGAATATTGTAACGTTTCCGTTTTTTCTTCTTATCCTTGTCCTTCCCTATAAAAATGGAGGTGTTAGTTATAATACAGGATTTTAATCAATTTTATTAAACACTTACCAATAAGCTTTTCTGGTTGCAAATATACACGTCCAATCTTGCCAAACTCTCCAAGAATTTCACGTAAACGCGTCACATTCATATGTTTGGGTATATTTGATATGTAAATAATGCCCTTCTTGCGTTTCTTTGGATTCGACTTTGTTTTGGTAGAAGCATTAAAGTTGGCTAAGTCCATTTCGTCGTCGTCTTCCTCATCATTGTCTGCATCTTCTTTATTGTCTTCCTCATCAACAGCATCTTCCTTGTCTCCATCATTACAATCACTTATTTCATTCGATTGAACGTCTACTTCTTCATCGCTATTCTCGTGAACCGGCAACGATTCCTTTTTTGTTTTTACCTTCTTCATCTTTTTCAACACAAAACATGTGCTCAGTGTGACCAAAAATGCTTTAAAATAATTGCTTTATGCTGTACAAATTTAACATATTTTTTTTCCTTTAGTGCTCATAAGGTAATGTTAGATGACATTTTAATAGCATTAAAGTTATCTATAAATATGTTGCTTATCTATTATAATCGATAATTTTCTGTTGATTCAACCAGGGCTGGGTAATTTCCCGCATAAAACAAGTGCCGTTGACATATTGACTATAAGCTTTGAATATTTGTTTATATTTACTGCAACTTCATTTGATGACGATCCTCCAATAATGTCGGTAAGTGAAACCCTTCATAGTATTCTCAGAGAGCGTAAAAAATGATATGACAAATGCATCATGAGTTATACTTTAATTGAAGGAAAATTAAATGTTGTTTAAATATAAAGAAAAATTAACTTAATTTAATTTTTGATTTTGTAGAGCTATTACTCGGAAATAACAGAGTTCCAACGAAAAGTTGGAAATATGGCAATTTTACCACTGCGTACCAAAGAACAAGGGCCAGCGCCCAGTGTGAACGATGATAACGATATTATTGATGAGTCACTTTATTATTTTAAAGCAAATATTTTCTTTCGATCGTATGAAGTCAAGGTAACGGACCTTTTTATTTCAATTATTTAAACTTTAATGTAATATATTTAAGTCTCTATTATTTGTTTGTATTAACATTAATTGTATGTAACTGTTTCAGTCGGAGATTGACCGTGTGCTTATCTATGTAACTCTCTACATAACCGAGTGCCTCAAGAGACTGGCAAAGTGCTCAAGTAAAGAACAGGGTAAACAAGAGCTGTACTCCATGGCAATTTCGAAATTCGATATACCTGGAGATCCTGGTTTTCCGTTAAATTCGATTTACACCAAGCCAGAAAACGCAGACCTAATGCGTCAATATTTGTTACAGTTGCGCCAAGAGACTGGCAATCGAGTGCTAGAAAAGGTTTTTGACTCACCAAATGGCAAACCGAGTAAATGGTGGCTATGCTTTGCCAAAAGGAAATTCATGGAAAAGAGTCTGTCCGGTCCTGGGATATAGATCTAGATATTAAAAAACGTTTACATTTTTGAACTGTGCACTTGTTATTGCAGCCCTGCTCTCCGGTGAGCCAGAAGGCTGGCAACAGTATTTAACGCAGAGCGGCAATTTTAAATTAAAGAAAAGAAAAACAATTTATAATCATTTATTAAAAATATTCCTTTTATGAATCTACTCGTTTCGTTTCTTTTTAAAGCCAATTCACAGCTGACAATTAAATAATAATAACGCCACATACAAATAAACACGGCAGGTACAACTTAAAATTAATAACAAATAATTACAAAAAAAAAACCTACTGTTGGAATTAACTTACAATTACGAGAAACAGATATTTATAACATATTTACAAAATACATGGCAAGCACACGAACTCATAGTAACTATTATTTAAACTCTCTTATTATCTCTACGATGCTCTGATAGGTGCCTGTGACGATTCCCAGAACGGCCACAATCATAATGAGAATATTCTTTAAATAAATCCATGTACCCAGTCCTTTTGGGACCTGAGTGCGCGTAACGAAATCAATGAGCACCGGTATAACAAATGCCAGCGATGTGGAGCAAAGTGCACCAATAAGCGATATAAATAGATTAAGTTGAGGTACAACCAAGGCAACGGAAACTGAAATATTAAATAAAAAATTAATTACAAGTTTTTTCAAACATTTCAAGATAAAAGAAAAATTTTTCTTACAGGTCATCATAACCATGACAAAACGCAGGGCCACTTGCATGGTGATGGGATACTCTTGAGCACAGCTATTGGCACGTTTGACCGGAGGCCACAATATTTTCATCATAACGAAAAATTGTATGGGATAGCCAAAGAAGACACCCAAGGCAGCAACAATTTTCACAACTTGAGATATTCTGGAAATTTATAGAAGTTAATAAATATGTTTCCAATTTCAATGTTATTGCACTCACACATCCTCGACATCGAGATTAAGCGTAATGCTGCCTGCCACTTTTTCGCCCCAACGCATGTAGCTCACAAATCCGGTAAAGATGAACAACGCTGTGATAAAGAACATTGTTATGTTGAGAACGCCAAAGCGACTGCTAAAAGCATCTGGATCGCGCATAGAGTTTCTTAGCGGTAAAATTAAAGCAATGCCTTCATATGAGAATAGAGCAGTGCCAAAAAATAACGACAATTGGGCTCCACTTGTGAACCAATGGCGTTCGTGAATCGATGGCATAGGACCCTCAGAGAAGGCAAATGTCAGTGTGGCAATAAGTCCAAAAAGCAGTGCGCAATTGGCTAGCAGTGATACCGGTGATATATACTTAAGATTGGTCATTAGAGATGGTATCATGGCTGGTAGAAGGGTTATTAGCATCACCATGCTCATACTTATGTTTATTCCATTCTGTTGCAAAACCTAAAATTCAAAAGTCGACATTTAAAAAAAATCAGTGTTGAAAAATGCAATTTTTACTACAAGTTCCTATTGTTATCAGTTATCAATATGTTATTAAACGATCATTGAAGTTATCGATGTTAGTTGAGTGCTTTGTGATGTTCAAAGAAAAACGGAAAAAATATATTTTTATAGAACGCTTTATCAATATAATTTTTGGGTAAGTCTAATACTTTTTTTTACACATTGTGTTAAGTAACAATACGCGAAGGAATGCCTATTATTCTAATGTTATGTTGTATGGAATTTAGTGCACATTTTAAAGAGAACCCGAAAAACGAAGTAAAGCGGACAAGAAAATAAACGGTTTTTTTAGTTGCGTCTATCTTGCTCTAACAGATGTTTTAAGTAATTGTTAAATTTAACTAAAAAGAATATCTCGAGTTACCATTTGCTACTCACCTGGTACAAATTTTCCGTAATGAAAACAAAATAAATTGCACAAAAACCAAATTGTGTGACACAAAGAAACATCTCGACAATAAGTCTCATCGCTCGGGACATACAACGTAATGGCCGCGGGCCATATTCAAAGCATTTTTCTACAGTCTCCGGATAGTCGTAAAAAGTAGCACCTGGCGTCTTTGAGACAGCAAGCAGTGAACCGCGGATAAGTAGTCGCTCACAGTGGACACACATGATCGCTATTATGGGCAGCATCAGTGTGGATCCCACTAAGCCGCCATTCTTATAGCAATCGCCCATGGCAAAGAGACCAGCACCGACGCTTCCTTTAAACAGATGCGTTGCTGCTTCCAGATTGCTCGTCGCATGTCGCCTTTTTACTGTACTCTCCACATCCTTGTCCGCATGCTTTTCCGGGTGCTGGTGCGGTTGATCAGACTTCGTTATTTCCAAAGTTTTGCCCATAGCTCCAGATTTAATGGATTTTTCCGGAATGTGTTTTTGTGTCTATAAGTTAAGAGCGATTCGCGTAACGGCGTATTAGTCTGGTTCACTTCACTAATCTAATAAGGCAAGAATTTGTTTAAATAATTTATTTAATAATTTTTTTGGCGCGTTCTAATCATTTCGTGCGCCTGCCGCGAGCTCAAATTCGCAATTGACGAACATGAAAATGTGAAACAAAGGCGGAACTCAAAGCAGAGTTACAAAAAATGAGTTAACGGTGCCTTAGATTAGTGGACTAGCGGTTAAGAGAGCGAGGGAGATGGTCGGTGCGGGGCTTGCATACACACCAACACATGCACAGCCATAGTAAATGTGTATGCATTTGTAGTGCTTGTATTTGTTTAGTTGTGCATATTTTGAATTTTCTTAAAAGTAAATCGTGTTTTCAAATTTAAGTCTGGGCACCTTTCAATTAGTTTAAGTTAATTTTATGCGAATTTCCATTAATAAATTAAAAACTTTCTCAGCTTCTCCTGTAATGCCTTTAATTTATTTTCTTTGTTTCATTTAATTGTTTTATTTGTTTGGGATAAGATGATTTATATTTTTGTTCACTCTCTTGTCATGAAGGAAGGTTTCAAAGAATAAGTACTTAGCTTCTTTCGTTTTTTTTTCCCTAGTTTTTTAAATATTATTAATATATTTATATTTATATTAGTTTTGAATTAAATAATTTATTAAAAATTACAAAAATTTATTTTAAAATATAATAATTTTTTTAATATAGTTAATATTTTCAAATAATTATTATATTTTAGTATATAAATATATATGTGTATATGTATTTATATTATATATACATTATATACATAGTCAGATCTCGCAGGCAGAAATAATGACATTTGCGCTTTTGTGAGGCGTTAATTAATTATCAAGCTCAGATTTAAACTTTAACGCAGGTCATATTAAGTTTAAACCAGTTTATATATTGCTAATATGGAAACAATTATTAAAAAAGCACTTCTAGATTTGGATATACACATTTGCTGGTATAATAAAAAAAAACAACCTTATTCTGATTTCGGAAATAACGTGTATTTAAAAAAAGAATATTTAATTTGAAAAATATATTAAAATAATTCTAACCTTTGCCCATTTAGCAATAATCGCTCATTAAAAGTATTCACTATTTTTCTCTCTCCTTTTTTATTTGTGCATTTATTCAAAACAAAGTTGAAACTCTTTATATTCGATTTTAAAGTCTTGCGCACGTGCGACGGCCGTACTGCAAAGGTGTTCACGCGTCAAGAACTCAAGTCAGACTCATTTCTCGATGTTCGAATTGACCAAGGGAAGTGTGCGAAATTCTAAGGCAGAGCGACTGCGACGGCGACGGCGACGGCAGCGGCAACGGCAACGTCACTAGGTGTTTTTTTGTTTTAATTGTTATGCCTCCATTCATATTTGTTGTTGTTTTTTATGCATTGTATAAATAATCGCATGCATGTGCGTGTGTGTGTGTGTGTGTGTGTGTGTGCTTGTCTAATGTAACATTTCGCACAAATTCATCCCAATACCGAATGCTTCAGCAGAAGTTACTCTGCACTAAGCTGAGCGCACGCTTGTGGTGCATTGAAGCAGTGGCGATGGTAAAAGACAATGTAAGATGTCAAGCAGTGCATTGCCGCCTGTAGCCGCCAACAAGCAGTGTTTCGTAATAGGGGCGAATTTCAAGGGAACCTCCGCGTCTAAGAAGACGCGCACTGCTTGCCTTTAAAAATATCGTTGAGTTTATCATGTAAAAGCGGCGATGTATTAAAAACAGTCCCCAATTTTAAAGACTTATTCAACTTTTTTATTTAATTCGGGTCTGTCAAAGCCATTAAGCCCCTTCCAATGATTACAGGGTATACAAAAAAAAACAACTAAAATGCGTTTGCCGCTTTCAATACTTTTTCTCTTTTAATTCACCTGTTTTTTTTTTCTTTCCTCATGAATATTTTATTTTGTTTTTGGTTTTATTTTGTCGTCTATTTACAACTTAAAACAATTTAAATTAAATTTAATTAACTTGAAATTGTTTCTTTTTCGGCTTAAAGAAATGAAATTGCTTCTAATCTTGGCAGAAATTACCCTCAAAACTTTTCGATTGTGCGACGATGACGCAGCCATCGCCCAATTTCCAGTTTCTATCAAAGGCAAACTTGTGACTTGCTTTGAATCACAGAAATGCAGAATCCTAAAGAATTAATTAACGTTTAAAATCCCAAAGAATTAATCAACGTTTAAATTTCTCTCTCTGAGCATATTTAATCTTTGCTTAAAATCGATACTAAAAATTTATTAAATTGCTTGCAGGTTTCAAAAAACACAAAATAAATCTCCAGCTAAGCAAGTATTAGATGCAGAAGAAAAAAAAAAACAATTTTAAAATATATTTTTAATATTTTAAAATTACCTTTGCCCAAAATTGCCACCATTCCATGGGGAAACTCATGATGACCATCATGGGGCTTGTTCGATGTCTGTGAAACCAAAATAAAGCAGTGCATACTTTACGTAAGCGGAAGGAAGAGATAGAGGAGAGAGAGAGAGAGAGCGAGAGAATGAAAGAGTATAAAAGAGAGAATAGATTTAAGAGTCGACAAGGTCCGCACGTCTCAGGTTCAAGGATGTTGAGCGGCAATGCGGCGTATGAGCAATTTGTGCACGTGCCGATCGAGCGACATCATAAATAAAACTGAGCATTTGGGCGAAGTGGTTGGTGGGAGGTAAGAGGTAGGAAATGGCCAGTGGGGGGTGGGGGTGGGGGGTTACTCGCAATATGAATTCCAAATTCCTGATCGTACATTGGGCCAAACATGAATTTTAAAGCGCACAAAGTTCGTGATTGACCAGCGGTGGTGCATCCAATGAAACGCATGGAAATTCGCGGCGCTGATTGCTTTTTATCAGGTTGTTTCTTATGTTGTGTGTGCGATTCTTGTTGCGTCTGTTGTTGTTGTTGCTTCTATTGTTGTTGTTGTTGTTGTGTAGCGTAGCGCCAGACAAAGTGAATTGCACAGATCGACATGTCTCGTCTCTTGTGGCAGCTTGGACCTTCGCATGGCGCACATTAAAAGACAATCAATAACCGAGCGAACGGACGGACGGGCGGACGGGCGAACGGGCGGACGGGCGCACGGGCGAACGGGCGAACGGGCGATGTTTACGGAATTGAGCAATTGGATTATATAAGCCAAATAACCAAATGCACAACGGAAGCGGCAGACTGTAGTTCACTTTCAGAACTTGACATATCTTCTATATAAATTGATTTTTATTTTTTTCCGCCTTTCCGCCTTTCCTCCTGCCCACCTGCCAACCTGCCAACCTGCCCTCACCCATCCCACCGTCCGGCCTCTGCCGTTTCATCAACTTTATTTATTTTGGCGAACAATTAAGAGGCCGATAAGCGGGGCAATGGCAAAACGATTTTGATTAGATTCATTCGGTTTTATTTTGATTAGATTAATTCCAAAGGCTCCTTCCATTTGTGAGTCTTGTATTAATTCCGTCACATATGTCATTGCCGGTGAACGGGCAATAAATATTCCGGAAATGTGCCGGAGGAATATGACAGATAGCCTGAGCCTTGGTATGCCACAGCCTCCGGGATTTATTTGTTAAAATCAATGAGTTTATTATTTAGAATTTAGATGAAACTCTACTTTTATCAACATTTAATTTAATCTAATTATTTTCCCGTTATTTACGCTGCTCTCATGTGAAGTACTTGATTTCCCTGGCACTTCATTAATTAAATGCGATTTGTGATTTGTTCAGCGCGCATCTTGACATTAATTTTAAATTATTTTATAAAAATAAATTAATATTTTTTTCGATTTTTTTTTTTTAAATTTTAATTTATTGTTTTTGTTTTTTTTTTTGCCTCGAAAAATGACTTTTCTCATCTGCACCCAAAATGCTACATAAAATGTATGATCCTTCGTCTAGGATTTGGGATTTGATTAGCAGATCCGGAAAACCTCCTGACCGCAGGAGTTGCAGGACAAAAATAAATATAAACTCGTCCAGTTTTTATCGAGCTGCACCTTTGGAAAGAGATGGCTGAACAGGCGTAGACAGACAACTAAAAAGGAGAGGCTGTTACGAGCTTGACAGGACATTAAAAGCACGAGTCCCAGATTTTATTCAAACTTACAAATTAATAGAAATTATCAAAAAAAAGTAACTAAGCTGAGTTCCTACGGCAAGTGTTAGTTTAATTGTGTCTTGTGGCCGTAGTTAATTCGTCTATATTAAAAATATGTTTATATTTAGGTTCTATCTACTGGATTAATGGCTTATGGATAACTGATTTACTGGATCAAGGGATCACTGGATCACTGGATCAATGGATCTCTGGATCACTGGATCACTGGATCACTGGATCACTGGATCACTGGATCACTGGATCATTGGATCACTGGATAACTGGATCACTGGATAAGTGTCTAAGGTGCGAGCTGCTCCTCCTTACCAAAATGCTCTGCAATCTGCTTGAGGCTCTCGTAGGATCCGGTAAAGAAGCCCATCAGTGCCAGCACTAGGATAATGAGATTCTTCAGGCAAATCCAAATGCCGGGTCCCTTGTTTGGTTCGCTGCAAGCGATGAGCTCCATGACAGGTGGAAAGACCAGGGCCAGCGCTGTCGAGCATAATGCTCCAATGAGCGAGATGAATAGACCCAAGGCGGGCACCAGTTCCGCAATGGCCACTACATATTTTGTGGTTAGAGTAATCCAGTGATTCGGCTGGCCATGACTTTTGGGTCTACTTACGCGTCACAATTACGAGGAGCGTGCGGAATATCAGCTCGCCTGGTAGAGAACGTCCCTGGATGCGGCAAATCTGTTTGGTGCTGGGCCACATCACTTGTACGGCAACAAAGAATTGCAGGGGATAGCCAAGGAGGACACCCATAGAGACCATCAGTTTGACCGCTTGGGCCAGGCTGCCATCGTATCGTGTAAAAAGACAAACAATAAGGTTTGAGGTGAAGCCGCGAGGATGTCTTGGGAAATGGGCACGTGACCGAAATCAAGACAGGAATTGATCAGGTTTTTTTTTCTAAAATATTTCTGCTGGCTTCATAGTAAAATTTTGCTTTGCTTTCAACCTTTTCAGATCTCACATATCTTAACCCCAACAGCAGCATCCAGCAGTGCCACGCACCCATCTCCATGGGACCCAGTTGATATGCTCACATGGTATCGCCGAGATTTAATGTCAGGCTGCCGCCAACGTGCTCGCCCCACTTCATATAGCCAACGGATCCGGCAAACATGAACATGACGGAGACGAGAAACATGCCCACATTGAGCACGCCCAGGGGGCTCTCAAACTGGCGCGGCTTACGCATGGCATTCTTCAGCGGCATCACCAGGGCGATGCCCTCGAAGGCAAAGATGGCGGTGCCAAAGAAGAGCGCAAGCTGGGAGCCGTTCGTCCAGTAGGCGCGTTTCGACACCTCCGGCAAGCCATCCTTTAATGCATAATAAAGCGTTATGGCCAGTCCCAGGATCATGCACACATTGGCCACCAGCGAGACTGGCGTCAACCATTTGAGATTCGTTATCAGGCAGCTGAGGAGCACAGGAATGAAGGCTAACAACATTACCAAATGCACGTCCATTTCAATGTTGTATGCTTGCAGGATCTTCGATGCGCAATGCGGGAAGTGGAATTTTTTGGTATTAGCTGTCAATGTAGCCAGCCCGATCTTCGCCTGAAACTCACCTGCTTCACATTGGTGCTGATAAATACAAAATAGATGCAACAGAAGCCCAATTGGGTCACACAAATGAATATGTCCACAAGGCGTCCCATTGTACGTGACCATCCACGTAGTTTCATTGGTCCATTCTCGAAGCACTGCTCCACAGTCACCGCATAGTCGGCGCAGACGTCATCGCCACGAAGGTCGCGCATCTTCTTGGAGCAGGCAATGAGCACATGCTGGCAGTGAATACACACCACGGCAATCAACACTGTGAGTATGGGGGCCACAACTAATCCTCCGTTCTTGAAGGCATCGCCCATAGCAAAGAGTCCTGGTCCAATGTTTCCCTTGAACAGATGAACTATTGTCTCCAGATAACTGTCAATATATCATCATATCATTTAAGTCTGATTTTTGTCATGTCAAACTGGATTGGCCGTTAAAAGGATTAGGATTAGGATTGGAACGGGGTAAGTCATATAGGATTCCCAGAGCAATCTCTTAACATTGTTAGTATTGGGTTCCAGGAGGTGTTAGTTGCGATGTGATCCATTTTAAGCTGTTACGGATGGCTTGGAATTTGCTTATAAACTAAATGATGGCTGGATCCAGATCTTGTCCAGTTCAGTTTCTTTTAGATGGCCATAAGGAGGACAAAGGATGGTAAGAATGTAAAGATATCTTAGGGTTACTTTAAGGCCGTGGTTATTGGTTAGTTGGACGTGTGGTAAAGGGTTAGTTTTAAAGTTGAAAGTCAGCTCGTTGTTAGTCATGTGTTTGTTGGTTAGTAGGGATCCGGGTTAGTCAGGACAAGTGATTATCAGTGTTAGGATAAAATAGCATTTCCTTAATCCATACCTTGTCGGCGGATGGTACTCGCTTCCATCATCGGCCGCCTGTTTGGGAGACGTTGCTGCGGGTGACTCTTCCGTTTGTGGGTCAGGATTTGGACGCGTTTTTCCATTGCTGGTGGTGATCTCCTGTCCGGCACTTCTCGGTGGAATGTTGGGCGCCTTTTGGTTCGTTTAACAGTTTGTAAAAATAAGCAGAATCATTTTTAACCTTTTCGACATCTACGTCTGTGCATTTCAATACAAAAATAACTGCTCACTCGACGCAGTCATCAACCTTCGAAATACTGTTCCGGTTCTCGAACAATATATATACTATATACTATATACTTTATACTATATACTGTGTGGTATTATTTGTATTTAAGCGTTCAATTAAATACTGTCTGCCATCAACTCAACACCCAATGCCTAGAGGCACTTTTTTTTCATAATATTCAGATTCCGTTTTATTCTGAGGCTTTAACTCATTTCGAGCACCGCAAAAAGTTATTTGTACGGGGGAAAAACCCTTTGGCAATGGCAGCTACTACAGTGAAGCTTCTTCAAGGTGGAAGCTGGAGTTCACAGCTTTTCATATGTCGCTCAGTTAATAAAATAATTGAATTCCACATGAAACTCGCCCATGATTTATGACACTTCCTGTGAAACACTCAATATATATTTCGATTGGGGGATTTCCTGGCGATGACTGCCAATAAACAACATCCACGTATATCCCATTTATCTATTTAACGAATCCAATTATTCTTCAAGTATCCACCAATTAATTAATCCCACGGAGTTGTATATGATTATTTTTATTAGAGATAATAGAGAGTTTGAGTACAATGGAAGGAAATTGGAATGTGCTCGGAGATCACACCGGTCAGAAGCTTGGGATTATCCGGCCGAGATTCCAAGAAAGTGAATCTCTCCCTGGGATTACAACGGCTTGGCATTAGCAGGAGTTTATACAACTTTCTTTGATTATAAAATAAATTTGATGAGCACCCAAAAGGACGACTAGGACATTATCCATATTAATGGATTAATGGATATGGCGATTGGATTTTCTGATTAACTTAATTCCCATCCCTATGGATGGGTTCTTTTCCCGAAGGCCCCACATGTTGTAAGCAAAGGAAAGACTACCAAAAATGTTGATCGCACTTTTATTATGATTATGCGATACGCACATGCGTATAAATTACTCGCTCATTATTATTTTTATTAGTCATCATGATAGTACAACATTTGGGCTGAGCTTGCTTGGGGACAGTCCATTCAGCTATTTGAATGAATGAATTTATTAGATTCTCCAATAGTAGCCCGATTTCTACAATATATCTTGTACTGGAAACAACTTTCCCAATCTGAGATCCCTTATCGGGGTGCGAACAGGAAGAAACCCAGATAAGCGGCCACCAACAGCCAGCAGTCAGCAGTCAACAGTCAACAGTCAACAGTCAGCAAAAAGAAATTTCATTAATAAAAATCTCTTAAGATTATTAACGATTTATTATAAATTAACTGACGTTGCTTAAGATTAGAAAATATTAACTAATCGCCACTTGAAGCCGTGCGCTTGCTTGGTAGTACGAGGTACACACGACACACAACATGAAATGCTCAAGTAGCCCGATGATAGGTCTAGCTGAAGAACCAGGAGCTATATACAGGGTGTCCCCTGCAAGTGGTGCACCTTGTAAATCTAGGCAAAACTTTCTATTGCGCTTATCAGCGGCGGCCACTCAAAGCACTCAAAGCACTCAGCGAGTTGTTTGCCTTTGTTGTTGTTGATTTCTCGCCTCTTCCAATATCGGAATAACGGAAAGAATAACATTGGAAATTTGGGAATTGTTATGGAAAAAATATGTTTGTGGTGGGAAAAGTACGTAATGATAAGTTAACGGAAAGTAACTGACATAATCTTGTGTTAAAGGCCCAACGTGTTGCTCCCCATGTGTCCAGCTGGGAAAACCAAATCAACAGATTCAATAACAAGCCTTCACATACATAAACTTACACACACACACGCACACACACACAGTCGTACATATTGTATGTTGTGCACATTTCTGCTGTTCATCATTGGGCAGGCAATACAATATCTTTGAGTGGAAATTTTCCATGCACGTTCAGATTTTCAGTGGTGTGGTGACTTTTGGCCATCTGTAAGAGGGGTGAAATTATGTTTGCATGTGTGTGTGTGTGTGGGCGTGTAAGAAGTTCGAGTTCAATGTACGCTGTACTCTGAGCAGTTCAAGTGACAAAAGTGTTTAATGAACGAAATGAGCTCAAGGGCTTTGAAAAATGCAAATCAAAGAGTCCATTGAAGAATCTCTTCAAGAGTTAAGGACTTAATCAGATAACAAGGGAACTCCGAGAATGTCACTATAAGAGACTTTAATTATTTATAATATATTAAATGTAACTAAGTAAGTTTTCAGTTTCAATGAGATTTTGATTGAATTGAAAACTGATGTTTTCCAAATCTTGGATTATTTTCATTGATAGTTCCCATAGCTTCGGAGATCTATCTAATCTCTATCTAGTCTATCGTATCTCTTATACGATCTGAATTGTTCTTATCTGTGACGAAATGCCCTATATAATGTATCTTAAAGATACATTGAGCTAGCGGCTTATCTGCTCGCTCATTCCCTTCCCCCCTTTCCGGCCCCCCTCTGTACTCGCCGTCTCTGTTGTGCAAATGCTTAGCTGCTTAGCTGCTTAGCTGCTTAGCTGCTTAGCTGCTTAGCTGCTTACACTTAAACTTGGTTGTAACGTGTGTTGTTGTTGCTGCTGTTGCTGTTGCTGTTGCTGTTCGACTTGCTTCTAGTCACTGTTGTTGTAGCAGCTGGTGTAGTGTTTTTGTAGTTGTTGTTCAGCGGCAATGCTGCTGGTGACGCCAACTTTGCACTTGAATTCGCATACGAGAAATGAAAACGAAGTTGCTTTTGGCGTGTGATTTCAGTGGTAACTGGTTTTGCGCTCCTACAGTTACTTATTTATGTAAATAATTATAAAAATGTTATTAAGTACAATGGCAAAAGCTGAAACCAAAACATTAATAGATCTAATGACGCCAAGCAAACTGAATGGAACAACAACAAGAAGAAGAACAACAAAATTTGGGCTTCATTAAAATCTTTTTTTCTTCTTCTTCTTTTTTTTTTTATTGCTTTGCCCACTTTTTAAAAGCTTTCGTTTTTGTTTTGTTTTTAATTCTGATTTTTACTTTATTTTGTTTGTTTTCATTTGACATACAAAGTGTACACACTCACACACACACGCACGCACACGCACAGACACACACGCACACATGCACACATACACACATGTATATATATGTAAAAATATATTACACACCTCTGCATCCATTTTGGCAAGTGTTGCTCTTGATGTTTTGCTCCTCTCGTTGTTGTTGTTGTTATTATTATAACTGTTGTTGTTGTTGCTGCTGCTGCCGTTGTTGCTTTCGCTTGTTGTTTTTGCTGATGCTGCGAGATTTCGGTCAATGCACGCGAGACGACGGGCGATATAAACGAGCGCGTAATTTGGCGAATTCTTTGGCGCGATTTTTGAATAATTTATTTTTATTGCCGACACGTTTTGTTGTTGTTGTTGTTGTTGTTGTTGTTGCTGCTGCTGCTGCCGCTGCTGTTATTGTAGTTGTTGTAGCAGTTGCTTCTAACGGTGTAAGGCGATCCTCACGTTATCACTGCTGGCACATATGTTGCTCCTATTACTTTTCTTCTGAACAGAAAGCAATACACGCCGCCCACTTAACGGTTACGCCCTCTCAAGAAAATGGCTTAGAACGTTCAACGCGTGTTAATCGCTTCACGAAATCATCAAGACTGACGGCCCGATGTCGCTGCCGCCTCTCATTGACGGTGGTGGTGCAGCCGTTGTCGTTGTTGTTGCCGCTGTCGCTGCCGTTGCCGCTGCCGTTGCCGTTGCCGCTGCCGTTGCCATTGCCGTTGATGTTTATGTTGTTGTTGCCGCTGATGCTGTTGCTGCCGCTGCCGCTGCCGCTGCCGCCTTCGGCTTTTGACACTTGGCGCTGTCTCGGCCGCCGTGCACGCTGCCGTAACACTTGCCACATCGGCAGCTCCTTCAATTTAGCTCAACGCTTCCACACATTCTGTTCCATAAGCCAAAACAGAAATACACGTGACGTTGCGTCTGCTTGAGAAGCGGCACAGATTCTCTACTAACAATTAACCGGTTTTTGTGTAAAATTTCTATCTCTTATTATTTTTTTTTTATTTCGAACGCGCCCTTCACACCCGCCACACCCTCAATACCCACCACCCACGGCGCCCTCTACTCTCTGCCACATTGCGTCGCACCGCCAATTGAGCGCCTGTCCAACAGGTTGTCACTCAGCTGATGTCAAGATTAAATCGGTCGGCCATCAGCTGAGGAAATTGTTATTCTTGGGTAGGGTAGGGTACATTAGGGTGTATGAATTTTTTATATATTCACTTTTATTCTTCAATCTAACAGTAGGAAGTTTTATAATTCATAAGCAAAGTTACTAAAACTGATAAATTATAATTAAGCAGTGAAAATACATATTAATAAATAAATATTTATAATTTTTAAATTTATTTATTTCACACTTATAACTCAATTTTTATCAACTGAAAACGTAAAATAAAATTGAATTTATTTAAAGCTGTTATAAATATATAAATTAAAAGTCCTTTCTCGTCCTTTACAACTCTTCATCTTAACAGGATATCAAGCAGTCATGTTTAATATCCTTAGGAAACAAAAGGTGAAGCTTGGTAAAAAGCCAATCCTTTCGAGGGAACCCCCAAAAGGGCAAGCATCTCACCCGCTACGCTTGATTCTTAGAGATAAAAAGAGAAAGATTTTCCCTGATTTTTAAAAATATAAATTTGGAGATCATTTGATTTAAAATTATATAGGGTATTCCCTAGTTATGCCCAGCGATGAAATCATCAAATTGGCACCAATGAATGTCAAATGATCAATCGTCGAAAAGAACTTGAAAAACCGTATTTATTTTTGTATTTTTTTTTTATATTATTATTATTTTTTTTTTTTTTTCTTTGGCCAAACTCTCTTTGCAGGAATTTCAAGGGTATTCCCTATTCGTTGGAAATGCGTTTAAGCTAAGCTTTCGTGTTTTGTTGGGCAATAAAATAGATCTTTTTAATCAAGCATTTCATTTCTTTCTTTTTTATTTTATTTTATTTTATTTCATATTTAAAGAGACAGCCGCTTGCTTTATAAAGAGTTTACTGTCTCCATGGTTGTTTGGCGACATACACACACACACGCACACACACATACACACTCGCATATACATACGTACACAATTATGAAACACACACGATTTTATATGTAGTTATTGTGGACGATGATTGCACTTAAGACTTTTCTATAGACAAAGTTTATAGTTAATTGAAATTGAACAGACAAATTGCGAAAGACCGCGCCGTTAACGGAACTGCCCCCCTCCCTCACCCCCACCCCCACCGCCACTCCACTCAGAAAAGAAAAATAAATAAAATAATATTAATCCCTGACCTTGTCCTCTAAAGTTTCTGTCTGAAAGTTGCCGCTGGCAACGCACGCATAAAGAAATAATTTATCTCATTTTATATTAGGAATTTAGAAATTAAAAATATAAATTTATAAAAATATAAATTTATAAAATTATAAGTTTATATTTAAATTAAAATTTTACAAGCCAATTAAAGTTTTTATGTTTTTTGTACTTTTGAGAAAATAAAATAAAAAAATATTTAATATTATTTAACTATTATGAACTGTTGAAATTTAATATTTTAATATAATATTAATAATAACATAAGAATGTTATATTAAAAATTATTAAATGTGGATAAAAATATATAACTTTTTTTATAGTTTTTGAAAAGGAAATGAAAGGCGTAAATAAATTTGAATTTGGAATTATAAATATTTTTTAATTGGACTGAAATTTATTTATTTTAAGATATAAAAATATAATAGTACAAAAAATTAAATTCCAAAAAATTAAATATACTTTAACTAAACAACAATTTACTTAATACTTAAGACTTAATTTTAAAAAATATAAATTATTATACACTCAAGCATTTTTTAAAAAAACCATGCAAGGATTTTTTAAAAGATTTAGAATTAAGCTTATAAAATTTAGTTAAATGTTTAATTGCTGTTTATTTTTTTTAGTAATTGGTGAGTTGTTTTAGCGATCAATAAATCGCTTAGTAGAAAGTTTTTAAATTGCCTGCCTGTGATTTTTACAATTATGACTATAATAAACTATCTAATTGTATTTAATTGTTAGGTTGCAGCTTTTATATCCACATCTGGCCAACTGACCAATGGCCAGATGCTCGTGTGCTCCTTCTGCTCCCAGGGGGAGGGGGGATAGTCACGAACAAAAGTCGTTATACAATAGTTTATACTTTAATAAGAATATTATTAAAACTGTCTGATGTCTGTTGTCTGCTGTACGCATGTTGCTCCTTGTCAAGATACATTTGTATCCACACACATATCCGACTTGGCGACTTGGCCATTTGGCCCTCCTCTGAAAAAGAAAACATGCAATTAAAACGTTGCTTCTTGCTACTGACTATAACTATGGCTATATAAATGGACTTACGTCTATGTTTATATGTATGTATTTATATCTATAAGTATTATAGGTACATGTGTATGTATGTGTATGCTGCTCACCCGTATGCACCGCCAGCCTCGCCCTTCTTTCTGGCCTTGACTTTGTTCTCTCTAAATGTCGATTGCCGTTGCTTTAAACGCTTTTTAGTAACGCACGAGCAATTACAATGCTTACAACTTGTTAGTTGTTATATTTACGGTTGTTTTTGTTTTTGTTTTTGTTTCTGTATTTTTCTCTTTTATTATAAGTTGTTGTTCATAGCTGTGCTTTTGTTTTTGCCTTTTTTCATAGTTGTTGTTGTTGCCGTCGTTGTCTGGTGACAGTGACTTCTTGTGCGGTGTTTTCTAAAGCATAAGGCACGCCTGTACCGCCGCCGTGCTTTACCTTTACCGCAGGTCGAGTACGGAATATAGCGGTACGGAGTAGTTGGCTGCGACGCGAGGGGTACAGGAGAAGTGACAACGGGGAAAGTCCAAAGACCCAGCATTGAGGGCGTTTATATCCAACCACAGAATTAATACAAGTAGAAAGTGAAAGATCTTCTTTTAGTTGAGAAGGCAAAAAATTAAAAACTAAACAATATCTCTCCCATTTAGATGACAGCAGTGATTTGTTTATTATGCCCATATGTGTGTGTGTGTGTGTTCACATGTGTGTATGCGCCTGCGTCTGCGTGTATATCTGATGAACACTTGTGCATTTGGAAGCGTAACTTACGGAACAAACGAGGCAATTGCGCAGACGTCAAAGACATGCGGCGGACATGGACAAGTGAAACCTGTCTTTGTGTGTCTTTGGTGAGCACATCCTGTGGTCAGTTGCTCAGCTGCATAAAAGCCAATTCTGAAATTCCCAATATAGACTGACCGCATTTGGTCAATTGATTGTCGCATTTCTTAAAACGCATTGGATTCCCAAATATAGAACAATTTCCCATGGCGCATGTGCAGTCCACATTAATGTTACTTGTGACGGTGTAACAAACCTTTTAAAAATCAATTAACATTTTCGAGAAAGTTTTTGCAGTATGAAAATATAAAAAGATTACACATCCAATTAAACTATTTTTAAATTATTTAAAAACGCATGCCTGTACTTTTATCCGGCGCTATTGATCTGTTTTTGTTATCTTTACAGCGCTGCCATCTTGATTTGTACACAACATGGCAGCAAATCAATTTAAACAGTGTGACCAGCTCTCAGAAACTATAATGACAGCTTTCGTGCTTTTGGTGATCTTCTTGCAGGCCGTTTAAATAATGTAAACAAATAAAAGTCGAGAAAAGCCTAAAAAATGATTAACAGAAAATGGAACATTTTTTTAAGTTTATATTTAATAATTAAATATGTCATATTAAGCTAAATATTCACATTATTTAGTCATTATTACATGCATCAAAATTTAGCAAATTTATTATCTAAATTTCAAGTCTTTAGTTGCAATGATATTAGCTTTAAAGCCTTAGGCACACATACTCACACATTTGTATCCATTTATACACATTTGCACATATGTATTTGTACATAAAAGCATTTTATACGTGAAAGGTATTAACGTCTTACATTTAAATATAAAAATGCTATATAAACGGAAATATGAAAGGCATAATGACTAAATGTATGATTGGCTCCATAATCGATGTTAATAAAGGATATGAATACCGTTTATGTACCCCGAAGATGTGCAAAATTTGATGCTTTTTTTAAACTCATCTCAAAATGAATGCAGCTTTTATTCCAAAGACGTTAAGTTGGCTGCGCGTTCAAATTTTATGGACACATTAAATTTGTATACTTATATTTTTATTTATACATTTATTTGAAGTGGCCTTCGGCACACTTGCCATTAACACAAATTCTTAGGCAATTCTTAGTTATATTATTTACTGTTAATTTACTGCAATTCTTGGTTATATTATTTCCAGGAACGACTACAATCAAGTAAATAAAAATAAAAATATTAAACGTTTTCGTTTCCCTCTTCCCCAATTGCCAAGTGTTACGCCTCATGTCATGCATGATTTCTGTCTTAAAAATAGGATAACCAACTTTTCTGTTGTCGTGATATTAATTTAAGGGTACGTTAAAAAAAAATGACACACACACACCCACGCACACACACACTAGAAAGCTATTCCCTAGCGCGTGATACGAAGTAAGTTTCAAAAAATAATGTAAATATTTTATATTCGAAAACTTCTAGAAAATGTATTATATTATAATTATATTTGAAAATATATAGTATTTAATTAATTTATAATACATATATTGATTTAATATTTAATTCAAATTAGAAAAAAAATTGTTTGGTAAAAGAAGAAATTTTGTAAAACTAGAACAAAATGCTTGCAGTTGAAGCCGCTGTCCCACTGTGCAGCACTGTGGTTCAGTTAGATGAAGTATTTGATTAGATTGACAATTTGCAATGCTTCGATGAGCGTCTTGGGGCAACATAGAGGCGAACTTAATACCAGAACGTTCGTCGGTGCAAACATCAGGCTTGGATATTGGAGATACTAGAGACTTGGAGCGACATCTTCACTGAAACGTTACGGGCAAAAGTCAAGTAGCCGAAACTCATATGTGGGGGATTTGAGTTTCTCCAAGTGGTTCGTGTTTCTGGCTGTGTCGGCGGCTCGCCCGTCTGGGTCGCTGTTTCATTTGTTAACGAGACTCGCAGCCAAACGGTCGCGTTCGCGTTAATTCTGAGAATCCGTTGACAAAAAATCCAGTTACTATTTACCAGTTACCGTTGCATCCCGTTCCCTCCTAGACTTTTGGATTAATCGTTGCCATTGCCGTTGCCATTGCCATTGCCGCTGTAGCTGTCGCTGTCGTGGTTAATACTGTTGTCGTTGGCGTTGGCGTTGCCGTAGCAGTTGTCGCCGCTGTTGCAATCACAGAATGCCTGCCTTCCACATAGTCGTAAAGCTGCTGATGCTGCGCCTGCTATTGGCCAGCTTGTCGGGTCTGTCGTGTTTGGCGTACGACTTTGGCTATCATCCAAGTGCAGAAGAGTTTGATAATTTACTGCGGGAGACGCGCACATGGACACGAGATTTAATGGCAAATGAGAATCGCCGCTCAAGCTTCGTGCCACGTTTCCAGCACCAACAGAACGCACCGAAGGCGGAGTTCAATTTCCAGCTTTTTAGTGATGACCAGGAACAGGAGGAGCAGCAACCATACTTCTATGAATCCGTACCACCGCAAACCCATCATAATAAACATCAACAGCTGCCACAGCCTCAGCCACATCGCCTCCAAAAGCCCCAATGGCAAACACATCACGTGCACAGTCCAATGCTCGAGATTACCGATCCGCCAATTAAGCCTTTAGCATTAACAACAACAACAACAACAGCAGCAGCAGGAACAGCATCAGCAGGAGCAACAACAACAACAACAACAACACACTTACATAACAACAATAACAACAGCGGCAACAGCTTTCCAATATTTTTTACCAATCCTGCGACAGGCATTGTTTATGCTATCAGCGAAGTTGGTCGGAACACCAAGACGCATCCTTGGCCAAGCAGCACCACAAGCAACAACCAAATCCCTATTTATGTGACCAAGGCTCAATACGATGCCGATCTGCAGGAGCTGCGCCAGCAGTATGAACAGCAGTGTTCCTTAAAAGCTGTCCAAGCACAACCGCATTCCCAGCCACAGTCGCAGCTCCAGTTCCATTCCCTTTCGCATTCTCAGTCGCCAACATCAACTCCGTCCTCCATTACGTTGCGTCCCGCACTATCCACGGTGAGCCAAGGCCCAAAAGTGGTTAATACTGCGCGTCCTCAAATCGTTCGATTGGATAAAACTCGGAAGCCGGTGACGGGAACTGTGGTGGCGAGCAACAAGTTGCCCCATAGGTCACCACCTGTGATGGTGGGCACTGGGAATCAGCAGATGAAGCTAACGACAAGTACCTCAAGGCCCAAGGGCAAGCCTACGCCCAGACCCAGGCCCAGACCTTTGGGCCCGCAGAAGCCCAAGCGAAACAGGCGTAAAAAGAAGAAGAAGATACCAAAGCGTCGACCAGGACATAAGGTGTCCTTGACCACCGCTGGCCCACAAATTATACTTGGCAAACGAGCGACCAACAGTCCCCCGACCTTGACTCGTTTGGCCACACAGCTGGAGAAGCCGCACATGCCAAAGCCCACGGCTGTTGCGGCTGGAGCGGGAAGCGCTGCTGGAGGCGATACTGTATTCAATGAACACCCTTTGGCAGTGTCGAGCGGTTACTTTGAGATGCCACATCGCTTGGCACGCCGCTCGGTAGACACTATTCCAACATCAGCTGCTGCCCGGCCTGTGAGCAGCGGTCGGCGGCGTCCCAGTGGCAACGGTCGAAGAACACCCAATCCATCCGGCAAGCGTCCTGGTTCCGCGCCTAAATCAAAATCTGGTCCTGATCGTCCAATTGGAGAATCGGGCTATCACGTGCCACACGCTGTGCATCTGCTGCATGCAAAGCACAATAAGAGCGAGAGGCATAGGGGCAGAGCACGCAGCTCGGAGGCGGACTTTGATTTGTTCGATTTGATGTCTGGTGGGGACTACGAGGACAATGATGACTCTTACTTTGAGAGCGAGGATGAGAGTGTAAAAGTCGTCCGGAGAGACAGAAGCACCGAAAAGCCATCGCAGGAGAACAGCAGCTCAGCAGAGGAGGGTGCTGATTTCGGTGCCTTGGAGGAGGCACCAAGTGTCGGCAATGTAACCAGCACCACAGAGATGACACATCAACACACAACTTCTAGCAGTGAGGAGGGGACGAGCGAGGAGGAGAAGCTATCGAGCATGAAAAACAATTTTGGCAAGAAGCGTATTAGACGTCGCCCACCTGGAGACCACAACAGCTCCGATGAGTACTACGACGATGAGGATGCTGACGGCGATAGAGATGATGATGATGATGATGATGATGATACAGAGATCATTTCCAATTCTGTGTCTGATTCGGGCTTTGGCAATTTCTTTCGCATGATTTTCTATCCCGTACAACTGGCAATGTCACGTCTTTTTGAGGGCCTGGCGGGTCAGTCGGATGACCAGAGTACGGAGGCCACCTCGTTACCCAAATATCCCAGTTACACGCTCTATCACAGTGCGCATAGCAACAATGAGGTGATCGATGACGCTGATGAAGAGTACGAAGACGAGCAGGAGGAGGAGGACGTTGGTAGCTCTTTGGGCGGTTGGTTCAGCTCTTGGTTTAGCCTACGACGCAACACCAAGAAAATTGGAAGCACGACGGCAACGCCATCGCCACCAGCACCATTGCCCACGCCAGCTCCACAGCCAGAGCCATCCGGTTGGCTGGAGTCATGGTTTGGTTTCGGCAAGTCAACGACTGAAGCATCCGCCGAGGAGGATGACTATGACAGTGAGTAGTTGAATTGGAGAGAGATTAGATTAGAAATTTGGAACATGTCAGACTTAGTTTCCTGAGATTGGGTATGACTTTTCTGGCCGGCGCATTGAAACTGATTGGTCAAACGGCTTAACACTCCGACTAATCATACAGAAAACGCGATTTGATTATGGGTCCAAGTCTGAGAGCGTGGCCTTTACGTCGTCTTAATCCCTTACCCATCCATTTATTTAGTTAGGCGACTCGTCTTGTTTATACCCTGTAATAAAGTGAAGAGTTTAATAGATTGAATAGCTTGAAATTCGTTTGTTCATTTCGATGTTTCTTCATCTGAGCGACACAACGATGAATTCTTCTTGAATATCGTAAATTTAGAGCGCGACTCCTTTACGAGTCATCATCCATCCTGCCCCAACTGTACCCAACAATTATTTGGATAATTTGATCGACTTTTACAAATGAATATTGAATTATTCATTATTCATTTCATATTCATTAAGCTAAAAGTCATTTCGATGAGTTCATGTTGAATATCGTATCGTTTATTTCCAAGCCCGAGAGCGAGGTATTCATTCCGTGTCAATCTATCCTTTCCTTTCATTTTATGATTTCAGTCACAAAAACTAAAATTATATTAACCGTTATTTCTCAGAAAGACATTTGGAAAATTCATTTTGAATATCGTAAACTCCAAATAAAAGGAAAACAAATTTAAGCGAAAGACTATAAAAACATAATCAATGTGTATATACATTTTTTATTGACTCTAGTGGAATTTTCTTTAATAATTAACTTTATTTAACTTTAACTAAAACTAACGGGATTCGAGGATTAATAAAGGAAGAAGAGAAAGAGTGACTGCATATATCGGAGCAGTTGGAAGAATCGTAAAATTAAGCACGATCTTTAAATATTTATAACTACCCACAAAACTTATAGGCCCTCAATAATGAGTGGGCTGGAGTGCTCACACTTGGGATCCAGTGGCTGGCGAAGCTTATTTTGTGGAGGAATTGGAGGAAACGAATGGATGTTCATTTTCTCCAATTTCTGCAAGGCTTTTAGTTTCAGTTTCGGTTGAGAACAACAACAAAAACAAGAACCACATTCCCATGCCTAACCCCTTGTGGGTACGCCCCTGGCTGCCAAAATTAGGCAGACGGCGTTTAGGCCTAATGGTAAATGTGTGGCACGGCACAGTGACCCGCTCTCAGATCTAACGGTAACGTGTGCCAAGTCGGGAGGTTTTGCCTCAACTTAAGCTTCAATTCTCGTATGATTAACCGAGGGCTCCACGCTTTCTGCACAGACCTAGCAGCTAAGTAGTTTGACCCCCTCGCCACCCAGGCAACTATCAAGGTAAACGTTTTACTTCTCCATCAACTCCCCACTTCCTCCCTTTGTCACTCTGTTCCTCTCTTACCCTCATTTCGTATTGCTCTGTCTCCCTCAGAGTGGTTTGCTGGTTGGTTTGATGCCACGCCCAAGCCGAAGGCGCGTCGTCGAAAAACGACATCCACCAGCACAACAACAACCACAACCACAATGCCAGTACCACAGGTGCCGATATTGACCATTGTGGATCCACTGCGAAACCCCCAAAACTGGATTGGCATCCTGGCACATCACATTGTCAATTCAACAGGTGGAGCGTTGGCCTCCACTGGTGTCTCGACAACAACCACCAATCCACTGCTGCAGGCCTTGGTGACACGTGTGGCCAGCACCACAACTCCACAGCCTGACCTGCCGCGACGAAACAACTACGAGAAGTATCAGATCTGGCGCCTCAAGCCGCAGGACGAGCAGCAGGTGCGTGCCCTGGAGCAGTTCAAAAAGGGCGAGGACGGCAATAAGCTACAATGGCTGAAGGGTCCCAGCCTCAGGTGAGTTACAATATTTGGAAAAAATTTGATTGTACCGACTCACTGCATTATTTCAAGGGGCCTCACGGATGTCCTTGTGCCGCCAAAGATGCTGGTTGATTTTCAGGGCACACTTAACTTCGAGAACATTGCCCACGAAGTGCTCATCTTCGATGTGGGCAAGGCCATCGCATATGAGCGCAGCAAGGAGGAATACCTGTACACGACTCCATTGGCTACACGTCGACCCACCAAACAGCCCGCGACGCCTTCCCTCCTGACCTGGAACAAGTACTACGAGTTCGATGATATACTTAAGTACCTGGAAGCAATACGCGCACGACACACACAGCTAGTGGAGCTCATCCACATTGGACGCTCCTTTGAGGGTCGTCCCTTGATTGTTGTTAAAATCGAGTCCAAGGAAACGGCGGCTGCGGCTACGGCAGCCGCTCAAGCTGGTCATAAGCGGCTCAAGCAAAAACGTCGCTCCGGACAGGCGAATGCGGTTTTTATTGAGGCAGGTGCTCAAGGTCTGGCATGGATTGGGCCCGCATCAGCCACGTGGATGATCAATGAACTCCTGAAAGTCATGCGTACTAATAGTGAGTATGGAGCTGATATTTTTTACGAGGGTGGCTCGGATTCATCCGGAGTGCATCTAAAAAATCTACGCTCTGGATACCTGACAGGTTTTCTAAGCTTGACCAACCGTGGTCTTAACTGACATTATTTATGGATTAGATTTTGTCCTTAAATAAATTTGTGTTGCTCTTCGCAGAGACCGATACGGAGAATGAGAATATACGGAACACCACGTGGTACATAATGCCAGTGCTTAATCCGGATGGGTATGTGTACAGTCACGAGTACGATAGATTTTGGAGAAAGTCGCGGGCACAACATGTGGCGAAGCCACCTTCTGGACTTCTCGACTCAGCGATGACGTGGCTACAGAAGAAGAAACCGGGTGATAAAATTTGCTATGGCGTTGACTTGGATCGGAATTGGTTGTATCATTGGGGCAAGCGTGGAAGCTCGAAGGCGCCGTGCAATGAGTTCTACGCAGGTCCTGCTCCATTCTCGGAGCCCGAAACCAAAGCGGTGTCCGAGTTTCTAATGGACTATCGCAGGCACATCAAGGTAGTCTCCATAAACTGTTGTGATTTGATCGGAGAATCAGCCAAAAATCTCTTGCAGCTCTTTATATCCTTGCAGGCGTACGGTCAGGTTGTGTCTTATCCTGTGAAGACCAATTCAACCTTCAACACAGAGCGCATGGATGATTTTCTCGATGTGGCAATGGTGGGCACCGATAGCCTGCGAAAAAAGGGAAGTAAATCGCGCTATAAGGTGGACTCTTCTAATGATTTGGTTGAGCAACGTTCCGGTATGTTCAGTAACACTTGATCCACCACGTTGCCCACAAGTGCCAATAACTTTCCATACTTTCTGCGTTCCACAGGCTGTGCGGACGCCTTTGCCGCCTACGAGGTTGGAATTCCCTTCAGTTTTACACTGCAGCTGGCGGATAACGGGGTTCACGGCTTTCTCTTGCCGAGCAGCGCCATCGAACCAACGGCGCAGGATGCCTTTGAGATAATAGGCGGCATGTTAGGCTACATATAGGATCAAGGATCTGCAAGTAAACCGTTAGTTCCTCGCAAGCTGCGATTCGAATCCGCATCAATATTAGGACAAACCATTGTTATTTAACTTGATGTGAAACTTAGTTGGGTCTTTATCCACTTTTTTTTTTTTAATTAAATCAATTAATTTATTTTCTTAGTCATAATATTTACGAACGTGTACGAAGTTAGCAATTAATAATTTAAATTAAAATATAAACAAAACTCTGCGGTTTTAAAACTCTGCTCTCCACATACAACACTGACCCCGATTGCGGGGGATTTCCTAGATTAGTGATTTCGATACGATCGACTTTAAGTTATCGAAAGTCTATCGATATGTGCGCGGGAGCCTCTAATGCGAGTGACAATAGAAATTGCAAGAGTTTTCAAGTGGGAGCCAAAGACAGAATAAAAAAATCAAGATATAATTCAATTTTTATACCTGACAACTGGAATAATTGAATTTTAATTTATTTTCCAAACTCAGTTTTAAATTTTATCCAAATAGTACCAGAATTTTTTTAGATGTTTGGTGGATGAGCCCCACTCAGATGTTGCGGCTATCCACAAAAATGCCTTCCAAGGATGTTGCGGAAGTAAACGATTATTGAGGGTGGCTGCTTCATTTCAGTGAGTATGGCAGTTCGACGAGATCTGTCGAAGATTTTGCGACCCTGGCACTCCGTGTATTTTTTTTGATTTACCTTGCAGGATTTTCCGATTTTCTTGGCTGATGGATTGCACCTACAACTCGCCGATGGCTGCGGTAAAACCTTTTGAAAACCATTCGAAAGTAATTTGTATATTCTATTTGAGATCCAGGCGTATTTTCCCCCTGTTGTCCTTTTTGAGCATGAAGCCACAGCTTTTGATTTACCGTGGTTTGGATAAAAGCTTGAAAAGAAATGCCCCATGCCAAGAGACTTCGTCGCGCGATGCCGACAACATCCGCCGTTTTCTGTGACGAGACTTATGGCAAAGGCAAGCATTAAGATGCCTATGACGATGGCTATGGACACTTGGACATTGCGATTTGCGTTTCTCAGGTCAATCAAAAACTGGACTATATAGTATCCAACTGTTATTAATAATGTTAGGGTACAGATGGCAAAAAATCTGTAATTTACAGCTTTGTCAGGTGATCATTAGGAGAGGATTAATTAAAGTAAATGGTACTTACACCAATATCCCCAGTACTTCTACTAGAAAGGTAACTATCAAGTTAACTGATTCGTTTTTGCTTACGACTATTCCAAGGGGCGGGTCGGCAACACTATCATTTTCAGCACCACGAGACCTACGGGAAGCACCAGAATCACGAGAAGGACCATTGCCACTTGAGGCACCAGAACCACGAGCAGCAGCAGCACAGCCACCATTACCACAACCTACGGAAAGGCCAAAATTTTTCCCACTCGTACCTCCGACAAGAGACATGGGCAAATAAGTGGCAGTCCTCTGTCTGCGACCAACTGGGCAGTGAGGACTGCAACTGTTGTTGTTGCCACAAGTGTTATCGCAGGTGATGAACTCAGTGTGCATGACACCAGTACCGTTTTTGGCGTGATTATCAATGTACGGTTCCTGATTCGGCGGACCAAAGCTTCTTTCCCTTTTGTAGTCGAAGTTCAAAGGATTGTATTGGTTTACTGAATTATTGTTCGAAGCGTAGTTTGTTGATATTAACATTTCCCTTTGTTCCGGCTGTTCGTAACGGTTGTATGTATAATCTTCCGTTGCAAACGAGGTTCCGGAGTTCGTCAGTGCTAGTGTTGTGTCTGATTCAATACTTGCTTCAATACTAGATTCCATATTTCGATTCAGTTGTAATTCTGATCCTGATTCCATTCTTATAGTCGATTGCATTGCTTGCCATGATTCGGAGACGTGCTCTGGCACATTTCCTGGCGTCATTTTTCGTCCATTGGGTTCACGGCGAATTTCTTTTTTATCGATATTAAGACTGTCACGATTGGAATCTTGACCAGAAATTGGCTGCGCGCAGTCACCTTCCTGTATTGAATTTCCAATTTCAGAGCTATTTATGTACTTTCCATTAAGTCCCAATTTGCTATTGGTGATTGCATGGATCTGATCCTGGTTCTGTTTTCGAGCACGTTCCTTGCACTTAACACATGGGCAGGGCAGCGTTGCTAGCCCCCGCATTGTCATGCTTAAACTCATCCTTGGTTCGGTCCCGGGCGGCATGCGAACGGATCTTGCCGCCATCGCAAGACGCTTTCCGAGATTTTTTGCTTAATCTAAAAATATCTATACAATTTTGGATCTTGACAGGTAATGACAGATTTTTTAAAGGGGCCCAAGTTATTCCCAGATTTGAGCCGCCTACTAAATTACCACATACATTTTTCAGTTTTTAACATATTTTCATTTATTTCTTATAACAGAAATATATATAGATAAATATATCTGAGTTTTACATACTTTTTTGCTTACAAATAAAGATGCTCAATATACGAGCTTACGACTTCTTTCAATTGACAAATAAATAACAAAATTAATGCACTTTTCGGTTTCATACGAACGTAGAAAAATTAATTGCTATGCATGGATACCATGCGGGATATGCAGGATTTGATTAACAATGTACACAATACACAAGATCAACTGCGACTAAGTAAACAAAATATATCTATAAAAAAAAAAAACAAAAAAAAAAAATAGATAGAAGCTCTGGGCTTTGATATGGATATAGTTGCAATAACATAAACTAAAAAAGAATCACGACGGATTTTCTGGGCAACTCACAACGGCCACATTTACAGCCAGGATTTTAGAGTAAACCCTGCGAAAAGCGAACGCGTTCTGAGAGTTCTGAAAATGTACTATAAAATTCATAGTTGGAAAAATAAAGTCCGATGAGGAGCTTAAATTGTGCCGTCGTTAGAGGATATGCCTCAATTGGCATAATAACAACAACGTCAACAGTAGAGTCCTGATCAGTTTTATACTGTTGCTTTGACATGTACACCATCTCGCGGTAATTGCTAAATGCAGCTGCACATTTAGCTATTTGGCGCACTAGTTTATCTCTTGAGCACTGCTGAAGTACTGGCCGACTGATAAGTTCAGTAATAATTGAATATAAATCAAATACTATTAGATCTGGACGTGGTTGACAGTCATAGAGCTCAATTATACGACAAGGTGCAGTTTCAATATCCTTAAGCACGATGTGCAGCCAATGCTCCAGGTGTAGAAGTGAATTTGGCTTGTCCAGTACTCCAGGTAAGCCCATTGGATGTTGTGTTAACAAAAGTACCTTCTTATCACGCTGAACACAGCTTTCACATAGCTATAAAGGACAAGGATTGATGAGTTGGCTGCCTTAACCGCCGGCGTGGCTTACCTTATGCAGGTGACGACTATATTCGCTATTTTGCGTCAAGAATATATGATTTGTAATGTACTGTTGGTGTTTATAAATGTAATTCAATTGTATGTTTAAAATTATTTTAAATGACTCTCAGCTTACATTGTCCTGTGAAATCTTGAACATATCCGTCGGATTTTAATTGGGCGCTTTGATAGCTGATTTTAATAAAATTCTACACACAGGGATGATTTTACACACACGATTTTATCGCTCATCGTCGATAGACTAGTTTAAATATTAACAGAATTACTGAATTTCTTATTTCGATAATTAAGCGATTCGTTAGCTTAAGTTAAAAAGAATTTGAACTTCATTGATTTGTTTAGTTGACAATAAGTAAGTAATTAATAAAATCAACGAAATGTAAAATCAATGAAATGGTGTAATCACATTAAGTATTCCTGAAACTTCTTACACAATTAAATTAAATTTGTTTAAGGATTTACAAAATAAATTATACAAAATCTATTTATATAAATATATATAGTTATATATATCCTTACTGTAAAAAATATTTAAATATTTCCGAATTTACATTGTGTTTACATAACATAAATAAATGGCTACGTTAACATTCGTATTGGCAGCTATGTTAACTAAACGGTTTATGTAAGTTAAGCAGACCGTTTTGAGTTTAACATAGTGTACTTTCACCACGCTGAAAATCAGTGCTGTAAATGATCGGAAGGCGAAAGATGCTAGCTTTTCACTAGAGTAAAAAGGACAAATATATGCTTTTTTTTATAAAAAGAGACAAATATGTAAGTCATCAGTGTAAATTCAACACATCCGTGCCGTGCCGACGAAAGAGCGCACAAAGCGTAATGTAAAAGAATTGAAAAAAATCATCAAGTATAGAGGCCAAAAGCAAACGCAGCAGTTGTACGAATTATAAATTTATTTAATTATTAGCTGCAAGCGTCGCAAGAGAGCTGCAATAACAGGAAAGTGATTACACTTAGCGTACAAATTTCGGTAAGATAAACAACCAAACCAAACGGCAAAAAGCCACAAATTTTGAAGAAGCGACGACGAACAACTAACACTTTTATACATACACCGACATTCACAATTACACTCGAACACACATACGCACATACACATACAAACTCCAGTGAAAAAAGTGCAAGCAGCTAGCACTTTTAAAGGAGTGAAACGCAAGCAGCTTCTGAGAAAACTCTGTCAAAAACAGAGAAGGAAATAAAAATTTGATTACATCTTTTGCTGTGAGCAGATGTTGATGTTTGCAAACACATTTTTGTGTTTTTAAGACGGAAACTTTGAACGACAAACGGCACTCAAATACGACGGCTGCGGCCGCGATAGAGCTAACATTAGCACGCACACGGGCACATATATTAACGTACAGACACAAGAACTACTCACTTATACAAGCAAATTCCCGCAAATACAGGGAGACACGAAACATCAGCGCCATACATACATATACAATACACCCGCGCGTTCCGCAGCGGGAGCAGGAACCACAGGAACTGGAGAGTATAGGAGAAGAGGCCCGGCAGCAAGGCACGAAAACGCTGCCGCCATTATCTTATTCGAGATTGGAGGAACAGCGCGGGTCCACAAGTTGATGCCACTGCTGACTTCTGACACCGCTGCTGTTGTTTTTTGGCCAGGAATCTTTAAAACTGCCGGCAACGAACAGAAACAACTACCATAATAATAATAAGAGAAGCGTATTGGCGAAAACTTTGCATTGATGGTAATGCATGCTAGAAAACCGCAGCGTATGAACGATGGGTAAATTAATAATTATTTCACAATACTGCACTCATATATTTCATTTAACGGATAAATATTGCATGTACATAATAATTTGTAAACTAATATACCAAAAAATTAACAATGCACATGAACAAATGCCTCAATACCCTAGGAGATAACTTTTGTTTACATATACATATGTATATGTAGGCACGTTCCATGTTGTTGCTTGCTGCACACAATCATTCGCGAATAAAGCACAGAGTCAAAGACATACAATAATATACGTCCCCGCCCCGCAGTCTTGTACGAGGCCATGCGCCAGTGCATAAGTACTTATTATAACATTTCAGTGAAACAAGTGTATTGCATGTGATTAACTAAAATTTAAAAAACATTTAATTATTATTTAATTGGGTACTGTCATCTTGTAATATTTGGATTTATATACTGTGCTTCATTGCGTTGCTCTCGTTTAGCGCGATTTTGCACATTCTTTAAACGTTCGTTCATGTCTTTCGTGTGTCTTCCACATTTAAGTTATTCACCACACTATTGGCTTCCCGTTCTTACGTACCCGCTTGCTCAGCTGTATTCCACTCTCTGTCATCTTTGTCATTTACCGCTTGCATTTCGGCACAATTAGAATAAAATTCGCTGCCAGAAAACTTATAAATTTAATTAAAGCCCGTAGTTAATTAATATTCCTTATAGACTTTGTTACTTATGCCTTGTTTACAGTTTTACGTACGTAACAATCAAAATACTAACCAAACGCAGCAACTACTAAATCATTGTTTTTACATATGTTTCTGGTTTAGTGGGTAAATATCTGCATGGATTAACTGGACAAACGGCATGCAATAAGCGCAAACGTTGTAAATATCCCCTTTTACTATAGCTTTTTACAATCCGAAGAGCATTGAGCAAGTGTAAACAAGATAATGGATTAACGCCGAACCGGATTTCAAAGGTGATTCCAATTGGATCCATGCTATTGGTGCAGCAGTGTTATTACATTCAATATGAATTCCGCTGCAAATTGGCAACTTTTGTAAAAATCAGTTTCATTTTCCGATAATATTAAAAATTCTCGGCAGCAAATAGCTTATTCTCTCGCATGGAAGAGAAATGTAACGAAACAGAGAATGGCTCGAACATTGCTTTGGATATATGGCAAAATAGGCATAGTGCGCGAAATCAATCCAAGTGACATCGATCTCAATAGTCTTAAGAAAGTGTGTTGTTATTCACACACATTCCAAGGACGTCAACCTTGAGTGTTATATGTTGTGTTCTAGTAAAATCGCAATTCGGAGTTATATCCTTGTTGTTGTTTATCTAGTAATGGTGCCGCGAACGACCAGGAATATGTAATATATGTTACAACCACTGCGAATCTCCATCGAGTTAAGCTTAATGCCATTCATGTGGAGAGGCGACACCTAAATTCTTGTCAAACAAAACTTGTTCAAGTGTAATTAAATTAGTGATTTTATAAAGGCACGTGGCAATGTCTACGAAAGGAATACTTCAACGGTGATGAATAGCAGGCCATTAGGAGCAAATCAATCATATGTTTTCATTACTTGTTGCATGTTTATTGTTTGTTTGCAGCCTGTTTCCAGAAATCACTTAACTAATCATACACCACTGGTTTTGGGACATTTTGAAATCCTAACAATCCACACGCACACACACCCTTCCATTTAACTATTTTGAGATTTTATAACTAGTACGAAAATTTCTTATCTTAATGTATTCCCTTCTATTGCAGGTACTTTGAGAAGCATACCAGTCACACTTCCTATCAGGTGAGCAATACACGTGGATAGTTAATACCCGAACGACAGCTTCAATTCACCTAATATCCCTAGCACTAACTATAAAAAGAAAATATCCTAGATAATATAGATAATAGACTTAGTATTCATTAAGCATTTGCTTATTATTTATTTTGATATATACATGCATATGTACATGTACGTATATATGCATATTAGTCAGTTGAAATCCTCAGTTAAGTTTCTTATTATCCTTCCTATTGTAGTTGCCTAGAAAGTGTTTCGTTGTGTAGGTGAAAAGATTTCATATATACATGAAATGTTATATGTTCGTATATATCTATATATACGTATAGTCAATATATATATTTATATACATATATATATATATATATGTATACCTATATACACATGTGTGTATGTGTGTCTGTGTTCATTCATCCACTTGACGTACAAACATACAGAACATAGTTCCGATTGAGTACTCTGCGAACGTTTATCCTTACCGCGAGGAGCATTTATGGGAGAGATTTGGCGGGCTGGAAAGAAATTGCATTGAAGGTATTGGATTTGATTTGCTTTTTATGAAAATTCGAGACAGGCAAAATGGGAACAATGTTTGCAGAGTATTTGATTCAGTCATGTGTGTAGCGTAACTGACGAGAGTCTCATTTATACCCTTTTCCAATCACACTCCGTATTTCTGGGCACACGGCATTGCAGCGACTCTCAAACGAAATGATCTGAAAAGATTGCACAATTCGAGTAACACTTGGATAAAGCGACATAAGCACTGGAAGATCCTCAATTAAATTCTAAAACGAAACGAATATCGAAAATAGCCTAACAAAATGCACAAATTATAAATATTTATAAAACGCTTTAAAAATCGAATATTGTTAACAGTATAAACGACGATATTAGAGAATTCTCAATTATATATATATATATATATATACATATATATAAACGTTTACATACATATTATGTATATATATTTATATGTATATATGCGTGCATATATATGTATGAGCATATAGATACGAATATATGTGTGCATATATACACGTTCACAATATTTATATATCAATAATAAAATAACTAGAATAAAAATCAAAAAATTTTATTAATTAATTATATTAAAACTATATAAATTGTTTAAAATCAATTAAACAAAAATGCCTCATATAACAAATTACAATTGCAAGACCAAAAATCAAAAGCAATAAAGGATTAAACCAAATACAAAGATTCAACTTATGCCTAGCAACAAATGCAACACTGCGCAACATTCATACGTAGCCTTTAAAATCAAAACGAACATAAAACTCGCATACCAATTAGTGTTTAATAAATAATTATAAAGTAATACAAATTAACAAATTATATAAAACAAAGAGAACACATACGTGCCTAAGCCATTGACAGCATTAACAAGAAACAAAAACAAAACCAAAACCAAAACCAAAACCAAAACCAAAACAAAAACCAAAACAAAAAAAAATCAAAGCAACAAAAACTAAACCAAAACCAAAAAAATAGCAAAACTTAAAAAAAAAAAAAAGCAAAACTTAGAAAAAAAAAGGAAAACTTAAAAAAAAAAGCAAAACTTAAAAAAAAGCAAAACTAAAAAAAGCAAAACTTAAAAAAAAAAGGAAAACAAATTAAAAAAGGAAACAAAAACAAAATCCATAACTTTAAACAAACACCAAAACGCAAAGTAAAATTCTAAAACCAGAAAGTCAAAACAAAAACCAAAAAGGAAACGGAAACGGAAACTCAACCAAAAACATAACGGAGCCCAAAAGCAAGATCAACATTAACGAAAAGTATCGGATTATTTTAATCGATCAACTGGCGAAGCAACTGGATAACAACAACAGTAACAACAACAACATCAAAATTACTAATAAAAACAACAACCAACCGCCACCCACCCCCTCACCTGTACCATATACAACACCTGACGTCAGACTGCATTGCCTTAGCAGCATCGAGGTGTTGCTGCTGCAGCTGCCGGCGAGAAGAACAACGACGGCGCGGCAGGTAAGCAAACCGACGACGCGGCTCCGTCGCAGGGCCACGCTCTCAGCATATATGACGAGTAGCGGCAGCAGCAGCAACACCACCAGCAGAAGCAATATGGCCGTTGATTTGTCACTGCTAACCAATAGCAGCGTCAACAACAACCTCAATAATATCAACAACAACATCGGTTGTAGTAGCAATAGTCACAGTCACAGTCACAGCCACAATCACAGCCACGGCCACAGTCACAGCCACAGCCACAACAGCAGCAGCGGCAGTAGCAACAAACTTGCGGCAGCGGCAACGTCGACAGCCCTTGGAATATGTCGCGTTGATGTAAGTAAAGAAAAACAAAATCAATAAATTAAAAATTAAAAATCAATAAATCAAAAATCTAAACCAAAACAAGAGCAAAAATAATGAATAAAAATATCAAATTAAAATAATAAATAATAAGAAATAATTATAACAAAAGAAGCAATAATAAAACGACGAATAACAAGACTTCTTGACAGACAGACCAGATATACGTAATAAATAAATGCCCAATTATGGCAAATTAAAGCTGAAAATTTACAGTAACGGACGAAACAAAAAAAATATCGCGAACAATAAAATGTTGAGGGACAAGCAGAACGCACCAGACGATCAGCTGAGGTAACAGTAGATCGAACCGCTGACTGACTGACTGACGGACTGACTGACTGTAGGGCAACACTCGTTGCAGTTGATGCAATAGGAAAGGACATCACAGACAGAAAACTGACGGGAACAAAGCAAACATAAACAATAAGAAGAACGCGTAACGTGATAATTTAAAAGAATTAAATGGAAAAACAAAATGAAAACCACAAACAACAACAAAAATTTTCTTATTTTAATTGCATTTCGTGTTTTATGTTCGTTATGTGTTCGTTTCGTGTCGCCCACAAATTTCGCCCGTTATATATCTTCTTCAACCAAAATACATTCTCAGTTGCATGAGCAAAACGATAAACCCCACAAACACCCATCTACACCCACACCCACACACGCACATACACAGAGGCATACACCTTTTACAACACTTTTTTTTTTTAACCCCCTCTAAACATACTCAAAGGCAAGAATAGTTTTGAAATCTTGTGAAATGAATATACAAAGTTGAGATATTTGCTAAACAACAACAACAACAACACAACGACAACAGCAACAGTAAAAACAAAAACAAAAACAACAACAACAACAAACATAACACGAAAATTGGCAAGAGGGTCCTCCTTTAGTGAATATAATTCATAGTATGTTTTCATCTTTTTATTGTAGTTTTGTTGTTATTAATTCTCATTTAAATTTATTTTCATTAATCTTTGTTCACATTGGTAAACATTAACAACAAGTATCGATTTGATTATCGATTTAACAACGATAACATTACCAATAATGCTAACAAAAGTACTAACACCAATACTATCGATAATATTAATATAATGATAATGATAATAATAATAACAATTATAATTATAATTATAATTAAAACTATAATTATAATTATAACAATAACAATATTTATAATTAAAGAATTATCATTAAAACAGACGGTGCAACAGCAAAAAATCGATAACATCATTTTCAAATCAATTAAAGTTTTTAAATTTATTTTATTGACAGAGCTCAAAGTACAGTAGTTCAAAGCGCGATTATGAACGCGATCGTTCTTCTAACTATCGGGATCGTGACATCTCGCCGGGCGCTGGCGGTGGTAATGGCGGCGGAGGAAGTGGTGGAGGCGGCGGCAGTGGTGGTGGTCCATTAAATAATGGCAACAGCTATCGTTCACAGTCCCCGGATATTGATTCACCATCATCACGATCGCATGATCTGCGCGAGCGCAGCGATCATCGCAGCGGAGGTGGTAGTAGCGGCGGTGGAGGCGGCGGCAGTGCAAGTGGAGGTGGTAGTAGTGGTGGCGGTAACAACGACCGTTACAGTTTTATACAAAAAATGCGTGATCGGGATCGTGATGTGTACAAGAAGGATAAATATTCCGGTAAATAAATTGAAATTATTCTCACTTTCCTGCATATTTTTCATTTGTTCGTATCTCTTTTTTTTAGATAAACGAGATCGGCGTGGAAATGATCGGGATTCGGAGTCGTATCGCACAAACCATGACAGGGACCGTCGTGGTGGTGGTGGTGGTGCCAAGATCTGTTCATCACGCGATAACGACAAGCGTTCCGGCTCTGATGACCGCGATCGTGAGCGCGATCGTGACATACGCGACAAACGTGACAGAGGCGCCGATCGAGATCGGGATTTGTACAAAAAGGACAAGTATGCAGGTCTGTATATAAATCAGCTTTAATGCATATATATTAATTTTATAAATTAATTCCTTTCCTATGTTTCCACAGACAAACGTGAACGTAACGACCGCGGGGAGCGTGTAGCGCGTTATGGTGACTGGAGCGAGCATGTAAGCTCGTCAGGTGAGAGAATGTCCTTTTTTATCTTCTGATCAGATTTTAATGAATTCCAATTTGTAAACAGGAAAAATGTATTACTACAACTGCAAAACCGAAGTCTCCCAGTGGGAGAAGCCGAAGGAATGGGTAGATAGAGAAAGGTGAGTGTCAATTGCCCGATGATCATCTGCAACTTCAACAGTGCACAGTACACCAATAGTAATTCTAATATATAGCAGAGATTGATGGAGATCGACCAAATTTAGTTTCAAGTAAATTCCGACGAGAATAGCGCTTCTTTGAGCTTCAATTCCAAGCCGTAGATCGGTTTAATATAAAGCCACCTCCACAAGAGTGTTCCTTCAGAGACGCTGCAGACTTTTTTTGTTATCCGTATGCAACTTCAAAGGGGGGCACCACATTTAAAACTTTACTTTGTATATGACTTGAAACGTAAATTACAGATCTGTCAGAATCCATTGTAAATATGTACCTTATGTATATAAGAAAGTCCTAGAATAGTTAAGTGGGGAACGAAAGTTTCTTGGTTTCTTTGAGAAACTATTTAAAAAATTTTACTATTTGGATTTTGCATTCAAAAATACTTTTTAAACCTACCTTTTCTTTTTTGTACACTCTTTAGAAATTTGCCGCGCGATCAGCATCGTGAGAAAGATTACCGTGACAAAGATCGGGACCGAGATCGTGATGATCGCTTCTCAAGATCGAGTAAGTAGCTAAAAACAGTAAAAGAAAAAAAAAAAAATCAAGAAATCAACGATTATTTATTCCTTCATAGCATACAAACATTCCAGTTCATCGCGCGACAACTCACGACTGAGATGGAACTATGATAATGATGGTGGTCCACCCAGCCATCGAAGGCGTCTGGATGGTAAGTGACAGTTTCTTTTATAGTTTCTTGCTATGTCTTATTGTTTGCTTCTATTACAGGTCGACATAACGACAATGCTGATATGGACATCAGTGGAGACTCAACGCCCACCTCGGAGGCCAGTTATTCGTTAAGCGGCACGCCAACAACACATGGCAGCGGAGGTGGTGTGCAGTCTAACGATCAGTCGTCCATAATGGGGCAGGGTTCATTAGGAAACGCTCTTCCACGACTAGCCTCCCATCCGAATCCCAGCGCGGTGGTAACACCAATGGGTGCGCATTATGGTGCGGCGTCGGTGGGTGCTGCGGGTGGGGGTGGAGGAGGACCGGTCAGTGGCGCCACAATGCTACCCACCAGCGGATTGGCGTCAGTGCCGTCTAGCATTGCCAACAGCAGTAACAGTAGCCTTAGAAACTCAGTTGTCGGCCACATTGGCTCAACCTCCAGTGTAAGTATCAAGTGCACAGAATTTCCCAGCACTATTACTAGCTACTCACCTAAGAAACTATGCTAAGCATATGATTTCATATTTCAGACAACTGTGCCGACTCTGTCAAATCAGGAGCATCATCTAAATTCGAATGCGCCGGGCCCACCTGGCAAGCTCCTTAGTGGCAGTAAGGAGCAAACGACGATGTTGATGCGACAGAAGCTACAATTAGGTTTAGCGGTTAGCTCCTTGGATGCGCAGCATCACCATTTGCTGGTGGGTGGCAGCAACGCCAGCGGTGTGTGTTCCACCGGGTCCGGCAGTGGATCATCCGTCGATGTCGTAAACCATGCCTATAATTCGGTCAACAGTGTGACTGCCAGCGGCTTAAGCAGTTTAAGCAGCTTAAGGTAAGTCCCAAATTATATGTGTTCCAGGTTCCAATGACTAATCATCATCTGTTTACCTTTGCACAGAGACAACAGCCAACTCAACTCACCTTTGTGTTTGCCCCTTTCGCATCACAGCCTGTCACCATCATTAAGCTACAGCAAGAGTCCCATACCGACGATTGTGGGCCATCCAAACAATGTGAACGCCAGCAACGCCTACACCTGCAATGCACCCTTTGGCTTGAAAATGGTTGAAGGCGTGGCTGTTGGTGTGTTATCCTCCTCACCGGCAACAAATTCGATTGGCAACAGCAATGCTGCTGTCAACAGCAGCAGTAGCAACTGCAGCGTACCTGGCATGGGCATTGTTAGCGGCATCAGTGTCATCACCTCAATGGGCAGCAACAGTCTGTGCGGCAGTGCAGGAGGGGGTGGTGAGGGGCCGCCAACACCAACACAAGAACTAGATTTAAGTGGCTCAGCTTTAGAACAACATCAACACCAACAGCAACAAGTCGCAGCGGCAGCGGCCGCCGCAGCAGCACTGATAGCCGCCCAGGCAACGCAACAGGCGGCGCAGCAGGCACAACAACAACGGAAACGTAAGCTTCCAACAATTATGTTTATATTAAATATCTTTTAATATATCTATTCCTCAATTTTATTGCAGTGGACAACACTCCTTCGGCCACGTTAAGTACCCTGCAAAGCTGTGTCGCTTCGGTGCAGGCTGGCAATATGCGAGGCCCCGAAATATCGCCCAAATTGGCAAAATACTTCCGCGCTGACTTAATTGCGCACGTGACCAACTGGCAGGCGGAAGTATTGGAGCGACAGGTGAGTCTTGTACACGTAGGAAGCTAAAGGATTTTGCTTATAAATATTTGAATTAGGGCTTCAAACGTGGAGTCGATATCAACATCTGTTTTGGTCTAGTTAGAACTTTTGAGCTTAGTTAATGGGTAAATCCATAACCCAGAAAGGAAGAAGGTTATATTTGCAGAATAAAAAAGAAACCCTGTTGAGTCAGAAAAAGGCTGAAAGAAAAGCGAATTTTCCTTAGATATGAACGATTTTTGTCTAACAAATATATTAAGTTTTAAATGGTTTATTATATTCAGGAGAAAGAAAGTAAATATAATATGGTAAAAGATTACATCCTTGGACATATCCTGATCACTTGTTTTATCAGATTTAAGTTAAACAATTTATTATATTTGCAGGCGCAGAAATGCTGCGAGGACACGCATCTCTTAGGAGACATAACCTGCACACGGATTTGCGCTGAGCTGAAATGTGCGCGCAGTTTGGTGCGAACCACAGAGATAAATGCCACACTCCAGGAACAAAAGTGAGTGTGTTTTATCCAATCATTAAATTTCATTCGAATTGCCATTAATAAAAAATAAATCACTTTTAGGATTATGTATCTGCGCCAGCAAATACGCCGTATTGAAGCGTCGAAGATTCAGAACGCGTTTATGTCGGAGGATACTTAGGATCAGGAGCAATTTAGGCTGCGCGTGCATCGTAAACTGTCTGTCAGGCTCAAAAAGAGCATATTCTGGCGCAGTTGATGATGATGATATTAATGCTCTCGCCCCCTGTATAGATAGTTCTATAATCCTACGCTTATTCGATTAATATTGATCGGATATCATATATATATATATATAAATATAGGCGGGGTAACAGGAGCTGGACAAATAATGACGCGCGCATCCTTTCTCTTCCTTAGCGACAGGCGGTAACGGTACTGGCGGCTGTGCTCGTGGCAGGCAACAGGCGCCAGAATTGAGACCGAATATATCAACATGATAACAATACCAATAAAAGCTACAACAGCAAATGGAATATCAACATCCAACACAGGCAACAAAAAAAACCAACGTCAAGAGGAAAATAAAATAAGAGAGAAGAAGAAAACAAACAAAACTAGAAACATAATTTATAATTAGCAAAGCGTAATAATTAACTTTACAAGAAAATAAAGCAATGCGAATTTTTTCGGTTCCATTGCCGTTATTTATAAACAAGATGAAACAAACAAGAAACATGAAAGCAAGAAAGCAACACCAATAAACAATAAACAATAAACAGTAAACAGTAAACAGTAAACAGTAAACAGTAACCAATAACCAATAACAAAGCCGGCAACAAAATAGGATCCACAAATGAAAACTATTTCAAAAACAGAGACTACAGACAAAGGAAAACTAAAAGGGAAAATTAGTAGAAAACCAATTAATTAAAATTAAGAAGCAATAAAGCGCCTCCTCGTAATGAATCGAAGAAACAAAATAGAGACAGAATACCATTAACATTATATATATATATATATCAGAGAAGAAGATAGGAAACAAACAAAATACAAATACAACAAACAAACAAACAGAAAACAAAAAATTAGGAAAAAATCAACCCTAGTATACTCAAATGCAATTCGTGCTAATTTATCTACATATATACAAATATATTATATGCATATGTTTATATATATTATATGCATATTCGTTTATATATATATATATATATATATACATATATATATATATACATATGTGTGTGTATATACATTTATATTTATGTATATATAGTATATAAAATTGTACGTTTACACCAACAGAAACAAATGTGTGCGACTTATTTTCACTCAGTGATCGATGAATGTGAAGTGACTGACGTTGTGATCAACAACGAATCAGAGGGAGAAGCGAGAGATTAGAGCAAGGATAGAAAGAAACAGGAACAGAGATAGTAGATAAAGATAAAAGAGAACAAGAAGCGTCCACACGCCTTAGCCTTCATATTAGCCGCTGAAAATTCGTTAGGGGATATTCCCTGTGCAAGTCTCAAAAACTTAAGCGCGCAGAATTTGTTCAAATTAAAAGCTATTGCTTTGTCGTAAAAAGAAACCAAAATAAATATCATCTTGTTTTTTATTACTATTATTATTATTATTATTATAATAATGAATGATTAAAAACTGTTGCGTTGTATTGCTAGTGCTTTTGTGTCTTTTAGGGAGAGCCGCCTTTTTGAGCTCCAAAACAAGGGACAACATTTCAACCAAACAATAATTTGTAGTTAACACATATGCCCCTCCTTCCATGCACACGTATACACCCACATACACACACACACAAACACACACACACACATACACGACACGTGCATATACACACACATAGAACTCCGTCTCGAGTACGCCTGTTCGCTTGGGCTTCGTTTCTAGCTTCTTAGTTTTAATGCGAAAATGTATTTATTTGTTTTTGAAATTGAAATTGCACCCACTTGTTTTTTTTGTAACGTATTAATTTTAAAAGTTTTTAATATACACTTAAAGTTAACATACATTAAATAATTGCGTATATGTATTTATATATTTGAACTTATATAAATAGTTTTTTTGTGTTTAAGCAACATAGCAAACATGTTTATAAATTTTGAGAAACTAAAGCTATGTAAGTGTAATTTGAGTTTTGTTTAAATTTGTTCTAAGGTAAATCGGAGAAATACAGAAAACAAAAACAGAAACAAATACAAAAACAGAAACAAAAACAAATACAAATACAAAACGAAACAAACAAACAAACAAACCATGAAAGAAACATAAGAAAAACAAACATAGAAAGCAAGTAAACTCGTTTAAAAATAATTAATATTAAAAATAATAATAATAATAACTACTGTAGATATACATATAATTAAATACAATGGTATATATAAATATATTTAAATACAAACAGAAGGTAAAAATAAAAAAATTTATATAATTTAGCTAAGCGTCAAAACCGAAAAATATAAAAACTTTTATGATTACAATCGTATTTTAATTTTTTGGTGGGTATGAAGTCTTAAGCTATACTTTTTATTCTTTTTATTAAAATCTTCCAAATACCAATATAAATTTCTTGCACTAAAAATTGTAACAAATATCGGCAACTTTGAAATTCTCAAGACAAATGGGTCGAAGACCACTGTAGTAAGAAAGGGACAACAATAGTAGAACTGAAGCCATGTTAATTGCAGACTTGTAAGCTGTTATTGACAATAGGTCAAACAATATAAGGAGAATTATATTTATACTTAAGTTATTTTATAAGTTCCTTAAATTTAATTAGTGGTAAGCACTGAGTGTCTTATTTTTTATTTTCATTTTTAATATAAATCATTTTGATGAAACCTGTATTATCTGTATTGTCTTCAGCTTTAAAACACAGTCATTTAGTTTCGTGTCACTGTTATTTTATCATCATTTTACGTACGCAAATTTCCGACTCATGCGCATGTGACAACTCGCTATACATTTCAAATGAAGGACATTTGAATGTTAATTCAAAATAACGTTATTTATTCAGCTAATAAAATAATGCGATCCATCGATCTTTTCTTTGTGGCCAGTGATCTCAGCCAATGAGGGTCTGTATAACAGAAAACAGCTCAGATTGTGTGCTACACCATGAAGGTAAGAGCAGGACAGCTATATTTTTAAATAATGATGGCGGATTGCCAATCATAAAGCAATGAACGATATTCCCTTTAGTTCCAATGATCCACTGTTTCGCTTTAGACTGTATCTTATTTTACTTTTTATCTAAATTAACATTTATTTTTATTAAAATTTTAAATATTCTTCTTTGTATATCCCATTTAACATGTATTTTTGGTTGTGTTTGCGAAGGGTTTATTTGAGATAAACATCTGAGATCAAAGGGCAATACAAGGATCAAGCTATAATATTACAATTTAATTAGGCTTTTCATTTTAAATAAAACAACAACACAAATCAAATCATAACAAGATGAAATTCTATATTAAATTTAAATTTAAAATTAAATTTATTTGTGTTCTGCTCTTAATGGCCTTTTGTTTATTATATTGTTTCTATAGTTAAAATTCAATTGAATAACACATAAAATCAGTTAATATGAGAATTTCCATTATTTAGGATTTTTTATGACAATTTACAAATTAGAACAAATCTATCAACAATCATAAATGTTTCTCGGACTTAAACTGAAATTTTCTAAAACATTTCATTTCTGTTTTCTTTATTTTTTGCTGAAAATATTAATTACACATTTTTCAAGCCAAATCGTTATTTTGATACTTAAATTGGTTAATAGCAGTGTGTGTGTATGTGAGTATGAACTTCAAATTTATAAAATTCTGTAACGTTTATTTGAAATCTAACTTTCCTTTCTGTTGGTACTGGCCATAGAGTTTTTGGATTTCGATTTACACATGCCGCATTTTTGCAACACACTTGTTTCTCATGTCGCTTGAAAGCTTTGGAGCTTTTTTTTGCCGGTCGCTTAAGTCAGAGAGACGTTAAGTAAGAAAGCTTTTTCTGCAAAGCAGCGGCGCGTAACCCAACAAACAAAGAGTAACTTATCGAATTCGCTTCAGCCGACTTGGCGGCGAACGAACTACAAGCACGAGGATGACAAGAGCCGACGAGACGCTGCCACCCGCCGCATCGCACCGCACCCATGCGCCACCTATCGCCATTCGCCTAACGCCCAGCGCTCTGTCCGTCGTCACCAGTCGCCTTTGTATGTTGCTGTTTGCTTTGGGGTTTGCGCTTGGTGCTTGGCATCTGCGGCCTGCCAGAGGACACCGAATGCCAACAAGTAGCAGTTCAGCATCGACAACGCCAGCGTTCGCTTGCGCCTGGCTGGATGGAAGCGGAGTAGCGATAGCGGAAAATCAAAAACAGTATTCAATTTAGAAAAACAAAATTCAAAAATTCGAAATTGGCAAAAACTTTTGACGTGCATTTTTTTTTTTTTGAAATTCGTAGCGATCGGTGGACATTTGTCAACATATGTCAACATTTGTCAGAATCTACAAACATTTTGACATTTTCATATTTTTTGTGAATACTGTTGTGTGAGTGTGTGTGTGTGTGTGTGTGTGTGTGTGTGAGAGAGAGAGAGAGTGTGTGTTTTGAAATTTAATGTTTATTTTGTTGTGTCTATTTTTGTGAACAAGAAGAAGTAAATAAAACAATTTAAATAACTGTAACTGTGTAACAATTGCGGTGCTCATTAGCAGCTTGAGGAAAAGGAGTCGAAGTTAGGACCAACGCAGGTGAGTAAAAGGATGCCACCGGAATCCCAACTCCTTTAAGTTTCAAACAGCATCTCATTAAAATAGAGTGAAATTCTTTTTTTCGAAATCCTGTGTACGTAAACTAGAAACTGTAGTCCTTGCAGCGAAGCAGGAGGAGCATAACTTTTCTTTCGCTCCTTCAGCAAATAAGGATAATTCCCTATAATAAGATTATCTTTGGTTACCGTTGGCAGTGCTTGAGTTGACTTTTTCCACTGCTCAAATCGCACTTTCAATTACATTTCCCGAACAGTCGGTAGCGACTGCAAACAAACAAAAGCAACATCTACAACATCTACAACAGCAACAATAAAATCAACAGAAAGCTAACAACTAACAATAACAATAACAACAAATCAACATAAACTACAATGATAGAAACATTTCCTTTGTTCCTCCTCCTCTAACGACTGTCATTTAAATGCATACAGACACACACACACACACTCACACACACACATGTACACATCAACACAAATGCATTTAACGGGCAGCGATTCCCCGCGACTATCAGATATCCTGTAACTCGAGCATATCCTGTAAATCAACTCGGAGTAGAACCTAAACTCAAGTTTAAATTTTAGCTGAATTTTTATTAATTTAGTTTTTAATTTTTTTTTTTTTTATATAATAAAATAATATAAAATTAATTAATTTATTTTTTAACAGTTATTAATTTTTAATAATTTTATTTATTTTCCAAGTTATATATTTTACATATTTTTTTTATATATTTTATATTAATATTTGAAAATTTGTAATTAAATATTTAATTTTTTTTAATTATTATATTTTACTTAATTATATGCATTTTGTTGTTGTATTTAAAGAATGTTTAAATATTTACTTATTTACACTCTCTCTTAATTAAGAGCTTGGCGATTTGAAAGGAGCTGCCCGGAGGGGGAGAAAACTTTTAATAGAAGTAGTTTTAAAACTAAAAGGCATTGGATCCTTTTTACAATTTTTTAGAGGCGTCTGTGGGCGTGGCTGTTGTAAATAGAATTATGCATTAATGATGAACTTTTCATACAAAGAGCTTGAACTAATTACAAGCGGAACGGGATAAAGGGTTAACTACTGCAAGGACATTCCCGTCAAGCCTCAAGTCCGTCCCTCCGGAAAATCACATGATTTGTGTGCTGTCAGTCGGTTTTAATTTTTCCTTTTTTATTTGTATCCTTTTGTTGTTGCGTTCTGATTGTTGGGTCTGCTGGGTTAGTTGAATTTGTTGGGTGTTGTGCGGGTGTTGTTGGGGTGTTGTTGGGGTGTTGTTGGGGTGTTGTTGTTGCTTTTTGATAGCCACGCCTCTGACCTCCGTGCTTTATGCATCTCTGGCTCTGTGAAAATTGCTGGCCAAAAGCATTTGACGTTTGCCAATGTTGACAATTTGCATTGCCCAATGCCAACAGCCATAAATTCGACGCCACCAAGACCCGGAGACAGTGTCCTCCGTACATTGAGTCCGGGAATTGGCAGCTTTGCGAAGTAAGTGAAGTCCCAATGGAGCCTGCAGTTGAAAATGCCATTTAAGGAATTTCATTCCGAATAACTTTGTATTTTATTAAAGCCAGATGAATAAATACTTTATCCTGTTAAGCGATTCCAAGCCAAATATCCTGAATCCCTAGAACAAATTCAAAAATATTTCAACAACCAGCGATCCCACCTTGTCCTTTTCTAGCTTCTGTGTATAAAGAAAGAGTCCTTGCCATTCGAGATCTTAATGGAGTCAAGCTTCGACTTGTGCTCGCTGCGTCCACAGAAATATTTGATCAAGGATTAACATGCTTTATATCCCGTTTATACTATGGGGCATCTTTTAAGGATAATAAAAGATGATTTTATTTGCTGCTGCTCGATTTTATTCAGATTTAAAAGCAACTCGATTCTTGGAGAACTTTGATTCAGTTATCCTTCAGTCTACGTAACGATAAATCCATAAAATTATTTCCTTCGATGAATCCTTAAAGAAGAGGTCATAACCGACGTGGCCAATAACTCACCTGAGCGTGTGGACAATTTATACAATTTGGTTGGCAGGAGCTGTGGGGTGGGAGGTGTCCTTACACCTAAGGTAAGGTGTAAGGTGTAAGGTGTGAGGTGTGGGGTGTAAGGTGCAAGGTGTAAGGTGCAAGGTGTTAGGTGTGCGAAGGTTATCCATTAAGGAGACTGGACGTTTGCTCCTAGTGGACGGAATGTGAGATTAAATGGATTCCCAGCGCAAGGACAATATCTGCATAATCTTGTTAAACATCTACCTAATATTGCCCAGGACTCCCCAATGACATTTAAATTGCCAACATTGATGAAAGACTGAACTGCAAATTGAATTACGTTCACCGAATCGAATATCGAAGCAGGAAAATCGATAAATAATTAATCGACTTTCATTTCAAAGTCAATATTTCGATTCCAATTGGAGCTGCGAATCTGGAATCAATTAAGTTAATTAACTACACAAATAGTCCTAAAAATTTTATATATTTCCTTTATTTTATTTATTTAATTTTTTTTAATTTATTTAATATATTTTAAATATTTCATTTGATATACTTAATATGCTTTTTATATTTTGAATATTTTATTTTATACATTCAATATATTTTATTCATTTAATATATTAAATATTTATTATGTTTAATAAATTTAATATATTAAATATTTTTATATATTTATTATATTTAATTTAATTAATATAAAAATAAATTAATTAACATTAAAATAAATTAAATATTATTAATTAGTATATATTTTTTATTTATTTTATATATTTAATTATTTAAAATACTTAATGTATTCAATGTATTAAATTTATTTTATGTATTTAATATATTTTATTTATTTAATATATTAATTATATTTAATAAATTTAATAGATTCAATATTTTGTATAAATTTATTATATTTAATTTAATTAATATATTTAACAATTTTACTATATTTTATTTATTTAAAATATTTTATATATTTCATATATTTAAAATATTTAATGTATTAAATATATCTTAAATACTTAATGTATTTTATATTTTTAATATATTTCAAATATTTCAAATATTTTATTTTATTTTATTTATCTATTTTATTTACTACTCTTAATTTATATATATATATATTATTTATATATAAATAACTACAAACTCTTTTAAGCTTTTTTTTTTTTAAATTAGGTAACAAAAGTTTTAAGCAATAAATTATTTTTTTTTCTCAGAAAATGTTAATTTATAATTACATTTTTAATTGGGCTTCTTCTCGTTGTTGGAGTGTCTCGAGTTTAAATTATAAATTAGTTTATTTTATTTATATTTAATTTATTTATTTGTAGCTAAATATGAACTGTTTAAATAAAAATAAATATATTTTTTTTTTAATTTAAAAATGCCATTGATTAAGATTAATTTTATAATAATTAATTAATTAATAGTTTTAACAAATAAATAATTCTTAAAAACTTTTTAAATTAAATTTTCTTAAAGTAAATCAAACTATAATATTAAATACTAAATTTCCATATATTTTTTTAAACTTTTTTATTTATAATTAAGTCTAAAAATATTATCCATAAACTTAATATTAATTATTAAATAGTTTTCTTTTTAAAATTTAACATTATTTTAATTAAATAAAAATATAAAAACGCAAAGTATTTTTCAGTTTACTTAATTTTTTTACCAGCCCGACTCTCATTGACTTTAGAAGCGACCCTCGCACGCATTGCTTTATTTCTTTGAATTAACTTTTGATTCTGAAATGATGCAAATGTTGAGTCCTGGTTGAGGTCCTGAAACAATTCGAACCTAACAAGTTATTGCTGTCCCCTTTATTTATTTTATTTATTTATTTTCCAACTTCTTCTCTGGCCTTGTGCCTCCTTCTACGTTCCCTTTCATTTATCCTCTGTGCCTATGTGTGTGTGTGTGTGTGTGTGTGTGTGTGTATTTTGTTTCTTACATTGAAATTATGTGAAATGTATTTCATTTCATTTGCGACTCGCGCTTTGTTTTAGATTTTCTGTGGGTTTTTGGTTTGTTGTTTTTATGGCTTGACCATTTGGCAGGATTGCGGTTTGAAAGCGGCTGCCGCGTGGGAGGCGTGAAATGAGAGGGTGGAGAGAGTAGGGGAATGGGTAGATAGAAGGTGGTGGTCGATGGGAATGATGTTGGAGGAAGGGGTGGGGGATGGGGGATGGGGGATGGGGTGTACAGCTGCGTGCCTGGGACACATTTTCATCTAAACATTTTGAAATGAATTTTGTGCTTTTGGCAACTGCACTCAATTTTTATTGCTTCAGCATTCGCATTCCTTATTATGATTTAACGATGGGAGGCGACGAGGCTACGCACTCCGGGGGGTGTGGCATGATGGCCAGTGGGATCACTTCTGCCCCATCTCTCGGCCAGTGCTTTGCATAGCCGAACGAAGGCCTAGGCAACTAGTGTCCCCACGTTTTATATTTCCCCTAGGCTTGGGCTATGGGTAGTTGCTTGTTGTCGCCAGTGCCAGGCACACACACACACATACAAGCACACACACACACACATAGACACAGACAGGCACGCACACAGACGCACGCATTTACTGTTATAATTTCATTTGAGGTTTAGGCAACGACTTCTGGTTACATTTACATTTTTATTTCCTCTCGGACGCGTCCATTTACCATCCCTTGACCTGACCCCTCCCCCACCCCGCCCTCTACATCCTCTACATCCTCTCCATCCGCATCACGCACCTTCGTTCAACTCCCCAGCGTTGCTCTACTGTTATTATTACCGTTGTTGTTATTGTTCCTTCATGACTTTTAGCTAATGCCTTTTTGTTGCTATATCTTTGCCCGATTTTAAATGAGACCAAGGACCAAATTTCCTCCTTTGGATTTTTCGACGGGTACAGCCACATTTCAATTTCATGCGAGTCGCGTGACATTTTTACAAATTGCATTTACCGTTTCTAAAAATATGAATCAGATCCTTTGTCCTTAATAATACTCTATATACATGTACAAACCTTGCTCTATATACATATATATATATATAAGGATATAAGGATATAAGGCTGCAGGTTAAAAAAAAAAAAAAGTGGAAAAGCCAAAAATAATAATAAAATAAAAACAACTTCAAACGTCGTCAGCAATAATGCGATGCCGCCTAACTCCAGACTTACTCGTATCCACTTCCAACTTGGAAGACCCATTCCGGGCACCGACCTAGCACTTTTTGCACTTCACACTTCGCACCTCTCATCTGCCATCTTTCAACTGCCACCACCCACCACCCACGCTCAATCTTTGAGCTCCCAGCTTCCCAGCTTCCAGCCTTCCGGTTCCCAGCTCAGCGCTCAATCCCGACTATTTGCCGTCTGCTTTATAGGGGTTTTGGCAGCAAGGCCAAGGCGACAGCCCACAACAACAACAACAACTGCCAGAAATTGTCTAAAAAAAATAAAGAAAATACAAAAAAAAAAAACTCCAAAAATATATAAATAAATAAAAACGGCAACACGGCAATGAAATCGTAAACAGTTGATTCTGATTTTTGTCTTCTTTTCTTTGTTATGTATTCCTTTCTTTGTTTTTCTTATATTTGTTTTTTTTTTTTCCAGCCCACATCCTTGCGAGGATATGTGCGAATTTATGCTAAGAGTTCAGTAGTGCGTACATCGAATATCCAGAGGGGCATAAAAAATAGAAAAAAGTATTCGTTCCTCCTTATCGACATCCCAGCAGCTAATCCATTTTCTTATTCCCACTGAGTCCTTGCGATAGCCACGCCACTGCGCAAGGCTCCACATCTAAGTTTATGTAGATGTAGAGCCGTTCGCATTTGTATGTGTTTATGTTTGCATCTGTTAGTCAATAACGACAATTTTGTTATTGCAAAAACTTGCTTAGGCGCAGACAAAAATTCCTTCAAGGACTTTTGAATACCCTTCAATAATCTCAGGCTTAAAAAATATCACAAAATTCATACTTTGAAATTTGCTATGAAAATGTCCTTTAAAATAATGTAAAAATAAATAAAGGATATATAGGTTCTTAATAAATATTTTAATTTTTTCATAATTTTAATAATTTTAAAAATTTTAATATTAAATAATAATAATAATATAATATGAAATAATATTTTATTTGTATATTTAATTAAATTAATTGATTTATTGGATTATTTATTTAATTAATTTAATTATTTAAAAGCACAGAGAAAATTGCCTAAAATATATTTGAATTTTTAATTAAAAAAATTATTTCTTTTTTTTAAATTTAAATACATTTAAATTTAATTTAAATTTCATCTAATTTAATTAAATAATTTTTATTTTATTGCAAGAAATCAAAAATATTTTTTAAATTATTCCTATTTTTTTTTGCAATGAGTCCTTTGCCCAGAGGCACTTCCTACCTTAGAGGAGGACAGTTGAACGTGAGGCGCATTGGCGACACATGGGGTTAGGGTATTGGTAGGCGGTGCGGCGGTGCGAGCGGCCTGACGGTGCGTCCTGTGGTGAAAGGGGTTTAAGGGGCTTTAGGGGTGTCTTGGCCAATGTGGTTGGCTTAGGGTGTGTGAATGTGTGGATGTGTGTGGGTATGTGTGTGTGTGTGTGTGTGTGTGAGTGTGTGAGTGTGGGTGTGTGGGTGAGCACGGTCGCGTGTCATTCTCATACGAGTTGGTTGGCATATGTCACCAAGGTGTTACAATTTTTTGTCTCGAAACGCTACCCATTTGTATAAGGATGTGTTTGTATGTGTGTGTGTGTGTGTGTGTGTGTGTGTATGACTGTGGCTGTCGCTGTGGGCGTGTGTGCTTGTATATGGCTTTATTTTTGAAGGGCTTATGCATGCAACACACATGGCCACACACAAAACTTGCAAAACGTCATCTGTGTGATCTGCGTGTAAATCTTTATAAATTCTTTATACTTTATACCCTTCCCAGAGGATACAAATATTTCGCTTGGAGCTTTGACCTTAGTAAACATAATAATTGCAAAGTCTTGATCAAAACGACGGCAAAGGCAAATTTATTAATGCCGAGTATATGCAATGATTTTTAAGGATATATGAAACTTCGAGTGAAGCCAATGGTTGGATATATGATGTATGTATATAAATGAGGAGTCTATAAAAAGTTGTTCTATAAATTAAGGAGCTTCGCCATGTCCTTTCGATAATTCATATCCTTTTTATAATCCATTCAATTTTTATTTCGACGTATTCATAACAGGACTATATCAAACGGAGAAGTAATAAAGAAGTGGCTCAAGCTGCTTTCAACCTTAGAGCCTGTAGAGCATCAAAAAAGTGACAAAAAATTTATTTCGATTTGGTTTTTAGGTTTTGCATAAAATTTAATGATGTTAGCGGCTTGCACAGATTTCCGAGTCCTGAAAGCACTTTTGCCGCCAGTGCCCCCCCTTCAGCCCCCCCACTTGCCCCCCCACTTGCCACTCATGCCCGAGCTGAGCAGTAAATTTATGTAAATAACAAAATCACAAAATCACAAAATCCTTAAATTGTCATTAGCTAAGCCTTTCGAGATTTGCCCTGTGTGCTGTATTTTCCGGAAGGATAGGTCGCTGTTTATTTATAAGCGGCAAAACAGGAGACGCACCGCCGACGCCCTCTGCCCTCTGCCCTCTCCCCCCGACTAACCCTGACGTACTATGTTTTGACCTGTTTCGCCCTGCCCCATCCTGCCCTGCACTCACTCCTCTTAGCCGCATTTTAAATGGCTTATTCACGTATTGGCACAAAGCCCAATTCAGCTCTTGAATTGTCGCAAATGCAATGCCCAAAAAAGTAGGCAACACTTTTTATAGCCGCGACAATAATTGCGTTAAAGCGAAAGGCTTTTAATGCCCGAGTGTCACTTTATCCCCCCCTCCTCAACTCTCCCGCTGTATTGTATATTTTAAAATTAAATAAGTCACAACACACACACACACACACACACACACACACATAGCTGAAAAGAAGCAATTTGTGCGTTTATTATTTCATTTCATTCAAACGAAATGGAACCGTGTCCCGTTACGGCTGTTGCTCCTGCACCTCCTGCATCTCCTGCATTTCCTACTATTAATTAAAAATATCATTTAATTACACTTGCTTGCAGCTTGAAAGCCCAATAATTTCCTTCTATAAAATATCCTTTAAATACCTTTTAATTTTTCTGGCTATTTTTCGGTGGTCAAACTTTGAGTGGAAATTTTCTATTTATATTTTATTTCAATCGAATGACCCTCGGGTATTAAAAATAAAATCTGAGAGCTTTAATATAAACTCCTAATTTTAGGCAGCGTGTTAGGTAGATAAGGATGGATACATTGGATGTCCTTTTCGTTCGATTGCAATTCGAATGGCTACTCCTGGCGTGAGCACGAATTTGCATTGTCAGGACTAAAAATTATATATATTTAAGAGGTTGGACTTACGAAAGTGCCCAGAGTAGTCCTTGACGGCAGGAGGCGCCAATCCAGGACACTTTATTTGATGTAGCCACAAGCTGGTTACTCCTTTAGCACAGATTTGGGACAAGCTATGCAGTGATCCTTTGGAATGTCAAGTCCATATGTTGACTTCTGTCGGGACTTTGGCTCCCCACATTGCATACTTGGCCTAGTGGCAAAGGCTACCAATAAATTTATGGCACTTGGTTTTTATTTTGCCATAAATTGATAAATCTGAACCTTTTTTCTGTTCTCGTCCTTTGTGTATTTTTCTGTTGGCAAGACGTCGCGTGTTTTAGTCCTTGTTTCGGTCCTTCAGCTGTCAATTATTGAAATATTCCAGTTTGTAACCAATCGATGGAATTTCCGAGCTCAAGCTCAAGAGCTATCCCTTAAGCTCTCTAATAGTTCCTTTGTTCATGACTCCTCCAGAAGTCCTTTGGCAGCCTTTCTCTCTCGGATTTAAATATTTGCACTTTGATTGTCTTAAAAAAGATTCCAGAGTTGACATTTTAATAAGCAGTGAACAATTGAATGTGACCTGGGACACTCTCAAAGGGCGAGCTTCATATGCCCCACCCTTCCTCACCCTTTGCATTGCGGGGGCGTTAATTAAGTTAACAAAAATTTATATGAAATTTTGGTTTCTTCAGAAAGCCTTGTCCATTGTCTTCATACAATTCACTTTCCTGCTTTTATACAGAATTAGCCGGAATCTTCTTAAGTGGCCCAGAGGGTGTTGGCTGGAGTGCCGTTCGCTCTGCCAACCACAACATTCCTGGGCCCATAGCTTACAATTCACTGGGCCAGCTTTCACAGGACTCGCAAAAGTGTTGCCTACTTAAGTGCGCATCCGGTGCTCGATCAGCCATTGTGTGTGTCTCTTAGTCTGGGCCTAACTGTCTAACTAACTATCTGCATGCCCCGTCTTTATTGTGTCTGTAATAATTACCTATACGGCTCCCAGTTGCTACTCAGCCACCAAGACGAGGAGCCATTCCTTCCATTGGATGGCTACCAATGGGTACAATGCCGAAGGATACAGTTTAAATCAGCAAAGATATTGATATAGTAGGATTAATCGTGTTGAATATTTATCTATGGTGGATTTTATTTATATTATAAGTAAAAAGTTTCAAGTATTTTCGCTGGGTATTTCACAGTGGGGCATCTCTGGGAGGCAGAACTCAATGCCGCCTTTATTCGTCTGGCGTTTGGCCTGTGATTTGTTCTCTAGGCCTGCCCTTAGATTTCCTCTGTACTCTGTACTCTTTAATCTGCTTATCATATTGTATGCTTCTTAGTATGTATGCATGTATTTAAGTACGTATGTGTGTGTGTGTGTGTGTGTGTGTGTTTGTGTGCATTTCCGTTTCCGTCTGTAATAGTTTACGTTGCTTTGTCGAATTGCCCGATAGCTTCATTGCGACTTTATGGCAAGTAATGTTTTTGATGTCCTCATTGGCGAGCTCCATTGGACAGCGGGTGGAACGGACATGCCGGAGCCTTGGTCCTTAAAGCATTCAAAGCGTTTTACCCTGGTCATCTCTCGCGCACAAATGATGTGCCAATAAAGTTGTTCGCCTCTCAATTGCACGCAATAAAATTCATCTTTGCTTTTATGGCCGACAATGGCAGAGGGCGTTGTCACGCCCTCACTCATTACACATATAAACCAAAGCAGCGGCTATGGCATCGGAAACAGCAACGGCAACAGCAACGGCAACGGCAACGGCAAAGGCAACGGCAATGGCAATGGCAACGGCAACATTAACCACATCAGCAACAGCCACATAAGCAGCAACAACAACAGCAACGCTGAAACCAACACCGACGCCAACAATGACACGAACTCTAAGAGCAACACACAGCAGCAGCAACATATGAGCGGCGGCAACACACAGCAGCAGCAGCAGCAGCAGCAGCCGCAGCAGCAGCCGCAGCGGCAGCATCTGCCACGCTTTAAGCCCTTGTCAAATGTCATTTGGGTTTATCTTTTGGCAGCGCTTCAATTGTCGTTAAACTGGAGGCCTTGTCCGATGCTGCGCATCTTTACCGTTACTTATTTTTCTTTGCCTTTGACGCTGCGTCTGTGTGTGTGTGGGGATACCAGTGCCTCGGCAGCTGCAATGACTCGCCTCTAATGTGGGGGGAGGGCCCAACCTAACGAATGCACGGCACGTTTCAATTCTCAGCTCGGCGTTAGCAGTGGTCTGGAGGGAGTGGCAGTGGCAGTGGTGGGGGACGGGTCTTGCCGTGAGGAGTGGTGGAGGGGAGAAGGGGATGGGGTAAAGTATTGCGCGTGGCTGCGAGCGTATTAAATTGAATGGTCAGACTAGACACGAAAACGGCACCGCACCGAACACAATACAAGAGCCGCCAGGAACGACTGCACTGGTGTCCCACATACCTACCGCATACCACTTACCACTTACCACTTACCACTTTTCAGGATGTGTTGTTTCATATACCCTGTACGTGAATTGGGTAAAAGGGTAATAAGAGCTTATTAGATGAAAGCAAACGTAAGAGACAGCTTCAATCAATCAAACAGATGCTTTCTAAATTTATCACTATTAGCAGCTTAGTCCCGGGGGTTATGTCCAACTGTCAGATGCCTTGCCTGCTCGAGCTCTTCCCTGTCTCTGTCTCTGTCTCTGACTCTGATGTGGCACGACATCCCGACTGCGGGTATGAAGGACTCATGCTCCTCTTCGGAGCTAAAATCAAATATTCAAAATGTTGAAGTTCACCTGAGAAATCACCCAGCACACACACATTTGCAATTCAATTAGGAGTTCGTTGTTCGTTGGAAATTTATAGCCGTGCGACTCTGAATATTAAGGTGCGTTTGCAGGGTATCTGTAAGTCGACATGCCTCCACATGTCGTCCACCCAGTTGTTGTGGCTTGGCACTCAAGCAAAACGGATTCTCTACAAATGATGGCAGTCACATGAAAGAGTCTATTTAACATTCGAAGTGTGTGTACATTGAGCATGTGTGTATACATTGCGAATGTTTATGCCTTTGAGGATACGTGTGTGTACGCGTGTGTACGTGTGTGTGTACGTGTGTGTGTGTGTGTGTTATTGTAAATCCCTGTACTTTATTCAACATTTTTAACAATAACTTAGATAGTAATTTAAGACCGTGTATATAAATTTCAATATAACTATGCCAACACATAATCACATACCTCTAACCCATACTTATACATATGCAATTCGGTCTCCAGGACCGTCATTCAGGACAGGCCTTCGGTGAGCAGCCATGCGTGTATGCTAATACTTAACTAGTTAGTGTGTGGCAGCCGGTTGACTCTTGCATCCGCTCGAACCTTTTTCATCATTTTGGCTATGATGGATTATCCCAACCTCCGTTTGGACTCGCTATCCCAAGCAGCTAGTTCCTCTACCGGTGGACTCTGGTGTATCCTAAAAGGATGTGCTCCGCCTTTTTCAACTCTTTACCACAATAGAGTCAGAGGAAGGAATTGACATGCTTTCCTCGGAAGCAGTCATGGTCAGTCGAAAACTGCGTCATGCTCTATGATTGCAACCAAGTCACTACGCCCCAAAGAACCTGTATCTTGAGATCAAAAGGTGGTGTCCTTATTAGGACGAGGCCGAGAAGGACGCTCTGTAAGCAACATCTTTCCAAATAGGAGTCGCATGACTGAGGCCGGCAGCATCTTAGCCAGTGGTTTGGGACCAACTATGATGGGCACTTGCCTAGATAGCGTTGCCACCTTCCTCCTCGAAAGTCAAGGATGCCTTGGAAACCTGAGCCAATGGTCTAGCACGACTTCTAAGTATTTCAGCAATAGAGATAGCATCCTCTGTGTCGTACCATAGCACACGGTCTTTGAGGTAGTTGCCTCCTGTGCTCCTTAGGAAGTATGGGATAAACAACTTTTACATGACGTTGAGACTGTTGGGCCAAGGATCAAGAAGTCGTGCCCAAGGTGTCTTCCAGCATCATCATCGCACGGTACTTCTTGGAGCCTCCCAGCCATCTGTCTTGTGGTAGCGCGTTTTTTGTTGCTTTTCTTGGAAGAGGGCATTGAGTCAGCTTAATCCCTTCACGGAATTCGTATTGGCTATTTGATAATCTGCCTGGATCTTCAAAGGATACCTCCTTTCTGGCATAGAGCAGACATTCCACTTATATGCCTGCTACTTCCAGCAGATATAGCGAGCAAAAGTGGGCACAATGTTTCCGCTATTTATTCAGGGAAGGCTCCTTTAGTAAGTTGTTGATAGGGAGAAATCCTAAGAAGCTCTGGATTGATCAGTGCAATGATTTAACCACACCTCGTATACTATCGTGACCTGGTGTTTTTTCTGGATTAATCCTAGTGACTGGCTGGATAACCTCCGCGTTAAGAATACAGGAAAAATCAAACTCTTTTCAGCTGCCAGAAGAAATTTTGTATAGGATTTAGCTTCGTTCTGATTCTACGCATATCCTTGGTATCTAAATGTGCTCCTGTTCTAGTTGGCATAAGTTTTTCCAGATCAAGCTGTTAGGTCCCATTAAATTTGACGACACTCCCTTAGGAACAAGACATCTGCCTTGGCTCGACTGACCTCTATATTTAATTCTGACCTTATTTTCTTGTACGGCGCCAGATCGAGGGTAGGTCTTTCCCGCCTCTAAGCCCCTTGTGCTTGTCTCCTTGCCCTGAAACAGTTCCCTCCCATTTATATTATTAATGAGCTCTACTAGTAGATTGTGGCTTCCAATATTTTGTTCTTAGACATTAATACATCGCAGGTCAATATGGTGAACGGCCTAGTCATTTCCTCAGCTCGACCTAAAGGAACTTTGATGTAACCGTGTCTTGAACTTCCTCGGACGCGTTGGGCCCTAGGGAGCTATTGACACAGTCCTACCTCTTGGGTTGGGATCAACTTAGAGTCGTTAAGTCCGCTCTGCTCTCTAACTCTCTTTGATCTAGGAGACACTTAGCCGCCGAGCAGTGGGTCATATTATTGATCTGAGTTGGACTAATGTGTTTATGCATTGCTGAGAGATGTTCGACTGCTATCTTTGCCTTCTTATATTCTGGACAGGCATAGGCAACCGCATTTTGGTCATGATCGCTTAAGCGGTCTTCCTTCTTACTTAAGGCTAAGGCTAAGGATATGTGGCCGAGTCCTAGGTATCTGAGACGCCTTCTGGGTTTCATGTCCTCGCTCTGCACCACTCCCCATCCTCTAAATACCTCGGACATCCTTTAGAGTAGCAGTACACCTCCACTGTGATTGCCTCATCTGTTCCATCGATCAGTTACCCCCTTCCCCTGGGCTCTGCTCTAAGGTCACCATGTCAGCTATGGATTTCTCTAGCTCTTTCTTCTTCTTCAATACGGGCCGCCGCAGCGTTTACCTCCACGAGTGGTTGATACTTCTGGAACCGCCTAACCCTACGTATCTGAATGTCGAGCTTGTCTCTGCTGTGTGTGTGTGTGTCTGTGTGTAAGTGTGCTTAGATAGTACACAAGAGGAAATGATACCAGAAAAATGCACAACATACTTCAAGTTCCGCACTCATCATCATCAACTCTAATGTTGATGTTGCCTCTTGTCTCTTGTTTACTTGTTGTGCTTCTTGTTTATTTTCTTGTACTTTTTTTCTGTATCTTCTGTTTGTCTTTTCACTTAATTAATTGGTCAAGTCTTGCCTTAAAAGTCTCTTCCATTTACGACAGTTTTTTCCGACTCCAAGAAATCTCAAATATTTGCAAAATCTTCGCTTGCTTTAAGGAAAATCAATAAATGATAGTCAATCGGTTTTCTTCCCTCTTCCCTCTTCCCCCTTCCCTCTTCCCTCTTCCCTCTTCCAATTTTCATTTTCCAATTTCTAATTTCTAAAAAAATGTGTGTCCTAGTTGCACTTTAAGGCGAAGTCCTAGTGTTTTTTTCTAGATTCCCCAACGGTTGTGTTTCAATTTGAGACTCGAGTCTTCTTTTATCTTCATCTTCGGCGAATTTAGTCCTTGCAGCTTAACAAATTGCTTTTATTTTCTATTGTTTTTGTGTTAATTGTTTTTGCTCCTGCTTTTGTCTCCTGGCGCAATTTCACACTAAGCGAATGCTCAACTTTTGGCTTGCTTCTGCTTCAGTTCATCTTGTTGTTCTCCTTTTCAATATAGCACTTTTTTTTCTGTGGCTGCTAACTGAGTGCCATTTAACAGTTTTCAGTTAAGAGGTGCTAATGACCGACAGTTAGGGGCCAGGAAGCCAAACCGAACTGTTTTCTGCTGGGTCCTTGTTCAAAATAGCTCTCCCCTCATGGACATGGTGCGACTTTCACTACACTAGTGGTGGGATGCTGAATTCAAAGCGAATAATGTATACACACAAAAACACGCATAACACACGCACACATATACAGACGCACACACACGCATTCACAGGCAGAGGCACGGGCACAGGCACAGGCACTGGCACTGGCACTGGCACTGACACAGACACAGACACAGACACAGACGCGCACAATAACTTAGCAAGTGATGAAAACAATAGCACACTTTTAGCCTAACTAAGTGCTCGTCGTCCCCGATGTGTATGCTATAGAATTTGCTTTGATACCCTGTAAAGTTAATAGCCGGAAGGCTATGCTCCTTAAGCTCTAATTTATCGGCATACTTCGGCACTTCTGCGGCAGAAGAGGTGAATATTGAGGGGGGCATTAATTCAGCTCAGAAAAGGGGAGCTGCAAATCCATTGAACTGTGACTGTTAACTGTTTAATGTTAATGTTAGCGACTGTGCCGGCTTCTGTTAACTGAGGGTTAAGGGAAAGACTGACAACTGCACAGAGCAGTTGAGTAGCTTGCAGGACATAGGCAACTAAATACCTTAATGACTTTGTGCTGGAGAAAGAGGAGTTCAACTTTTAAAAACTTTCAGTAGATTTTATAGACTTAACAGATTTAACAGATTTAAGAGCTTTAACAGAAATAACAGATTTAACAGAAATAACAGGCTTACCAAATCTAAAATATTTGACAGAATTAACAGCTTTAACAAAATTAACAGACCTAATAGATTTAACAGATTCAAGAGAAAAAAAATGAATTAACAGATTTAACAAAATTAACAGACTTAATAGATTTAACAGATTTTACAGAATTAACACAGAGACAACTTATATAGATGAGTTGTCTCTGATTAACATACTTAACAGAATTAGCAGTGTTAACAGACTTGACAGGCTTAACAGAAATAGCAGACTTAACAGATTAAGCAGATTTGACAAAATTAACAGACTTTACAGATTTAAGAGAATTAACAGATTTAGCAGAAATAACAGAATTAACAGACTTAACAGAATTAACAGATTTAACAGAACCAACAGTTTTAACAGATTAATTTAAAATATATATTGAATGGCATTCTCAGTACTCCCATTGAAATTATGTGTGTGTGAAATGGACGATACGTGTGGAGGGGATTGCAGGGTATTCGATTGTCGGACTCGTACAAAGGACTTTATTTCGTTTTGTTTGGTTTCAAGCTTTATGCCAGCGCCCATGCTAATGTGTCTTGTCGACGGTGCGTGTATCATTGTGTGTGTGCGTGTGTGCGTGTGCGTGTGTGCGCGCGTGTGTGTGTGTGTGTGTGTGTGTGTGTGGGTAGGTGCGTTGGAGATAATTACGCTCAAGGACGAGCTGCCGTTACTTCTGTCTGTTATTGTTGCTCCCATTTCAGGCTGAGGCCTAGTGCGGTGGACAGAGCGGTGCAAATTTGATTTGCCACGTAGAAAATATCCTGATTTTGTTGGCAATGTGTGAATTCATTCAGAGACAACTTTCATGGCATATTTATTATAAGGCACAGCTCGGAGCTAATGTCAGCATAGACCAAGTTAGATTTGCGGCAACATTAACTTTTTAATAGCATTTCGTTTATATAAAAATATCTGAACTTCAAAATATATATAGAAATGCCTAGGCCAGGAGCCAGGATAACGCGCTAACAATGAACCTGACGACTTGCAAAATTTTAAAGCAATTTCATTGCGTTTTTTTAAAGTACAAAATATCCACTGTTTCCCATAAATTGCCACTGTACTGAGTTGAGAAACAATGGTAATCATGGCTTTATCCCTGAGAAGGACATTGTCAGTCTATTAACGCGTCGCCTTCAGTTTTTGTGCGGCAATTCGAATTAAGTTTGCTTGGATCCAATATTTTGCAATGATTTATTTCGCTATTTATCTCGAGTTAAACAAAAAAGGAAACGCATAAGCTGTAAGTCTGCTGGGAGCTGTGACAGCGTCCCGGCAACTATGCCAAGCCCTACCTTAACCCACCAATGGTGCCGCGTGCCAATTTGCACCCAAAACCTCGACTTCCATTTGTGTGTAAATAAACTAATTTCGTGAGCTGATGATGGGTAGAAGTTATTGAGGTGCTGTGTGTGGTGTGTCTATGGTGTGTCTATGGTGTGTATGAAGTGTGTGTGGTGTGTGTGTGATGCGTTACGTATGTCGAACTCTGTGTGCTTTGCTGTGAGCTCTGAGCTGCGTGTGTTATTGTTTTGCCTTCGCTAATGGCAACATCTTCTGATTAAGTTATCTCCGAGCATAGAGGAAGCTGTGTTTAGGGGTCTCCTCTTTAACAGGACACACGGACTTGCTGCAAAAATGCAATTTCAGGCGCAGCCAACTTGATGGCTAAGCCACAGGAATGCATAATCCGTCATTAGGCAAATTAAGCCACGGAGTAATGCGATTGCAGCATAAACAAGCCAATTAAATATATTAAATGATGGCACACACTCCCCGCCGCCACCCCCTCCCACAGGCCTAACCACACATTACAGCCCCCCACACAGTCCTTCGCCGTTGCATTGTGGTCGCTTTGGGCTATCAAATGTTGTATGAGGTGCTCAAAAGCATAAATTGTGGGATACAAATGGGAGATTTTGATAAAATGAATGAGGAAATATTTTTCAATTAATTATCCTTTTCATGTTTCCGATTCGCTTTACGCTCTTCGGGAGAAGTGCTAAGTGCAAAGAATTTAATTTGATTTCACAATTAAGTACTTTTTTCCAACCGCCATATGTATGGCGGTGTATGGGCTTGAGGATCTCATGATTCCATTTTCCGCCATTGTTATCGATGCTCTTGTGCGGCGCGGGGGACGACAAGTGGCAGGTGGCAGTTGGCAGGTGGCAAGTGGCAAGTGGCAAGTGTCAGCTTTTTGATTTGTTATGCGGCAATAAAGAACCCAAAGACAAATGCAACATACACGCAGGTACATATGACAATATGGTGAACTGTTATGTGTAGTAGACGACAGAATATCCTGTAGCTACCTGCTGCTCCTTGCGACTAAGTACCTTAAGGGATTGAAGCCTTTGTCAGACCAAAGCTTTCAGCTTCCATCTTATCGAAGTTTCCATAATAAATCGAATTATTCGAAGGAAATATAATTATTCAGCTGAATGACTTCGCTTTCAAGATGTCCTTTGTCGCAAGTGCTCCTGGCAAATATGATACCCGCAGCTGTCAACTCAGAGGGCATAAGGCATAAAAATTTGACAGCAACAACTGCAAACGTTTCTGACATTAATCAAAGGCCAAAAACAAATTGTCGGAAAGTCGCAGCACAAACACCTCTGTTATCCTTGTAGGTGAAAAGCTTTACAAATGAGCCATACACACACACACAAACACACCCATATATATATATATATATATATATAGATATATATGCAAATACACAGACAGTACACACACACACACACACACACACACAGGCACACAGCTCAATACAATTGAAATACAAATGATTGATTACGGGAAATATTGGCTGTTTCCCTGCATCCACTCGGATGCCTTCCCCTCTCCCTCCCCTTTACATCGCCCCACATCACTCCAGTTCGTCGAACATTTCGATGCTCCATTCACCTTTTTAATTTTCAGAATTGAACGTTGAAATTTTAATGAGATTTTGATGTGAAATACATTTTAAGCTCCTCCCAATTTTATTTATACGAAGTTCACAGGATGTTTACGCCCAAAATGCGTAATCATTGCAGATTCCCGACAGGAGCTCGTCGAGAAGCCAAACACGATCATTAAATTGCATTCTTCCTGTTACTCAATCAATTCCCCTCCAATCCTCTCACCATGCAACCCTTCAGTCAACCCTTCCAATGGGATCAATCTCAGGTGTGAAGCTGTGGAGCTGTGAAGCCGTGGAGCAGGTGCATAAGTCTGTCGCGGTATAGGTTCAATGTCTGCGCCAGAGTAGCTCCAAGTATCAGGGTTACATAAGATGACATTTTATTTTTAAAGGACTGGTTAAAGGCTATGCAGGACGAGTTGCGGGCGGGCCAAGAGACGGGGCATTGCTAAGAGCAGCGGGACGCTTAGTATCCAAGTCGAGGCACTGCTCTGAAATTCTGAGCTCCTTCAGTTAAGCCACACTCACACACACACACAAATTGAAAGCAGGAGTGCTGACCACAAAGCATCCTGCGGGCAGAAAGGTAAATAAATTGAGAGGTTAAATAAATAAGCTAAATTAGGAGCCAGGAAAACGAATGAAGGACGAGGGGGACGACCGAAAGGGAGCAACAGGCAGCTCAAAGAGAGAAATAAGAGGAGAGAAAAATTAAAACAAAAGACGAAATGAAATGAACAAGAAAGGACTAAAGCAAGCCAAGAAGGATTTTGATTTAAGACCAAATTAAATTATAGACGAGAAATTCAGATTTGTTCGTCCTGCCTGTAGAGAGAATGAGGACACAGACAGGATACGGTTTGCTATACAAGTTGTAGGACATTTGTATAATTTTGAATTTTATTCACTTTCGGACTGTGCGCCATTTTTATTTGTTTTAAATATTCAAACCAAAAGCGATCCTTTTTCGAGGCTCGCAAAATTTTGCGGTTTCCAAAATAATTGCCAGTCGGATATGAAATTGGAGTTGAAATCCGATTTACATATGCCGTGTCTATGTGTGTGTGTGTGAATCTGTACTCCCCACTATATTATGGTTTTGCATTACTGCAGCTGTGTGTGAGTGTGTATGTGTGTGTGTGTGTGCGGCCATTGCAGCTGCTCGCATGATAAACCTAAGGGTGAAAACGATAAAAAAAAAAAGTTGATATTTTCGCGTTTTTGTTGGTTGAAGTGTTCGCTCGGTCATTTTGGTGTTTCAATTATGCAGATGTCAAAAAATAGAAGAATAAATAAATTATTGCCAGTACGCTGAGCGGTACTCAGGATTCGGGGTTCGGGGCTCGGGGCTCGGGGTTCGGGGTGACCCCAAAGCAATGGCGGATGAACCGCATTCAATGCACTAAAAATTGACAATAGCCTCAAATGTACGATATTTTCCGCCTTAACGGCTTGCAGATACGCTTCAGGTGCGTCACACACACACACACACACACACACACACTGACACACACGCACCATACAGTCTCATGTGTAGCCACGGGAATGCCATTTATTTTGGAGCTCGTAACGAAGTTTCAAGTACTTCTGATATATGAGATTTTTGGGATGAAGATGAATTCAGTTCTGGGCCAACTTGGTTGGATCTTGATATAAATAACAGTTAATTGTTAATTATTATTATTATTATTATTTATTTGTATATTTATCATATTATACATATATTTATTATTTGATTATATATTTATCATATTGGATCTTGATATAGATAACAGTTAATTATTTATTATTATTATCAATTATTCATTAATAAATTTATCATATTGGATCTTGATATAAATTTAATTTAATTATTTATAATTATTATTATTACTTATTTATTTATATATCTTGATATAAATTATAGGTAGTTATTTATTATTATTATTAATTATTATTTTTTTTTTATATATTTATCATATTGGATTTTGATATAAATTACAGTGTATTATTTATTATTAATATTAATAAATTATTATTATTATTGATATTATTTATTTATATATTTTTCATATTATTATTATTTTTTTATTTATTATTACAATTTATTATTTATCTATATATTTATCGCATTAGATATTAATATAAGTTACAGTTAATTATTTATTATTATTATTATTCATTTATTTATATATTTATCATATTAATATTATTATTATTTTTTATTTATTATTATAATTTATTATTTATCTATATATTTATCGCATTAGATATTAATATAAATTACAGTTAATTATTTATTATTATTAATTATTTATTTATATATTTGCCTGTTCATATTAATGCTGCATAATCGATCGATTAATCAAATGATATGGCAAGGGGGAAAAGCAAGTGAAAATGCTCAAGTCAAGTTTTCAAGTTTTTCCGATTGCAAGGAGCTTCAGGTCTGAGGGAAATTTACCCACACATATAAAGAAAGACTCCAATACATATAAGCAAGTAAATGACAGATGAACTTATTTATTATTTATTTATTTACTTGGATTTCATAACTAAATGGATTAATCAGCTGGGGGATTAATCCAACAAATAATTAATATACATTTGTATACATATCTAAGTGCTTGTTCGTTTTAATGTGAGGTATGCATATTAATTAATTCGTAATTAAGTTCAATCATTTATTGTCATATCTCATGTCAAGTGGGGGGAGTCTGTGCGTTGTTTGGGTAATAAAAAATTGAAACATTTTCATGTTAAATGGGATAAATTACATTTAATATAAGATTTAATTATAACATTAAATTGCTATATATTTATGTGTATATTTTTCAATTATTTTTTTATACATTTTATTTTTATTTTTTTTATGTATAAATTTATAGAAATAAATTGCCCATTGAAGCGCATATTGTGAGGTTGGACGAAAGGATAACGGAATGTTTTCTTGTATTAAATATCATTAATTATTAAAATGTTTTTTATTTTTTTTTATTATTATTTTTATTCACAATAATTAATGGTAAAAGCAGTGGGAAAGTAATTTAATATTTATTAAAGAAAATAATTCATTTGAAATCAAAATAATTGCTTTAAATATTATTTTTTTTGTGGGAGGTAAAGCTTTATAAAGAAATAAATAAGAAGATATAAAAATTTGTTGTTGTTTTTTTTTTTATTTTATTTAAGATCTGTTGACTTATTGGACAATTATTCAATTATATTGGAATTCGCGTTTGAGTTAAAGCAGGTATCGCTTTGTAGGTCGGGGTTAATTATTTGTGATGTCTCTGGTTGGAAGGTTCAGGGGGTGGGTGCGTGGGAGCCTTCTTCTTGATGGGCTGTTATCCGGCCAGGGGACTGGGATGGCTGTCAAGTTTTTTAACGTATCCAGAGCTTTGCTTAGTGACTTTCTTACTAACCCAAGGAACGTCAAACTGAGAGTGGAGGGCTGAAACAACCCTCGGGGACTTGCTTTGGATCCTTTGGATCATAGTACTTTTGCTTAGGCTGGATGTGGCCCAGAGTTGTATATCATAAGTCCAGATGGGCCTGATTATAGCTTTGTAAACTAGCAACTTAATTCTGAGCTTCATCTTGGAGCGCCTTTCGACCAGCCATTACACATCAGTCCTGATCCTCATTTCAACTAGTTTCAGGTTTGGCAGAAATATATATAAATGAGTAGAATAAATAAATTAGTAGATAGAAATGAGTAGATAAATAAATGAGTAGATAAATAAACGGGTAGATAAATTAATAGGTAGATAAATAAATGAGTAGATAAATAAATAAGTTGATAAATAAATGAGTAGATAAATAAATGAGTAGATATATAAATAAGTTGATAAATAAATGAGTAGATGAATAAATGAGTAGATAAATAAATGAGTAGATAAATAAACGAGTATTAAATAAATAAGTAGATAAATAAATGAGTAGATAAATATATGAGTAGATAAATAAATGAGTAGAGAAATAAATAAGTAAATAAATAAACGATTAGATAAATAAATGAGTAGATAAAAAAATGAGTAGATAAATAAATAAGTTGATAAATAAATGAGTAGACAAATAAATGAGTAGATAAATAAATGAGTAGATAAATAAATGAGTAGATAAAAAAATGAGTAGATAAATAAATAAGTTGATAAATAAATGAGTATTAAATAAATAAACGAGTAGATAAATAAATGAGTAGATAAATAAATGAGTAGATAAATAAATGAGTATATAAATAAATAAGTAGATAAATAAACGAGTATTAAATAAATAAGTAGATAAATAAACGAGTAGATAAATAAACGAGTATTAAATAAATAAGTAGATAAATAAATGAGTAGACAAATAAATGAGTAGATAAATAAATGAGTAGATAAATAAATGAGTAGATAAATAAATGAGTAGATAAATAAATAAGTTGATAAATAAATGAGTAGACAAATAAATGAGTAGATAAATAAATGAGTAGATAAATAAATGAGTATATAAATAAATAAGTAGATAAATAAACGAGTATTAAATAAATAAGTAGATAAATAAACGAGTAGATAAATAAACGAGTATTAAATAAATAAGTAGATAAATAAATGAGTAGACAAATAAATGAGTAGATAAATAAATGAGTAGATAAATAAATGAGTAGATAAATAAATAAGTTGATAAATAAATGAGTATTAAATAAATAAACGAGTAGATAAATAAATGAGTAGATAAATAAATGAGTAGATAAATAAATGAGTATATAAATAAATAAGTAGATAAATAAACGAGTATTAAATAAATAAGTAGATAAATAAACGAGTAGATAAATAAACGAGTATTAAATAAATAAGTAGATAAATAAATGAGTAGACAAATAAATGAGTAGATAAATAAATGAGTAGATAAATAAATGAGTAGATAAATAAATAAGTTGATAAATAAATGAGTATTAAATAAATAAACGAGTAGATAAATAAATGAGTAGATAAATAAATGAGTAGATAAATAAATGAGTATATAAATAAATAAGTAGATAAATAAACGAGTATTAAATAAATAAGTAGATAAATAAACGAGTAGATAAATAAACGAGTATTAAATAAATAAGTAGATAAATAAATGAGTAGACAAATAAATGAGTAGATAAATAAATGAGTAGATAAATAAATGAGTAGATAAAAAAATGAGTAGATAAATAAATAAGTTGATAAATAAATGAGTAGACAAATAAATGAGTAGATAAATAAATGAGTAGATAAATAAATGAGTATATAAATAAATAAGTAGATAAATAAACGAGTATTAAATAAATAAGTAGATAAATAAACGAGTAGATAAATAAACGAGTATTAAATAAATAAGTAGATAAATAAATGAGTAGACAAATAAATGAGTAGATAAATAAATGAGTAGATAAATAAATGAGTAGATAAAAAAATGAGTAGATAAATAAATAAGTTGATAAATAAATGAGTATTAAATAAATAAACGAGTAGATAAATAAATGAGTAGATAAATAAATGAGTAGATAAATAAATGAGTATATAAATAAATAAGTAGATAAATAAACGAGTATTAAATAAATAAGTAGATAAATAAACGAGTAGATAAATAAATGAGTAGATAAATGAATAAGTAGATAAACAGATAAATAATTTAAGTTAATAATATATAAGATATATTTATTAATTGCATTATGCTGCATATTGATTTTTTTCATTACTTGATCACAGTTAATTGATTCGTTAATTAATTAATCAATTAAATATTTAGGTCTTATTTCAAATAATAATTAAGCTTCTTTTTTGAGGGTGGAAGGAAAAGACCATCTTCTTTAAGCATGAAATATTAAAGGACAATTTAGGTAACTGCCTGAATTGGTAGTGTATATTTGCAGGATAACTGACTGCATGTCCTGAGCGGACTAACTCAGCGCCGGTGGCCGTTGCCCGAAATTTGTTTACATTTTGCATTTGGCTGGCGCGTAAACAAATCGAAGCTGTGGAAAACATTTGCATATTTTTGTAGAATTTGCCAAATAATCAGCGAAATGCTCCCCGAGTGCTGGAAGCAGTGCTGGAGGACAGCGGTGGGTGGTGGGTGGTGAGTGGGGGTGTTGGCTATGGAGTGCGAGGTGATCTTTTGGATAGTTTGTTTGTTTGTCAAAGAAGGGGCTGAGGGGGTGTGTGTGTGTTGGTAGGAGGGGGGGGGGGGAGAGGGGGGAAGTGTTGCTACTTTTGATAGACAAGTGCAACAGATGAGAGAATTACGGTTGTTGCCGCTTCGCAGCTGTTTGCTTCTGCCAAATGAAATCAAGTTGAGTGCTTTACATGAGTGGGCGCTGGCATGGGTATGGGCATGGTCGTGGGCGCTGGCATGGTCTTACGGGTCTTACGGTTGTGGCTGCGGCATGCTGCTTTCTGTGTGGTTGCAACAACTTGTCGGCTCGTTCATATTTACATTAATGGGCTTCCAGGCAACTGTCAACAGTATCTTACTGAAGGCACACACACACACACATCCACACACACTCCCACTTTTACATGTACATGCATACTGGGCGGTCATGTCAAAATCTGAGGACTCAAAGTGCAGGCGATGAAATTACCTTTCGTACGAGCACAAGGTCATATATAAAGAAGGATCGCTCTGGATGTACCTTGGGTTCCGCCAGGCCAAGTGAGTAATGGCTGCATGAATCCGTATGCACATTGTATATATCGACATAGGGACACACGGGGTGCCCCAACTGGACATGAAAGAGCCAAAAGGATTGAATAGGATAGGATAGGATAGGATAGGAAAGGATAGGATAGGAGAGGATAGGAAAGGATAGGAAAGGATGGGAAAGAAATGACGTTTTATATATTGTGGGTCAATTGCACCTTGCCAGGTGAGAGATGCGAGCTTGGAGTCTGGCAGTCTGGCAAATGCAAATTGTTGCCAAAATTTATATCGGCCATTCCCAGCTCGGACAGGTAAAGGTCCCGTCCGTATGTCACCGTGCAGCCGGCAAACAAATTCCATTAGAAACTTTTTATTTGGGTTTTTGGGTGTGTGTCGAATGTCAAGCAAATTTCATGTGCGACAAATTTTTGAATACCCTTTGAGAAAAAGTTTCTTACGAGGTTTTTGTTATGGCGCCTGTTGCCCTCGGCAAATGTATGCACAAGCTAACACACACACACACACACACTCTGTGTGGAGTGCATGCACGTACACACACATGGGAAGATGTGCTTGGGGATGGGACTTGAGGTAAATTCGTAAAATTTGCATTGCTCCCGGCAACCGTTCTTAAAGATATGAAACTTTGTCTCAGTCAGCATCAGCATCAGCTGATTGTGCATATTTAAAATGTAAGGACACACACACATTGAGCTCCCGCGGCAGCAGAAAGAAGTCCTGATTCTGATCTGAACTACCTCCCCTCCTCTTCGCACAGCACAGAATGTGGGAAACATGAAAGGATCGGATTGACTTACACCCATTTTTTATATTATATATTTCACTGAACTGGAAACGAAGTCCTCATACCCCCTTTACCTTTAGTCCTTTGAAGGAGCCTAGGGTATTAATATGCGGTTGACCTTCTTGAGTTTTGAAGAACAACTTTTGCCATGATTCTTGCACTCGATTTCTATGTAATTTCGAAACAATTGTTTCTTAAAAAGGAGTTTCCTTTGTGCGGCCCCACGACTGGCAAATACCCTGCAATTAAATGTAAAATGTGCTGCCTATTGATGCCTCGTAAGCTTGGACCTCTCTCAATAATGCGAGAGCTTCCCAGGGATCCTAAGGAAATTGAAAAATACCTATACCTTCGCGAAGCATGGGAAGCCCCATTAAAGTTTAAAAAGGTCCTAATTGGTTATATGATAATTAGCCGCGGCTCAAATCTGATTCAAGGCTGGCAAATCATTTCGAATATTAGCGGCTTTCATTCCGCATAAAGCAGTGTGCCAGAGCTAAGATATTCCATCCGCAGAGCTGAGCGATTGTTGACCCAAATACCATGGGGAGTCGACCCGGAGTCAAAAATGTTAAATGTAAATGTAAATGAAACTCACAAATTGGGGGCGACCACAAGGACCCGTCGAAGGCGTGGAACACACAAATGAAGGAATTATTCTATATATACATTAAATATCCGCCAGTGGCGGAGGCCTACGCCGACTCAAAGGGAAAGGGTTTACGCACTTAATGTACTTTCAACAAGCCAAAAAGAGGTCCTTGCAGAAGCCGTAAATTGTCCCCCTTCCAGTCACCCGCAGTTAATGAAATAAATTAAGCTACGCCTCTGTCGGCCCTGTACACAGGTCTGAAGGGGCCAACAGAGGCGCAGAGGGCGTGAAATGGAGGCTTGGAAACTCTTTGCTGCAACTTTATTATAGCTTAAAAAAGCCGAAAACATGAAGCACACAAAAACGAAGCGCGATGCGACGAGCGACGAGCGACCAGCGACGAGCCGAAAACAAAAACAAAAATCAAATGAAAGCCAAATTGTAAAAACAAAAACGAGTTGCCTTCTGTTTGCTGACCCGGCAGGAAGAATGGACATGCGATTGCCGCTGCCTGCGGAACGCAATAATGGAACTGTGTTCGGATTTTACGACCTGCACGATTCTATAGCAAATCTAAAAGTGCTTTTAATTAATGAGTTTTATACACTTATTATTTCTTTATTGTTATCGTAAATGATGTAATTATATATATAATAAAGTGTATGTATGATATATATATATATATATATATATATATATATATATATGTATACATATATATATATATATATTTATATTAACTGGTAAATGTGTGCTTTGCGGTCGTCACGTAGAAGTGAAATTGAAAACATTATGAGGGGCTGCGTGTCCGCGTCGGCCTTTGTATCAGCCCCCACGCTTACACCTACCTCTTGGCGGCTGCTCCCGAGACTTCAATTATTTCTAGCAAATTGTTGATATTGCCCCACATGCAGCTTGAGTCCACAGAAACGAAGCTTGCTTTTGGATATGAGAGAGTAGTATATCTATATATATCTATATATCCATATATATCTAGATTATCTATATATCTATATATCTATATATCTATATATCTACAGATCTATTTATATATATATCTATATATCTATATATCTATATATCTATTTATATATATATCTATATATCTATATATCTATATATCTATTTATATATATATCTATATATCTATGTATCTATATATCTATGTATCTATATATCTAAATATCTATATATCTATATATCTATATATCTATATATCTATATATCTATATATCTATATATCTATATATCTATATATCTATATATCTATATATCTATATATCTATATATCTATATATCTATATATCTATATATCTATATATCTATATATCTATATATCTATATATCTATATATCTATATATCTATATATCTATTTATATATATATCTATATATCTATATATCTATATATCTATATATCTATATATCTATATATCTATATATCTATATATCTATATATCTATATATCTATATATCTATATATCTATATATCTATATATCTATATATCTATATATCTATATATCTATATATCCATATATCTATATATCTATATATCTATATATCTATATCTATACATCTTTAGATCTATTTATATATATATCCATATATAGAAATAAATATCTTTATTTTTATTTTTTTATATTTTTTATGCAATAGTTCCTTATAATAGAAAACTCTTAAGGACTGTAGGTTGGAGTGACTTAAGTCGGAAATTGAAAATATATCTCATTAGTTCCGTTATCCTTCGGAATTGACGAAAAGTTGCTTCATTCATTGTTAATCGTGTGCCACCTGCAGGCTTCCGCCTCATTTGTCAATGGAGAATAGCGCGTCGACTTTCTACCTATCGTGATATGTAACCTTCGTGTTGAACTGAGTACATTGTGAGGCTGCATGAATCCTTCATGAAATGCTGCGGAATCCAGGACTCGATATCAAGCCAAATGTATTGCGGATTGAGGAAACTCGCTTCCCGGCAATGCATTTCCCTTGCGTTCTTTGCGTTTGAATCCGTGAGTTTCCATTTTGTCTTTTCTAACGTCCTCCACCCTCTATTACTTTTCATTTTTAACTCTCTATCCTCTTCCGTCTTCTATTCCATGTCCTCGTCCATACTACATCTTTCTCGCGCGCTAACTCGTATTTATTTCATTTCATTTCATTTACTCCTGCTATCGCGTGTGGCTGCCAAGCCGGAAACACAACTTGTTGTTGCTTTTGTTTTTGTTGTTGTTGTTGACTCTGGTGATGTTTTTGCTATTGTTGTCTTCGCTGCAGATTGTGTTGCTTTTATTGGGACAGCACTTGAGCACAAATCCCATTGTCTATGCCAAGTTGCCAACTAGTCGAGTGCAGCGCACAGAGCTTGGCAGCGTCCGTTTGTCTCAATGCAGCCGCATGCACATGATGTGCACTCCTTCAACGCGGCACGCCCTGCCTTTCCGCCTCCCAGCTTTTTCGCCTTGCCGCCTTTCCGCCCTTTCGCCTTTCTGTGCTCTGCTTTTCAGCCGCCATAGCATCATTGCACCCCACCGGCCCACCGGCCCACCGGCCCACCGCCCCACTGACCTACCCTGCGACCCTTCCATTCGCCCCTTTTTTCCATGATGTGGTTCCTTGACTGGCGCCCACTTAAGTATGCTAAGATTTCCGTTGCGCTGGTGCTGCTTTATTGCACTAACAGCAAGAACAACAGCAACATCATCATCAACAGCAGCAGCAGCACCAACAGTAACAGCAGCAACAACAACAACAACAACAACAACAAAATAATAACAAATAAATATAAATAATGAAATACAAAGTCATTTCTCGCTGACAATGGCAGCGCTTTTGTTTGTGTGTGCGTGTACGCGCCTCTCTCTGTGTGTGTGTGTGTGTGACAGTGTGTGACTGTGTGTGTATCAGTAAGTGAGTGCGAAGAAGTGTGTGTGTGCACCATCGCCATAACATCAGTCATATGCTTATGAGAAAAAGCATTCCAAACGTTATTTCGCTCTGCTCTTTATAATCAAGACAATGATAAGAAAAAAGAGGAGAAGCAGAAGGAGAAGGGAAAGGGGAAGAAAAAGGGAAAGGAAAAGGGAAAGGGAAAGGGAATGGGAAAGGGAATGGGGATGGAAGGTAGAGATAATAAACACTTGGGTTGAATGACAATGACGATGCGATGGTGGGGCGGAACGCAGGCCTGTCCCACTCCTCGCACTTTGGTTTACAGTTGGGCTGCCTGTGCCTCATGTTGGCATTTTGGTTGCGGCTCGACAGAAAATCAAAGCCACAGACCACCAACAACGGTCTGGCAGAGCAACGGCTTCTATGTTTACCACATCCACTGGGGGATTCAGTTGGGAAATTGCAGAGATTCAACCAATATTCAAAACACATTCAATGGAAGCCCAAAATAAAAAACACATGAAAACACAAACATCTGAGAATGTGAGGCGAGCATCGAAGGGTTGCAGCTCATGTCCTGTATGCATGTATCCTTTGCAATAGGTACACAATGTTGCAGCTGGACCCTAAGCGCCTGGAGCAGAGGACCTTTTTGCCGAGTGCACTATTCAAATGAACTAATTACTTATACAAACGCAGCCACGTCGTGGAAGCTGGCACAGCACGTAGTGCCACAGGACACACTAAAATATGCAACGGCTTTTCTTCCTCTGTGGTCCATCAACAATTGCCCATTAATTGACATACGCAGCAAACTTCAAAAGGAAAACCGATGAATGCCTTTCAATTGCATTCGCAGGATACGACAAATGAAAATTGCCCCAAACTTTCACAGTCCTTGAATAATGTATACAACCAGGAGCCATAACTTTCAGCGAATTCTCTTCCATCGAGCCACTAGGTGACTCTACACACAGGACATGACATGTCAATCGATGGAATATATATATAAAATAAAAAAAAATAAAAAATTAATTAAATTCAATTATTATATTATTTATATATATTATTATTATATTATTATATTATTATATTATTATATTATTATATTATTATATTATTATATTATTATATTATTATATTATTATATTATTATATTATTATATTATTATATTATTATATTATTATATTATTATATTATTATATTATTATATTATTATATTATTATATTATTATATTATTATATTATTATATTATTATATTATTATATTATTATATTATTATATTATTATATTATTATATTATTATATTATTATATTATTATATTATTATATTATTATATTATTATATTATTATATTATTATATTATTATATTATTATATTATTATATTATTATATTATTATATTATTATATTATTATATTATTATATTATTATATTATTATATTATTATATTATTATATTATTATATTATTATATTATTATGTTATTATATTATTATATTATTATATTATTATATTATTATATTATTATATTATTTTATTACTATATTATTATATTATTATATTATTATATTATTATATTATTATATTATTATATTATTATATTATTATATTATTATATTATTATATTATTATATTATTATATTATTATATTATTATATTATTATATTATTATTATATTATTAATTAATTTTTTAATATAATACAAAATATTTAAAAATGAAAAGTTTTGATTTTCTTTTCATTAGTTTCGATAAGTTGATAGCTATAAATATTTTATGTCCTTCGCAGCGCCTTGATTTATAATCTATAAATAAGTTCTTGAAGGTACACACAATGTGAATCCTTGAGTCAAGGATAAATTAAATATTTGATTAATGAAAATTAATGTAAGGCATCGCAGTGGCTTTAAATACAAAACATGAAGGACTTCGTGAAACATTTATTAATTCAATAGTTAAGATCCTTGAAGATATATATTTATTAAGCATATATTTCTTGGCCTTAAAGTATAACTAAAAAGCTCCTTTATTCGTGATCCAAGCCATGATATGGAGGCCATAATCCGCTCTCCTGTTGGATGACATTTCCTCTTCTCGTATCGAAGACTTGACACAGGCACCTGGGGAGTTGGGGTAACCCTGTTGTAACTTTCAGATTACAGGGTAGTGCCTTGCATCCAACATCTGGTGCTTCAGGGCAGAATATGTTGCTCTCGTGCTTGTCGGATAGCTGCCAAAAGCAGTGTCCAGTGAACCACTAATGCTGCTGGGCTGGGGTGGACTGGGCTGGGCTGGAATTTGGGCGACATTCCTTGTCTGGCTGGCGAGGGGGGATGTCGTGGTGAGTGTCACCAGTGGAGTAGACGAGTGCGGGGCGGGAAATCGCGTTAAATTGAGCCGCAACCAAGTTGGATGAATGCGCACCATGGAATTGGAACACAGAAGCTAAGGACATTGGCGGCGCCAACGGCGTCAACGGCATCAACGGCGCCTGCCACATGGCGCTGAAGTGGCATGACGGCGGTTGTGTGGCACTTGCAATAAACTGCGTGCGCCAAATAAACGTGGGCCGTGGTGCAGCCGGGCGGACGTTTTGCCTGGCTGAAAAAGTAGGAGCAGCACAAACATTGGAGCTTGGTTACTCCCAGCCGCGTGGCAGCTAGTGAATAAATAAAGAGGCGCAAATTAAATTTGAAATTGTTGTTGGCGCAGGGCGAGGGGCAAAAATAAAACTGCGGGAAGGCAAAATGAAATGTGCGGCTCTTGGCTCCCGCGCAAAGGATGTGTCTTGGAAGTATCCTGCGATGCAAGTAACTTGCAGTTGTTAGCGGCAATTATCGACAATCAAAGAAAGAACAAAGTGAATAGATTTAAAATATGTACTTGTGTGTGTGTGTGTGTGTGTGTGTGTGTGTGTGTGTGTGTGTGTGCGTGTGTATGTAGTGTGAGCTACGGCTTTCCGCTTCATATTGCAAACTACACATAAAGGAAAATTCTCCGTTTTTAGGGAACTCTAAAACCTGATAACCCGATAAGCAGGCGCTGCCAGGCAAGTGCCGCAGGATATTCATTAAAGCTGCTAAGCGGCATGAGAACAGAAGGAAATATACGCACGTGCATTCAGCTACACAGCCACACTCACACACACACACACACACACACACACATATACATATATACTACTTTGTGCACAACAGCAGCAAATTTCGCACATAATTTTGCGTTTTCTTTTATACTTCCTTGTGTTCCACTTTCCTTCATATTTGAGAGTAGAGTCCTGCGCCCAGGACACAAGGTTGGTCACATAAAGAGAATAGTTTGAGGCTCTCAACTAAATTTAATATTTTTCTTACTTCTCCGTAACCTTAAATTAAGAGAAAGGGTGGATAAGCCAAGGGATTATTTGGCTTAGTGTCGCAATATTTTATTTAAGATTTACTGAAGAGACATTAAACCTTAAAATTAAAAATTAATTTTATAAGCTAAATTTATAATTTAAGTGCAAGTTGGCTTATGGGCAATCGTGATGCGGGAAAGGAAAGATGAATGGAAATTAAATTTTCTTAAGAATAAAAAATTTTTATTTTATATTTAATTTATCTATATATTTATCTTTTATTCATCTTTAAATAAATTATTCAATTTTAAAAAATGAATTATACAATATATATATATAATATAATATATATTATATATATTAATATGGAAATTAAATTTTCTTAAAAATAAAAATTTTTTATTTTATATTTAATTTATTTAAATTAAATTTTATTTCTTATCTCTCACTGTATTTTTAAACTGGCAGACATAATTATAAAAGGGTTTTAAGGTCTCATTGAATAAAAAAAATTAATAAAATTTAAGGAATATTTTTAAATATATATATTTATCTTTAAATAAATTATTAAATTTTTAAAACTAAATTAAATATGTTTATATTTATAATTATGAAAGAGTATGGAAAATGTCGTTTTAGAATTTTCACAGTCGATTTGCTGCTGTCGCCGCTTTAGAGTTAACATTTTTTTTTTTTTTTTTTTACCATCATTTACTTGGCCAGTTGGCCCAGCACTTTGACTGGGGGCTTGCCTTGACTTTAAATTAAAATGGGCCCAAGCAGACGATGCGCTCAAAGGCATCGCAGAGTTGGCAGAGAGGCACTAAAAGGCAAGTTCCATATGCCGGTCGCTTGCTGGGAGCCGCTTTGCTCGTTTTAGTCGTTTGCTTTCTGACGCACTGACTCCCTTATTTATGTGAGCAGAGCATCTTGGCCTGGTTTGAGGCTATGCTTAGTTATCAAGTATACGCACCATTGAACGTTCTGTTCTAATCAATTTTCCAATGCATTTTCGTGCGTGACGCTTATTCCAAAGTCGTGAAAGTACTTTGCTTATCAGCATTGGGGAATTTCGAGAATTTGCCGCAAAGTACGTGTGAGTGGTGGGTGGGTGGGGGGTTGTATGCTTGCCCCAAATACTAACACTAATACCCTTGTATAGCGTGCTAACATTTCCCAATCTTATCTTACAGAACGCGTCTACATTTTGACAGTTCGAGACAAGTCCTTCAGAATGCAGACCAACGTGCAAATTGATTCCAAGAATCTGCGGAGCAACGACGACAACTTTCGCTCCCGAAGCCATCATATAACCATCGAGGTGAGTGACATTGATCATTGTCCATGACAGTGGCCCCAAGGGCTACCACAACCGCTGCCCATCTGAGTGTGTGAGCGCCTGAGTGTGCCTCTGTATATTTGACTTTCTTCTTCAACTGCACAATTACAACACAAAAATGTTGGTAAATAAGTTCTTACCATATTAATTACACTTCAAAGTTTCCCAACATGTCCTGTTCCGTCATCAAATTGAATGTATAGTGTGCTTCTTGCTCCTTGCCCCCTTTGCCACTGTGTGTGCATGTCTCTTCTCGAAGTTCTTGTCATTGAAGTTTCTCCACTGGCCCTGCTCCCTGGGATCTCGGCGCAGTTCATGGGCAACGTCTGTGCTCGGAACAAGATGTAATTTGTCGGCTTGTGTAATTAATTAAAAGGTTGTTAGGGATCTTGAATAATTTTATAGCATCTTTAAATGCATACTTTGTCACGCACACACATACACATAATTCGTTTATCAAAAACACACACACACACACACAAATACAAGTGAGTAGAAGGTACGTAAAAATTAGTTATTATAAAATTTGTTGGAACAGTTTTTAAGGCCAATCTATACTTCTGAATATATGGAAATGTTCTAAAATCTGCTTCTAGGACTTAAACAAAAATAATATATTATTTATAATATTATTTATATATTATTACAAGTTATTTAAGATCATTTCGTTACTGTTAGTTTTACCCTGCGATAGAATCAGGCTTAAATGCGTTTCAGTCAAGCTCAGAAACAACTTAGGCTCCTTATACGTCACTTTATATGATCTTGTAAATATGTATAATTAAATCCTAAATTTTAGGCTAATTAAAGGTTTTGTGTATTTGTTTCAATTATTAAGTTTCACTTAATTATTTCAATTTTTAAATTTCATTCATTGGAAGATATTTCTTAAAATTTATATTTCCTTGTATAAAAACCGTTTCTGATTATATTAATACTTGTTTAAACAGCTTTTAAGCGTTTACGTATCAATAACTGTTTATTGGGTTGTCATCAAAAAGCTCGGCAGGATAAGCTTTGTACAGACAATTAGTAGCAGCGAGAGAGAAAGAGCGAGAAAGAAAGAGAGAGTCCCTTACAGACAATAATCAAAACAATAAACATTTCAGTGAAAATAACTTCTAAAATGAACTTTAAATCAAATACATACAAAGTTTCCATAATTAATATATTTAATAATTATTTTTTGGTCCATTTTATTAAATAGTTTTTCTTTTATTCACTAACAAATTTAACCGCACGCAACAAGTGGCGTCGCGCTCTCAGTGACTTGAACACATGGCTCTCTGTGCTGCTGCACTTGCGCAGTGGCAATGACAAGCCGAAGCTTTAAAGCTATGCATGAAAGCTCTTCAAAGCTTCGGTGCAATTCTGCTCGCACAGCATCAATCAGCTGCGCTGCAAAAGTTAAGGCGAATATTGAAAGGGAGAACCATCTGATTTTTGTTTGTGTCTCTTGTACTCCGCTTTTCTCAATGAATTGCAGCGAGCCGCCCGCAACCCCCCTTCTTGTTGAAACGCTACGTTCGGGTCTGAGGGGAGCCTAGGTACATTGTGTTTTCATCAGTTGGTAGCGTCGTCATTGTCGTCAGTCGCTGGCAACAATTTGGCGCGTGTTGACATGCAAAAGATTTTCGGTTAACGCGACGCGCGACGTTTACCGTTAGAACGCTTTAAGTTTTTTACCGTTACTCGCTTGTTAAATGCTTTAATCAAATAACAACAATAACATTACAGTTGCAACAGTTATCTACTTATTTTTTTCACTTCAATTTATTTTTGTATTGTTGTAATCTTTGCTGTTGTTGCTCTACTATTGTTTGTTTTTGATATCTGCGAGCTACAAAGGAGAGAGCCAAAAGTAATTAAAAGATATAAAGTTTTTGTGACACTCTTCTTCTTATTGCTGTTGTTGTTGTTGTTGTTGTGTTATATTTTTTTTGTAAAATGTTGGCTACTCATAAAGAGAAAAATCGTGTGAAAACTGGCGTTGATTGTCCTTTGTTGACGGTGTACGATTGTGTGCCGGCTTTTGGTTAGGTGCGTAAACGACGTTTCTTATCAGTGGAATGCGCGCTTGTGTGAGTGAGTGTCTGTTGATGTGAGGTTATGTGTGTTTCAAGCGGCTTATCAGGTACACAAGCAACTAAATCATAAGGACATGTATGAACATGTTTCATACGCACACACACACACACACGCTTACAGAAAATACAGCTATTGTTTACATTGTCTGACAACAAAGGCACGCGACATTGACGAGCCGTTAAACGCTGTGACCGGAAACGGAAATCCATGTAATGGCATTTTTAATGCGTTAAATTTGCTAGCTAAAATGCGTTCTTAATTTGACATTTGTCACCTAACACTAACACATATACACACACTCACACACTCACACACTGGCATACATCTTCAGATATGCGTGTCTGTTTTTGCGCAATGTCTCGACTTGTAATTGGCAGCTTTAGACAAATGCTCAGGTAACAAAGAGTGACACACACACACATACACACCCACACACACCCACACACACCTACACACATACAAAGCTATTTTAAGAAGAGATCTAGACACACATTTGGAAATTAATACACTGATATCAATGCATCCGCCGATGGCTGCCAGACGAAGCTCTTGTGCTCGGTATACGCCAGGTTGAAGCTTTGAAAATATTTCAGAAATTCTATGAAGCGGGACTTTAAATAATTTATACCCAACATAGACAAACAATTCCTGAAACTCTTCCTTCCCCCCCCTCCCGGCCAAGACGAGTCATTTTGTTGTGCTTTCCGTATTTCTCTCAGAGATTCTCAAGAGAACTCCATATGATTTACCAACGGGGAGCGAAATTCAAGTCTCATTTTTGTGCCTTTCAAAATAATTAATTAAATATTTAAAGTGGTTTTTTTTTTAAGTCAAAGTCAGTATTAGATTTAAAATAAATAAGGCTGCAAGATCTGAGAACGGACTGATTCTTAGTAGATACCATTTAATAGAAGTAAACAAGGATGGAAAGGACCTCCCATAGCTTAGTTCGATTTGTGGGCTTGCACTTAGCTTTAAACTATTTCAAAGTTCCTGTAAATCTTATTTTAATTTAAATCAATATTTAATTTATATTTAGGAAATTAATCAAGAAATGAAATCAAGAATTTTCCTAACAAATTTATCGTTCCAAGGGCTTTTCCTTTATTAAAGTCACATAGCTGGAAAATTGTAAGCTACAATTAAGGTTTCTCATTTTAATATAAGAGGGGAGGGGGGAGGACTTGAACTGATGTCGGTGTACACAGGGACGTGAAGGGTGCTTCGGCACGACATTGACCGTGATGTGTAAAGGTCAAGAGCTTGCAGCTTGTTGCATGCAACAATGGCAACTATGTACAGATAATAAATGGAGATGGGATAAACAAACCAATGCCAATCAAGGCACTGCCCCGAAGGCGATTGAAAGCCACGGCCTGGCTGGTTAGCTAACTAGAAGGCGTGGGCTCGGCAGGACCGGACGGCTGGGCGGAGTCGTCGGGCAAATGAAACCGAGGTCCGGTTCTACTTTCTGTGTTCTACTTATCTGTGTCCATCTTGAATGCGAAACAGACCAACTGCCAATTTACAGCAGCTCTGAAAGCGGCCAAGTGGTTCAGCTCGCCATTCCTTGCGCTTGTGGATACGGGTATTCATGCCTCCACCTCCTGCCTCCCGCCTCCCGCCCACAGGCAGCCTATGGAGGCAACAATTTGCACATAAAAGAAAGCTGGGACTGGGAAGGGGAAGGGGGTGAGAGGTGACTGGTGACTGGTGAAAGCAAGGAGGAAGATAAGGCAAGCGCTTGTGGATGGAGTAGCAAGGATCTCGTTCTGGATCTGATTCTATCGTGCTTTGAATTGAATCGACGACCACGGAAGTGAGGTTATATAATTGCTGATGTCTGGACTTGACTATTCCTCTTCCTCTTCTTCTCCCTCTCCCTCTTCTTCTTCCTCTTCTTCGTCTTCTTCTTCTTCTGATGTATTCATATTTGTCAACAACTTTTCGCTTCAACTTCCAGTCCGATATGTCCGAGTGGTCATTAACTTTGCTCGTTGTGGTCGTGGCCGGGGCCGGGGCTGGGGTCGGGGTCGGGGTCGGGGTCGGGGTTCTGGTCCTCGTCCTGGTCTAGATCTTTAAGGGTTTCGGTTTTTGAAGTTCCGCCTGCGGCTTTGCTTACTATTCCTGCCATGGGCAGCACTTCAATGTCATTAAGCTTTCACTTTGTCCTTTCATTTCGTAAGGTATCTGATTATGGTGGTAGGGGTGGGAGGGTGGTACCAGGAGCTGTGGGGGAGAGGATTGAGCATCCAATGTATAGCTTTAAATTGCGACAAATGTTTGATGGTACAGAAAAATCCTTTCATCTCTTTATATATATATTTATAAAGTTACTCGTTATCGATATGTGGGCCAAGAATCGATAACTGATGCCCTAGGAGTGTGAGAATCATTTAACGATAACCGATTGACCGATAACAGCTACTTATCGCTTTGCTAAGCAATTCAATAAAGTATCTTAAAGTCGCCGCAACTGTATCCTTGCTGTCCTTTGCGGGGGACTGGCGACTCGGGGCAAGTAAATAGAACCATTGTATTTCTATTGGCTTCATTATGGCCGCCCCAACTCCTCCCCCCGCCCAACCCCTCATTATTTGCGACTCTGTTAAATTGGACATAAGCATTTAGCGCTATTTGGGCGACCGCAAAAATACAAAGCAGAATCAAAAGAAATTGTTTTTAATGCTTCTGCCCGAGAGTCAGGCGGTGGGCGGGAGAGACTTGGGGATGTTGTTGTTGTTGTTTTCGAACTGTTTGTCCGTTTGGCTGCCCCTCAGTCTGTCCAGCTGTCCACTCAGGTCACTGACTGTGTGCCCCAAGCAGTGTTTTGTGTCTGAGTATGATTTTATGTGTATGTGTGTGTGTGTGTGTGTGTGTGTGTTGTTTTTTCTTCTTGGGGCACTCAGTTTGATTATCATTTTACATTTAGGTCCTTTATAAGTTTTCCTTTTGGTCACACCAAAAATTTTTGTTGACTTTTTTTCATATTGGGCCCAAAAGCAGTTTAAGCCAGTTTATTAAAAGCCAAAGAATTTTCAAATTGTGATACCCAATGGGGTTTAAGTTGATTTGTTTGCATTTGATTTGTCTGGCAAATACACCCAGACATACTCACACACACACACACACACACACACACGCACACACACTCACACTCACAAATGGGCGGACTATGTGAAATTTTGCCGGCTTACCTAAGGCTTACGGTGAATGGCCACAGCCACAAATCGAGTTAAAGTTGCAAATTTTCTCTAGAGTGTGTGTGTGTGTGTGTGTATTATTTTAGCCTTGCCCAAGGCACGAGCTGCTAAGAAACACACACGCGCAAGCACACACTTGTGTGTTATGGTGTTTGCCCAGCTAAAAGATAGTCCGTTTAGTGTCCATGTCTTTGTTGTTGTTTTCTCGCCTAAAAATAAACGGCCCGAAACGAGAATCCGAAATGACAAAAACGTTAGCGACTATGTGTGTGTGTGTGTGTGTGCGTGTGTGTGTGTGTGTGTGTGTGTGTGAGTCTGTGCCAACGTGTATGTCTATGTAATTATGTAAGCCACTTATGGGAGCTCAACTTTTAATGCAGTTAAAACTTGTCACCACCCTCACACACACACACACTCACACACACACCCTCACACACACACACCCACACACCTCCAAATATAATCGTGTTGATTAAAATGCTCGTGTGCTCTGACAGCAGCCAAAAGATAACAATGTCATAGCTACTGGTACAACACACTCGCACACACAGCCACACACACACACACACACACGCACACTTAGAAAATGTCGTGGCCATATGTCAGGACTGGCCAACGCCCAACTAAAAACAAACACTAACACACGCTTCAACGCGCACACACGTTCACACACACGCTCACACACACGCTCACACACACGCTCACACACACGCTCGCACACACAAAGTCAATAAAACATTTGCTGTATAAATTTCCAACACACTTTCTCGCCTTGGGAGCCAACTTTCCAATATATCGATAAAGTCTCAGCGGGTGTTAACACTTTGATAAACCAATCAACCGAAAAGGACTCCAGGATTCACAAATTTCAATTAACCGCATACAAAACTAACGGCACACAGGCCACTTAAGCCCTTGGCCCTGAGCCAGCACTAATTCCAACAACGGCGTTTAGTGCCTATGCGATGGGGACAAGCGGTGAATGGGTGGTGGGGGTGGGGTGGGTAATGGGTAGCCCATTAAGGCTGGGAACAAGCTTTAGGTTTATTTTGGAATTTGTTCTGTTTTCAATTTCAAGCTGCGAGACTCCAGTCAATCCTTAATAATGTCCTTTTCCTTTTATCAAAATACGTGCAATCTTAAAAATGATTCGTTCCCTTGAACCTCAGTAGCTCGAGAGTTCAAAATGTTCCCATACAAAAAGGATTATTAATCGATAAAAAAATGTACGCAATTTTAAAATAGAATATCAAATTAAATTAAAAATTTTAATTTTTTTATTCACTAAAAAATTATATTAAAATTTTTATTTAATTTTTTTATTTCTAATACCTTCTTATAGTTCCTTTTCCATCGACAAATTTAATGATATCGATAATTTTCATGTCCTGGAATTAAATATATTTTATTTATTGGGCTTTAAGTTTTCAAATTCCAAGAATTTTTCAGCTTTTTATTATCCTTAGCAGAATCTCAATTGAATAACTTCTAACGCCTGCTATAAAAACTTGCTATAAAAAAAGAATGTTTATCGAATTTTATCGATTTTTTTGAAAATCATAGCGATTTATTTGTAAACTTTTCGATAAAGTTGACTCGTCCGGTGTAAGAATTCGTTTTTTGTAATAATCCTTGTACATTCCCTCAAGGCTCTTCCCGACTTCAACTTCAACGTCAGCCTCAACCTCAACTTCAACTTCAGCTTCAGCTTCAATTTCAACTTGAGCTTTTCCGTGCCACACGATGTGGCAGCCACGCACTGCACTTGATAAGTTGCGGTCATCCGTTTGTCTCCAGTGCGAAATGAACGGGACGATGCGCGAATGTCCTCAGCGCTGACGTCCATTGTTGTGGGCAGCAGTCGGTGGGAAGGGGGGGGCCAGCGTCAGGGCACCTTGATTGATGCCGTTGTTGTGCTCTTCTCCGTTGCCTCCTCCTGCCTTCAGCGCCGCCCCCGCTTTGTGCAGTGTAAACAATTTAATTTGCTTAGTAGGCGTAATATTCGCCATCAATAAAAAGCGGCGCACCAAGTCGTGGGGGTGGGGGAGGGGAGGGAGGCTTGGGTGCAACCTATCGAAGGGTCTTGACGGCATATGTGTCTGTGTGTGGGTGTGCCTGTGTGTGGGTGTGTGGGTGAGTGCCACAAACAAAGACTGTAGATAACAGTCCGTCTCGTCTTGGCCTTGTATTGAACAGTTTATGGCTGTTGCCATTCTTATTGCTGGCCTGCAATTGAGTGGCGGGCTCACTTCAAATAAATCTAAGCAACATCACACACACACACACACACACACACATACACATGTATGTATATCTGTATAGATAAGCGCATACATATACAAGCAACTCGGCTCGGACCAACATTATATCGTTATGGACGAGCCTTTGGTATTATCTTTTTTTGTCCGTTGCCCATTGAGGCTCCTATGAGCGCCAAGCCACGCCCATAATGCCCACAACGCCCACCCATCACTTGTTGACCGAATTGCTAATGTTAATCTTTTGCATTGATTTTCCACTTCCAGTCGGCCGTTGTTGTTGTTGCTGCTGGCCATCTTCTTGGCTGTTGAACATTTTTCTGATATTCCAGCCAGTTACTGGTCTACGATTAATCGAATTAGCGTTCAACGATTGACTGATGAATTGGCTGCGGCCTTGGTAGACCTTTCATTGGGTAGCTCGCGACTCCGGGTTGCTTGTTAATTGCAATGCTGCCCAATGTGGCGTATGATTAACCCAACAACAGAAACAGCAGCATCAGCAGCAGCAGAAATAACTGTTTTGTGTCCATATGTGCATATCTGATAGCCCCAAGGGATTTTCCCTTTCTGTGTGTATGAGTCTGTGTGTGGGTGTGTGTGTGTGTGTGAGAGTCTCGTTTTTAATGACACTACACTACAGAATGAGTTTTCATACAGTCTGCTGACAAGCGAGCCAACAGCTTCATGAAAGACTTATGAGCTTACTTATTACACGGGAATTTAAATCATCAATTACAATAAAACGGAGTCTGAGTACGATGATGTCCTTTAATAAGAATCCTTACATCCCTGAGAACGCCTCGTGTATGTTGACTGATTGTGTGCAGTCAAAGTTGATAAGCAATTGCTTAAGCGGTAAATTAAGCTGACACTTTCTAGCACATCCGTTAGTATATGTATTAAAGAGTGTTTTCAAGTTTTAATTTAAGAAATTAATTACTTTTCCAAGCAACTTGCATTTTAAATTCTGTCTTAAATTCCATTTTCTGCGCATAAAGTTCAGTTTTACTTGGAGCTTTGATTCCCATGGCTTTTGTCTCTCTTTTTCACCCTAAATTCACCTTTGTGTGCTTTGTGGTGAGTTGATCACTTGTCGTGCAATGAGCGCAATGCCCACCACACCACAGAGCGCTGAGTAAGAAAGGGACAGAGAGAGTGCTACAGTCACTGGCTGAGATGTGGGACCTACAGTCGGAAGAGCCACAGGCTGCTTATTTACTAAGCAGTTGCCATAAAGTTAATTATGGCATTTATATTATATATATATATATATATATATATATATATATATATTTATATATATATTTTTATAGGGTATTTACACGTTGCATTAAATGCTGAAGATCAGTGTACTTTTTGTGTTTACGTGTGCTTCAATTATCCTCAGTTTCCCCTCCTACAGAGAGTTAAATAACAGCTGCGGGTGCCTGCCATCTCAGTGGATGAAGAGAGGGGGGGAGAGAGAGAGAGAAAGGGGGAGAAAGTTGCAGCTGGAGGAGTTGTTCATACAGTTGAAGAGTTAAAAGTTGCAAAGCTAATTTACAGTCAGCTCTGAGGGAAAGTTCTCTAAGAAATTCATAAAAGTTTTTTAATTGGACAGACGCATGCACAATGTTTTATAGAGTATTCAGAAATATACGACATATGATTGCTGGCCCGCAGCTTATGTGTTTGTCCACTCAAGTTGAAGGCTTGAAAGTTGTTATTGTGCGTGAAGAGCTCTGCGATATCCTTAAATATCATTCTGATGAAGATATGATTGTTGCAAATGTATTTCACGTTTAATGATACATTTTTAAGGTATGGCATTTTGGCCCTCTTGACAAGCTTATCATGAATCATTTGGGCAAATCATGAATAACAAGCAATTATGTGGGTCGACTCAGAGGGAGGGCTGCTGCTTCGAAGGAATGCAAATCGACAAATCGCTTTCATGTATATGTGTTCTCGGTATAGGTTTGCGAGTGTGTGTGTGTGTGTATGTGTGTGCGGGTGTCCGTTCTGTGTGCGGCTATATGTGGCTTTGTGTGTGACTGTGTGTGTGACTGTGTGTGTGACTGTGTGTGTGCAGTAGACAGCTGTCAGCTGAGCGGCTGAGCAGCTGAAACTGATTTATGCATCGCATATGGTATTCGGGCCCTGCTCCTTTCTTACCTGTCCGACAGACGCAGTCAGTTTAAAAGCAACTGGAGAGCAATGCCAGGGATTGAGGTCATACACACGGGGGTCCCCCTTCTGGATATTCTGTCCTTGTAAATGGAAGACAAGGTATCCTATTTCTAGACGTCGACATTTTTCAACTTTTCCCATTGTCATAAGTTGCTTAATTATGTGTGCAGAGGTTCTACTTGAAGGAGTAGGTCGGATGGTCGGATGGTCGGATTGTTGGTTGCTTGGTTGGTTGGTTGGTTGGGTGGTTGGTTGGGTGGTTGGTTGGGTGGTTGGGTGGTTGGTTGGTTGGGTGTTTCTGTGTTCTGTGTCGAAAGGGTAGACGAATGGGCGGGTCACCCAAATAATTCATGCTAAATGCATGGGCCGCTCTTTAAGCAATTTCATTTAATTTTCATTAGCAAAAGCCGCAAATTGGTAGCAACAGCCAAAGGAACTTTGCCCCAAACATTTTTCATTAATATTAAAATATTCAAATTGTGTAAAAAGCCGTCAGGCAGCCAAGCGGTAACAAGGAAAAGGGGAAAACAAGAAACTTTCTTACGTGGTAACCCAGACACGTACACACTCGCAAAAATTCAGGAATCTTCAAGCGTAAACACACACCCACCCACTCTCTCTCTCTCTCTCTCTCGCACACACACTTGGAATCAAAAAATTAAAAATTCATAGATGGCTGTTTTCGCATTTTATAAACCAAATAATCGCAATTATTAGTGTTTTTGCCCGTTTACCATTTCAATTAGGACAACAGCAGGAGCAAGTATATAAATATTGGGCCTAATTGAGCCAAGATCCTCGTCCAAAGTCCCATTACTCGGGTTCTTTATTATCAGCAAATTGCCTTAAGCTCCGGACGGCGATTTGGTGTCAATTTTAATTAAGCGCCCCCTCCAACCCACCAACCCATCAGCCCAACAGACCAAGCGGCCAAGCAGCCAAGCAGCTTAGCACCACCAGAACTACCGTCCATTTGCCCGCTGGCACCACCAGCAGCAGAGCCACCACTAGCACTTTTGCTAGCACCGCATCGAAGCTCCCGCTGAAATCTGGGCGACCCTGGCCCTGGCCGTAAATCAAATAAACGCCAACTAAGCCGAATAAGTAAAAAGAAATGTCGGGAAAGACAAAGTAACGGAATTTAACAATTTGGCACCGCTTAATTAATACCCTGTAATCTGAGCTCCGTCACAATTTGGTTATTTATGCTTCTGCCATCAAGACCTTAATCCCTCCCAAGCAACTTGTACCCTTTGGGCCATCTATAATTTATTCCTAATCAAAGGCCAGAATGCAATACTTTAATAGCTTGAGATCTAATTTAAATAAATTATATTATTAATTATTAATTATTAATATATTTTTTAATTATTATTAATTTTCTATCAATACTCGACTGTTTTGCTTTCTACGCAATTTCTTATATTTATAATTTATATACATATTTATTTATATATTTTTTAACTTCTTGAAGAACAGTTTAAAAGGAAGAAAAAACTTATTACTAAATATTTTGTATGCTATAAAAAAAATTGATTTCTTTTAATTTTATAATTATAAAATAAATAGTTAATTTTTAAAAAATTAAAAAAAAAAAATTAAAAAAAAAAAGAAATATATTTTAATTATATATTTATTTTTACTATAAAATAAAATCAATTTATTACAAATTATTACAATTTATTACAAGGGAAATATATTTTTTTATTATATAAATTATAGTAAAATTAATTATAAAAATTAATATAATTTCTATTTTGCCTTTAGCTAATTTCTAATATTTATTTTTTAATTTATGCAATAAATATTATAATTTAAAAGCGTTTTTTTTTAATTTTTGTTTTTATATATGAAGTGTATCCTTTTTCACCCAATGTAAATTTTATTAAATAAATTTATTAGTGTTTTTGAAACTTTTAAATAATATTTATAAACTTGTTTAATTCATAATTTAAATAATTTATAATTTTTTAAATAATTTATTACATTACTTTTTATACTGCGCCAAAAAAAAATATATATATTTTTTTTTTCTAAAGATCAGATTAATTTTTTTATATTCAATTAATTTTTATAAATAAAAATAAGAGCTTGGAGACACAGGCAGTTAATTTTATTAGCTAAAAAATTTCCAGAAAATATCCTTCGGAGCTTGGTGTCCGATTGTCCTGCGCCGTAAGGTCTCGAAGCTGCTTACGGCTTTTGGCATAGTCTATGCTAATTTATGTAGGATATACAGATAGTAACTAAGTAGACGGAATGTTTTATTTTGCGTGTGATTGTGTGTGTGTGTGTGTGTGTGTGTGCGTGTGAGTGTGGAATTGTGTGGTGTCGAGTTTCAGCTGTGGGATGACGTTTGATGGGATATCTAGGTTCACGGTCAGAGCACATGATAAAAATTGACACCATTGGCCGGACGGGCCACTTTCCGGGATACTCGAGGGGTCTGGGAGGGAGCTGCGAGGGGAGCGACGGGAGCGAGGTCCACGAGGGAGCGACTAGGTATATTGTGTGTACTGTAACGGCGAGTGGCTACTGTTAAGGGCAGTAAAAAGGCCTCGCCTGCGTTTTGGCCCGTAATAAAAATGTCATTGCATTAGTATGAAAGTGTGTCTCCGGGAGACCTTGTGCATGTTTATGTTCTTGTCAGTGTGTGAGTGTGTGTGTGTGTGGGTGTGGGTGTGTGTGTGTGTGTGTGTGTGCGGGCGTGAGTAATAAAAGTTTACTATGTGTCACAATGTATGGCATATCCTGATGCTGATGATGTTGTTGTGCTTATTGTTGTAGCTCCTCTTATTGCTGACCCGCAACCTCCGCCCGCTGCCCACTGCCCCAGCCCACAACCCATTCCGTTCCCAAGCCGTACATGCATTAGCCTAGACCGGAAGTTGGCACTTTACAGCATTACGCCTTTAGGCCATTTCAAAGGCTTTAGGCCAAGAGCAATATTTTTCCATTTGCCTTGCAGATTAAAGCTGAAAGTTGCTGTCGTTGTACTTGGTAGTTGGTAGTTGGTAGTTGGTAGTTTGTTGTCTGTAACACTCAGTTAGGCTTTACTGTAGCTGTACGGGAAATGGAGCATGACTCGTATTTGCTTGTCTCTTGTACACCCGCCCCCCGACCCCAAGGCTTTCCTTCTGTCAGCGACATTTGTCTTGATTGATTCGATTTGACTTAATTCACGCATATTAATCATACGCCCCGCAGCACCCACAAAAACCAAATCGCCACCGATTCCGAGATGTTCCACCCAGGAACAAGGAGCAGACAGACATTGCCGGGACCATCCGCTGGGAAGTCAGTGAAGTAAGCAATAAACATAGTACTCGGGGCTGCTGCAAAAGTAATTATGCATAAAATATCCCAAAGGGTGGGGCGGGGGATGTTGGGTGGTGGTGCGGGAGGGGTGTACTTTGGGCACGAGGCGGATTTCGAAGTTGAAACTCGAGCTCGAATTGGGGCACGTAGCTGGTCTAACGAGTGCTAAGTACTCACTGCCTAGGTGCCAAGTGGGTTCACTTTTCCCTTCTGGATGCCAAGCGCCCACCGCCCCTCCCACCCCATCCACCTTAGCTTGACGACTCTGCCGTAGTCCATTTGTCGTTTGTCGTTTGCCGCTTGCCGCTTGCTGCTTGCTGCTTGCCGTTTGGCGTTATTTATTGATTACGTGTCATATCACTCATACGCTACGTTGAACGCCGCTCGGCGTCGATGCGATTGAAATGTAACGCAAGTGGAACGTGTCCGCTTTCTGGCATAGGGCATGGGCATGGGCGTGGGCGTGGGCGTGGGTATGGGAATGTGGATGTGGATGCGAGCGGTGGGTTGAAGATGTAGCCTATGAAAGGATATTAAAAAATGGCATGAGAGTTGTGCAAATAATTAAGTGCGTTTAAGTGATTTGCTCCATAGAGACAGAGAGAGAGAGAGAGAGAGAAAGAGAGAGAGTGCGAAAGAGAGAATGAAGCCTCGGAGGATAACAAAAAGAGAAAAAGGATATTTGATGGTGACGACGCCAGCGGCGTAAATGGGTCATCAATTTTGTTTCACAAATTATGTGACTGCGAGTGCTTCGAGTGTCTTTCAACTCAGAGCGATGACCCCCCCGGGGCACAGCGTTTGAAGTTCATCTTTTTGTATTTTTGTCTCCACATTTCTATTTATTTATTTATTTATTTATTTTTTGATTACAAACGATACACGAATGGCAATCGAAGAGTTCCCCATAAGCTCTCAACTTTTTGTTTTAATCTCCTCTTCTTTTTTTTCAGAGAGAGAATTTAATTTGAAATTGATAAATGAATGTGAAATATGAGAAAAAACCTAATGAAAAAATGTGTGCTGGGGGTACGCACATCTTCAGTGCGAATGCCAAATGACCCTTTGATCTGTCCATCTATCCATCTATCCATCTATCCATCTATCCAGATATTGAAATTCCCATAGTTCCTTGCTGTCTCCTGTGGCAGTTCAGTTTGCTCGGAGTCGCCAACACATCACCCACTCTTCGGTTTTCAGGATTGAATTACAACTTTGTACTCAACTCATAGCGCAGAGTGGGAATTTATAGAAACTGCGTCGCAGGACATCAGGAGATGCCCTAAGCAAGTTGCTCACCTCTGCGTCCTGGAGCAGTGAGTGGGCAGGCGAGTCCTAGAAACTCACGCTTGACTGAAGACCATATATATGTCCACCTGAGTTATCCTTACTATGCGATAAATTACAGAGTTTGTGGCTTTTCTTGTGTTTAATATTAAATTTCCTATGTTCCTTAGGTTCCTTAGATTCGAATTAAACTCCTTCGAGTTGAAATGAAGTCATTGCAACCTGCAATCAATTCATTCATTCGACGCTCACTGGGAAGTGAATAGGTCTTTAAATACCAGGGAGTGCTTTGAGGTAAATATTTAAAGCAATTTATGGGATAAGGACCCAGCAGCTGCTGGATGCTGACTGCTGGCTCCGGTTCCCATGAAGTGGAATAACAACATTGCCAGAAATGTCTTGGTTTGTTTGCGGAATTCAGATTACCTTGCGGCTTCCTTGGGGCTGTGTGGGCCTATGGGCTCAGCTGTTGTCTTTGATCAGAACGTGAAATTCTCGTGTTTTGTTGACCAACGAAATTTATTCAGAACGAAGTTCAAGATGTAAGTCTTGGCTTGGCTCTGGATGTGGGTCCAAATGTTGCCTCTGGCTTGAACAGTGCCACAAGTACAGTCACTTCAAGCAGTGAAGCTTTTGGCCCTCGCAGAATCATCAGCTCACCAGCTCACCATCTCACCATCCCACCTACTCACCATTTCACCTACTCACCTACTCACCTACTTAGTGACTTACGAGTTCTCTGACTGACAGGCAGCTTGTTTGACTGCCTGCTCCTTTTCTCAGCCAGCCCCACCCCCTCCCCAGGGCTCATCAAGAAACTGCAGCAGTTTTTGTTGAAGCGCATAAATCCCAATGGACTGCAGCTGCAGGTAACCGGGTAACCGGGTAACCAGGTAACCGGGTAACCAGCTAAACAGCTAAACAGCTAACCAGGCAAGTGGCCAGTCATGTCAATGTATAGGCAAGGGCAATGACAAGGACAGCTTGCCGACCCGTCCTGCCATCGTCCCTGTGCTGCCACATTAAATGCAAGGACTAATGGTATTGTTGCTGCACATTGCACGTTGTACGTTGCACGTTGCAAGTGGTAAGCAGCTTCTTTTCGAGAAGGTCGCTTGTAAGTTATCGCTTCCTGGCATGGAATGGGGAATGGGGAAGGGGGGATGGGGAAGGGGGAATGGGGAATGGGGAGCATGAAGCAGACACTCCTCTGAATGGCTTTCAAGGTTGAAGCGGCAATTAATGTTGCACATGCCACACACACACACACACACACACTCACACACACAATCGCTCACAACGCATACAGATACACACAGATGCACACAAAGAAAGATGCCTCGGGCGTGGATATTAAAAATGCATATCTCATGTGGCAGTTGAGCTCAAATAAATATGAATAACTCAAAAGCGCATTTTAATTAACTGTCCGCAATGTTTTGTTCACAGTCCCCCAGTCCAGGGTCCCATGTCCTGTGCCCCTGACCCCTGCTTAATGTCGACTTTCGCTTTCGCCTTTCTCTCCACTGACCTCAACCATTCCGGGTGCATTCACTTTAATACCCAAATCGCAGCTACCGTTAAAATCCGTGGCTAATGAAAGGAGACTCAATTTGTAAACAGCAATTTGCATGAAATATCATCGCACAGTGACTGCCAAAAGTTTGCGCACAGACACACAGTTCTTCTCAAATTTACATATTAAATAAACCAAACAATAATAAATCTCCTCGCAATCGGAGGATTACAATTTTTTCCCTCAATAATCCTGATTTTTTCCTCCCCTGCCTCAAATCGGCTATAATTTTGCACACTTTAAGCGCGTTCATCCTTCGTCCTGGCCTCAAGTCACTTCTTCTAGACGGAAGGGAGGGAGGGGGTAACCGTTTTGTATTTTCAAAAAAAAAAAAAAATGCACAGAGCGTTTTAAATTTCTTGGGCGGGCAATGAAAAGGCAAGTCCGATTAGAATTTAAGGAATTGAATTCCTTGAGAGCTGAAACTTTTTTTGTGCTCTTAAATCATGATTTAAATATTCCAAGGATTTCTGCTATTTGAGTTTCCGCCAAGCACTTGACTTGGAAGTAGTTCGGAATAGTTGAGATTTGTTTCGACTTGAAACTTTATTGTTATTTGCAGCGGGTAATAAACATTTGTTCAAGGACATAAATTTGATTTGAATTTATTCCTGCATCTAATTGAACGCATACTTTTCGCGGCCAGTGTGCTCTGTTTCTCAGTGTAACAAATAAAAAATATGCGTAAATAGAAGACGTTAATTTGAAAAACGCGTGGCGCACAAAATTACAAAATTACAATAATAAAAATTTCAATTACTTTGCCTCCCCACCAACCCACCACCCCACTACCCCCTCCCACACCCACACACACACACACCCAGCAAGGTTTTCATTCATTCGGCGAGCCTTGGGGGAGGTGAATGCCCAGGCCATGGCCATGGCCAGGGCCAGGGCCAAAAAGACTTGGCCAGCAATCGAGGACTTTGGCACTTAAAGTGCTTCAGTTCAGTTCTTCTCGCAGTTTGCTGCTGCTTATTGCAATTTAATTACAAAGTAGGCAAGTGGAAAATGCGTGTGTGGGCGTGGCTATTGACTTTGTGTCGCGTTGCGGGGCAACTAACGAAGCGTGCCATGATTTGCCTTTGGCTTCTCGTGTGGAAGTTCAAATGCGAGTAAAAATTAGAGGACGACAAAAAAGTGAAAGCTATAAAAGCGTTGCCTGGGAGTAGGGGGCGGGGGGCGTGGGATATACACAGTAAGTTGACTGGATGGGTGGATGACTGGGTGGCTGGGTGGATGGGTGGCTGGATGGCTGGATGACTGGGTGGCTGGGTGGCTGGATGGCTGGGTGGCTGGGTGGCTGGGTGGCTGGCCGGATGGAAGGACAACACTAAACGGAAATGATGTGCGGCCATTTTGGAAACAAAGCCGCCGGGCAACAAAGGCGACCGACAACAAGGGAAAATGCCAAAACTCGTTACAATTGCGGTTGCCTGTCAGACAACTGTTAGCTAATGGTTTTTTTTTCCTTTTTTCGGAATTCCCGATGGGACCTCAAGTTCATGTCAATTATTTGCATTTGTGTTTAAATTTTGAGAATGTAGCAGCGCTGCCGCCGTCGACTGCCGCCGTCGACTGCCGCCGTCGACTGCTGCCAAGTGTGCGATGCGTTGCCAGATGACAGTTGAAATTGCTTTGATTGCATGCTAGACGGCGTTCGCCTGCCACTGGCTGTGTGGGAGCCCAAGAAAGAGAGGCACATGTGTGTGTGTGTGTGTGTGTGTGAGTGTGTTGAATGGGAGTATATGCGTGCGTAACATACAAGTGTGGATAGGAGTGGGTGTGGGTGTGGGTGGGGGATGGCACAGCACTTGGTTGAGCATCGAGGCGCTCATGCATAATTCCCGTGCCGCGCTTGAGCTGACTCTGGCCATAACCATTTGGCTGCCCTTTTAGCATGCCACAAACATTTTGCCCAGCAGCGTAAAAAATTGTGAAACGAGTGAAAAATAACAATTCCCATAGTTCGACTATGAAAGACCCTATGTTCTGCACATAGCACATAAAAAGGACCTACCCCATGCCCCACACCCCATGCCCCATGCCCCATGCCCCCTACGACTACAGGCATAAGCGTGCATTTATAAACAGGTAAAGACCCTTGGGCGATCCTCGCAGGCAGCGCGTTTTAAGGAAATGAAAAATTATAATCGCAGCCTCCGCTTTGGGGTAACTGTAATGATTCTTTAAGAGGCTTAAGCTAATTTGCCTGCCATTCTTTATGCTAATTAACAGCGCTGTTAACATTAATGCCCCTTAACAGTCCTGCTTGAAGTACTTGGACTATGATATTATATAATAAAATTAAAATTAAAATAAATTCACAGATGTCTGTTCTTTATTTGTGCATCCTTAAGATGAGCCTGTAATGTGCTCGAAGGATGTTAATAACATTTACAGTTATAGGCAGAGCTTTCATAAATGAGAATTTTTTATGATCAAATGGAGAGTCGATAATTCTGCTGGGATTCCAATGGTTGTCCTTGGCTACTTAGTCCTGGCCCTGGGCATACCCTTTGCCTGGCTTATGAGCCAGGAGGGTATCGCGAAGTGGTCTAAAAATCAGCTAAACGGGGGGCGGGAGCTGCAACTAAACGTAGCAACATGTGTAAAGTGGAGGCCCGGCTCGAATTGCATAATTATGCAATGCGTAGGCGTAGGCGTAGGCGTGGGCGTGGACGTGGGCGTAGGCGTAGGCGCTCCGCGACCTTTGATTTGCATATTTATGCTGATGCGAGTCTTATTCAGGATTCCGATTGCGCAGGCGCTGTCCGTGTGCGTGGCTCTGTCTGTGTGTGTGTGTGTGTGTGTGTGGGCGAGTGCCAGTGATATGTTCGCTATGAGCATTGCGTATTAAAATGCAAATTAAAGCCAAATTAGCACGCCTTTCAAGTGGGCGTGTTTGATGATGCAATCTGCATCATGTGTCTTCTTGAATTAGTGGCAATATTTAAAAACCGCTTCTTCTCGGCTCTGTCACCCACTGTCCACCCACTGCCCACCCGCCGACCACCCGCTGTCCATCCGCTGACTATCCGCTTACTATCCGCGGCCCATCCGCTGCCCATCTGCTGCCCATCCGCTGCCCATCTGCTGCCCATCCACTGCCCATCCGCTGCCCATCCACTGCCCATCCGCTGCTCTTGGAGCAGTCGAAGCGACATTTAAGCCACTCCTGGCAAGTCCTCGATACACATCCAATTGACAGGCTCGCGCGCCGCCAACGCGCACTTGACCGAAATCATTCAATTTTAATTTACCGGACAATTTATTTGCCCACGGCAATATTGTCAATCAGCTGACAAGAACAGCAACACCCGCAGAGTCAGGCGATATGTTTGCACGCAGCGACTGTGGCGCCTCCGGGCAAAGGGTGGGTGGGGTGGGGTGGCTGGCAAAGGGAATAACTTATTTCCAGTCGAGAGTTGCTACTCGCCGCGTGAAGTGACTTTCACATTAATTTAACTGCCACCTCTCGACATGCGGACCAAAATGATGTTGCACACACACACCGCTCACACCTCACACACACCGCACACACTTCACACCTTCACAGATTCCAGCACAGTTTCCAAATATTTGAATAAATGAAAATGATTACTTCAAAGCGTTTAATTTATTTTTAATATTTTATTTTTAATATTTTTTTTAATATTTTATTTTTAATATTTTTTTTAATATATTTTTTTTTATTTATTTATTTTTTTTTCCCCCACAAAATGCTCTGTGCATTTTTTGGTTGCTGTGACTTCATTTCTTTTCAACTTTCACGCTGCTGCTCGTCATTTCATTTGATGGCTTTTCATCTTTAAACTGAATTTTTCTTTTCAGCTTACAATTTATTACTTCCATGACCTTTCACCCACAGTTTTCAATTATTTTTCCATTCACTTTTGCTTTTAATTGCACGAACGAGCAGCTAATCAATTATAGACACCCTTTACAGAGTCGACCTGCACATATGAGCGACTCCCCCACAGTTTCCACCCACCTTAGTGGCTCGAGTGTAACAAAAGAAAAAGATCCTGCTCTTTATGAATGATTCGTCCTTCAGCAGTGATCAACTTTTTATTCGTTTTATGTTACTTAACAGTCGATCATTCTGTTAACTATTCCCATGCTCTGTTAGGCAGTTCAGGCTGCTGGCAAGCGCTTAAGTGAGTGGAAGGACATGTTCTCCTGCCGATTCTTTTTTTATACTCCTTTCTTTTTTTTTTTTAAATGTGTTTTGCAATTTTGTCATAAGTCTACTTCACACAAAGATCAACCTCATATTTGATTACATGTTGTTTACACGAAGCCCTAGGCGAAATCGACTCTACTCCACGTAGAGGGGGATGAGACAATTTCGCTGGGTGGTGGCTTTATGGCTAACATTGATGGGGCATCAAACATGTTATGGCTCCACTGTACAGGTATATGAAGGTTCACACACACACACACACAACTTGTGGATACAGAATTTGACTGTCTTCTGTTTGTCACCTGGTCACGAGCGACTTAAGTTCCCGTTATCCAGACTCAGACTGCTCGTAAAGCGGACGCAGTGCCGTTAATACCATATCAGCGCTTACAAATTGTGTATACGACGTGTGTTGCATGGCTTTGGGCTTTGGGTGGCACGACCACCGACGGCACCACAACGCACCAACACACACCAACACACACAAACAACACAAACAACAAAATCAAGAGGAATTTTTTGAGAAATGGAAATTTCAATATGTCAGCAACAACATTCAGACATTCGTCTGTTTGAAGTCGTGAGGTAGGCCACACACACACACACACACACACACACAGACATCTGAAAATAATTTCAAAGAAAGAATCCTTCCTTCCCCCATTCCCTGCCGGCATCCCCATCGCTGTCACCTGTCATACATATTCCGGTGTTTATTGACAAACGTGTCTGTCAGTTGCTCTCCGAGGAAATTGAGAGAAGTCGAAGAGGAAGTGCCGCACGTCCTCAACTCCCAGGCTTAATTAGCACTCCGTCTATTTGAGTTGTAATTGTATTGACAGCTCCTAAAAGCTTTGAACCCGAACGACTGCAGGACAGCAACACTCATAACAGTCTCTTTCCAGCAAATCGATTTTATATCCTTAATGCCATAAATGCTGGAATTTAACTGCTCTCTCAATGCATCCTAGAAACCGAACGAATTAATGTAGGCTGCGGCCTACGTATTTAGCCACCAAAGTACCGTTGAGTGAGTAACTGTAAAACAACATGTGAGGCGATAAGTGTTATCGATAAGTCGTGAGCCGATGAGTGATGACCTATCAATCGGGCAGCCACAATTTGAAAGCTCCCAGAAGCAGAAGCTTGAGAAGAGGTTGTAATTTAATGAATCCAAAAGGATTCCTGCAGCCAGGACATTCACTTATACATTCACACATGGAATGGCTCTAAGTTCACACCTAATTAATGATATCTTCCTTGATCGATTTAAAGCTCTCGGCAACAGTTTTTGTATTCATTGAGTTACTTTGCATATATCCTGCTATAACTGCTATCGGAAAGTAGTTGCTAAGGAAAAAGGATAATCTTGCATTAAATAAATATTAATCAATTAATCAAATTTTTGGATCATTTTAATTTTGATTTATTGCTTGCACATATCGAACTCTTAAGCTTGAAGAAGGCATAATTGTTTGGGCGTGTCCTGGGCGTGTCATCTTTTAAGTTGATTAATTAAATGGCATCCTTCATATGCGAGCACTTGTCTCAATCTCCTGCGGGCTGAAAGTGACATCAATTAGAAGGACGATTGCTGGTTATAGTCCTGATTGGCGTTGACAGCAATTAAAAAAGTTTCACTGCTCGACGTGACCACAGTGGACGCAATATTAAGGGGCGTGGTATGTTGGGGGGCGTATGTGGGTGTGGGAATGTGTCTGTTTGTGGCCGAGACACACACACACACACACACATATCTGCATAGATTTGCCGATTACAAACGGAACCTGACAGTCGATTGGATCTGTTGAACGTGGAAAGTCGCAGCTGCATCAATGCCAAATTTGCATTAGGGCTTTTTTTTTGCAGAGGAGCAACTGCAACTGCAGCTTAGCCGTTAGAAGGGAACGAGGGTGATAATGGCAATAGTAGTAATAATAATAATAGTAAATGTAGCCAGAAACTATTGCAGCTGTGACAGGAACTACTAAATGCTAGTATAACAACAGCAACAACAACAACAAGAGTCGAGCAAAAGCAACAACAATATCAAAAATATAGAAACGCACAAAAAACCTATATACACATAGTTCGAAATGTCGGTCGATTTGAGTGGACAACAGGAACCGACTATATCGGTGATAACCACAGTGCCCGTCGCCCAGAACGGAGGTGAAATGGACGCCCTGCTCCTGGGACGCATCGGGGTGAGTACCAAATGTGGCAGCAGCAACTCTGCCACAAGCAACACGAACAATTATACAAACATACTTTATATAAATACACACACACACACATATATATATATATGTATATGTGTGTGTGTGTGTGTACATTCCGTTACTAAGTAGAGAAATGCGTGACGCGTCTAGATCGAAAATATATATAAACTTCTTTGCATACATAGCGTACATTTTAGTTAGATAAATATTTGACTTTTGCTTTCGCTTCGTTTTATCTAGTTCTCTTTACTTCCTTGTTTGCTAGTCACTTTCATTATTCACTTTCACATTGTTACCTCTCACTCTCACCCTCACTCTCACTCTCACTCTCACTTTCACTCTCAGTCTCACTCTCACTCTCAGCCTCACTCTAAGCCTCACTCTAAGCCTCACTCTAGTTATTTTACCAACTCTGCCAGCACTCGTGCCTCGGGCTGCCCCACCCCTGGTATTTGCTTCCATTGCCTTGGCTTAATCAATTTTAATTTTCATTATTTAAAAACAAAAGTAGTTGCAACCCCCCCTCCAGCCTTCACCCAGCCACCCCTGCCGATTCTCTAGAGGCACCCATCAATAGCATCAATAGTCCTGAACGAGACTCAAGCCATTTCCCATTGCTTCACTCCTCGACTGACTATCCTTTCCGCGTAAGTATCGTAGTGAATAATTGATTAAAAGCCGTTAATTAAACCTCTCAGACACGCCCACTATGGGGCGTAAGGTATATACAAGTATACGAATGTAGATGTATACAGATATAACAGATATATTCATATATATTCATATATAAGTTATTCATTCCTCCTATCATCGAGTTTCAAGTCAGTTGCCTTTTAACATCGCTTGTGTTTCGTCCTTCGTGAGTAATCGGAAGGATTTGAAGCCTTGTCCCCGGGGCATTCGTTACAAAGTTCCTAGATTTTCGTTTGATTCGATTCCAAATTATCCCCCAAGATGGTCCTAAGTCTTCACAACTACGTCGATGACGTCACTGAGGAGAAGGTAATGAGCGCGGGAGAAAGGATCCCGTTGATTGGTTCTAACCTAAGGACTTGGGAAATTATTATTTATCTTATTTTACAAATATAAAGTAAAATAAACAAATTAATTAAAAATTATCCACAGATTTTAAGTTAAATTTTAATTTTTACATTTTGTTTTTATTTAATTTTTTTACTAATTTTTTTTTTCTTGCAGAACTAAAAACGATGAGAATTTAAAGCGCTATTTTGATCTTTGAACTGAATATATTTTTAAAATATATTTCAATAATAATTATAATTAATATTTATTTTAAAATTTAACCCAATCTTTTTATTTTGTTAGTTAAAATTTATTTTATATATATTTATATATATTTTTTATTAAGATTACTTCAGCACGCTTGGTTTGATTTAAGCTAAGAAAATATCTACTATATTATATTATTAATTATTATATAATTATATATATATATTATTATTATTATTATATTTATTATATTATATATATTATATTATATTATATTATTATTATTATTATATTTATTGTTATTAAATTGCAATTTAAATTGAGAGTGACTTCAGTTTGGGGTTTCAACGACTGTACTTAAATTAGAGACAAAATCGATATAAAAAATAAGCATCGATTGTGACTATATCGATAACCCAACAGTAAATCACGATATTTACCGCAAGGTAAATCACGGTATATACCACACGGTAAATCACGATATTAATCACACGATCGAAGGTAGATATCGTACGATGTCGATCGATAGGGATAATCGATATTTATCGATTTTTTAATATATCGGTATTGGTATACGCTGCGATTGCCTTGAGAAATGAATTATAGTTTAAGTATTTGATAAACTGATTATAATAACTTTATGAGTTATCGACTTAATAATAATCGATGACAGGATCAGTATTAAATAAAACAGTGAATCTACCGAGCATTTCGATAGCTTTGAGCTGAATGCCGATAGTTTTACTAAATTAGTGAGTAACTGTAGACGTATCCATGCCACCAATTCTCGCGAAAGGATATATTGAGAAAGGTAATAAATGTTGTCTCTTATCCTTTGCTTCTTATTCAACTATTATTTTCATTCCGTTTCACTTTTGGCTATGTTTAAGGCCATGGCAGCAATGGCGCCTGGCCAGGTTAATTAGAACGGTTTGGCTTTCGAGCTGCACGTCTCTCTTCGCGAATTTAACGACATCCTTTCAGACCATCATCCCCACTAACTTGGGTCCTGTGACTAACACGCCAACAGGTAAGTAACAGCTAATATTTAAGAGGCTCTCTCAATGAAATCCAGCGAATGCGTTTCAATCAAGTCGAGCGGTTCGACATGGATGCAGGAATTGCACGTGCTCAGCAGTTGAGATTAAACCACTTGTTTTACCCGCTGCCATTCGCCGTTCAAGGACTCCGCTGTCCTTGGGTGCTTATGTTAAGCAAGCTCATTAAAGTGCCAACTACAAGTGCATTTTGATTATATTCCATACAAATGAAAATACATAGGAATTCGGCGGAGCTGATGCTCTTCCCAGCGGTCGATGCAACTGCCTCTCGCCCTCGTTTCCACGCCCCCCGTTCGCCAAACCCGCCCGTCCGCAACCATAGGATTCGAATCCAACCCGCACTTACCCCTACAGACCAGAATGCCATGTGGCATTCAACTTTCCATCTCCCATCCTCCGTCTTTTGCCTGCCTCTTACAATGTTCCTTGTCAGCCGAGCGGTGGTTTTCTCTGTGCCCCCCTTGCCCCTTCAGCTAGGACGATATTACAATATGTTCAGGGATTTTAGTTTTTCCTTCTCATTTTATGGTCTTCCTTCTGCGTTTCCTTTAACAGTTTTTCCGGCCAGCGTTTATCTCGGGGATCTGTGCGCCTGTTATTGCTGTAAATCCCTTGCCATAAATCTCGCCGCTCCTGCGATTAGGCATGTGACTAAACTCAAGGATTTCGAATTAAATTCACTTTCGCTTTCAGCCAAATAGTTGCAAACTTCCTGAATTTTTGTACAGTTTCCATTTATGCTCCTTTAAACTATTGTCGAGGACTTTTCTTTAAGTTCAAGGAGTGTCGCAATAAATCCTTATTTTCAAATTATTTTTGTCCATCTGCTCTTTAATTAAATAACTCTGTACTCTGTCCCGCCGAGGATCCTTTAATTTGAATATTTATTATTTGTTATTAATTTTATATTATTTATTATTTATTTTAAATTTAATATTAATTGAAAATTTAAATATAAATTTAATTACGGCAGTTTTTAATTTATTTTTCCTTTGGGAAGGGTGTTTCAAGTTCGTTCAGTGTCGGCCTTCAAATTTCGTTCGCTTCTACGAATTTTTGTCTCTTATGAGTAGAGAAATTTTTGTGGAAAATATTTTCTATGAAATCGCCAGGAACGTTTGCATGTGTGTGTTTAAATGTGTGTTTGCCCGTGTGTGCGTATAACTGTATTTCAGTGTGTGGCGTTGAGGTAATCGAAAGCTCTCGTAATTTTATGCATCGATAAATGCACCCCACCCGCTCTTGAATAACAACTTTAATCCGACCTCTAGGATTTTTCCTCTGAAGGATGCCTGCTAACAGCATGGGCGTGGCATGTGGGCGGGTCGGCTTAGATTGTTTGAGTTATGCAATGCATTAAATTGATTTGTTCTCGAGCTCGGGGACTGCAAACGCTGAGCAAACGGCACACACAGCAGCCTCCCGTGAGTCCTCTGCACCAGTGGCCATGGTGGTCCTGGCGACCAATGGCAACAACTCCGACAATTGCAACAATCGCAACAATTGCAACAATTGCAACAATTGCAGCATCGAGTATTTTGTTGAGCCGCATAATTGATGAGGTGGGCGTTGGAATGGGCCGCCCAATAACATTGATGACGCTGGCGCTGGCGCTGGCAGCGACGATGACGATGATGACCATAAGACTGACAACTAGAATGAAGGTAACGATGACGATGACGAAGACGATGATGACAGCGACAACGACGGCGACGGCGACGGCGGTGATGATAAAATTGAGTAGGACCCATGACGTTTGGCAATGGTCGCTTAAGTGAAATGGGAGGAGGAGCGGCATTGTGTACGTTAATCGAATTAAATGCAGGCCACGTTGTCTCTACAGAGCTCATACACACACAAGCACACATTGCCTACACACACACACACACACACACACAAATGCACACTCACACAGTTCTGCTGGACCAGCACAATATGGTGAAACCGTTAGTCAAAAGCGTCACGCTTGATTGAGCTCAGAATCAGATTTGTTGTTCGCTTCCACATTGCAAATTGAAATAAAAACGAAACGTGACATTTGGTTGTAGCAACAGGCACCCACCCGCAAGACATTTCACACACTCACACACACACACACAAACACACCCACGTATTGGTATGTAAAATGCCCCGCACCACAGCAAAGCAGTTAAAACAGATTGCGGCAGTGCCAATGGCAATGGCAATGGCAATCGTAATGGCAATGTCAACGGCGAACACCCTGCAGATTTTCCAACAGATGTTTTTCTATACCCTGTAAAAGGGGCTGGGTGGATTGGCCAGAGAATAGATGAAGTACAGATAAGGACTGAGATTAGATTAAAATTAAAGATTTAATTTAATGCCGAAAATTCCTTCCACAAAAACTGATTGATAGATGAAATGCCAGGAGTAGAGAGAAGCGTGAAAATTGAATAAAATTTATATCCTTGAGGCGAGGAAAATTAATTCAAGGAATATTCAATTTTTATCAATCAATCAACTAACGAAATAAAAATAATTGTTGTGATTTGTCAAATTGATGCAAGGAGAGGGGAATTTAAAGTTTAACATTTATCGAGATTTCAGAAAATCGAAAATACATTTTTGAATGACATCCTTTTTAATTCTAATCGATTAAATGTATAATAATTGATTTGAAATATCTGTAAATTGTGACCCAACACTCAAACAGGACAATCCAATCGATGGACAATTTAAGTCGATTGTAGCTGAAAATGGACTTTAAAGTCGCCATAAATAAGCGACTTTTCATCGATAAAGCGATAGTTGCCAATCGAATAAAATGAATTATTATTTAATAATAATAAATTAACTAAATCTTAAATTAATATTTGGCATCCTTGGGTATCTGCTGGTCGAGCAAGAGCTACAAGCTGCAGCTTCAATTTTATAACACTTTTGTTCGTTGGGGTTGGTTGCGGGTGCCAAACAATCAAATAAAGTTTTGCACTTTAACCCTTTTCTTCCCTTCAACCCTTGTGGGCCGAGGCGACATACGTTTCGCTATTGTCAAAATCAATAGATGTCAGCATTTAACAGTTGCCAATTCCTTCTGCCACACTTTTGCTCGCCGCGCGTTATTAGATTTTCTCACCTGGTTGGGCTTTCAGGTGAGTACAATTTTTTTTATATCGGATACTGTAATTGAAAATGTATATGGTATATATGTATGTGAGGGTGTATATGTTATATGGTATATGGTATATGGTGTATGGTATATGGTATATGGTATATGGTATATGGTATAAGGTATATGGTATATGGTATATGGTATATGGTATATGGTATATGGTATATGGTATATGGTATATGGTATATGGTATATGGTATATGGTATATGGTATATGGTATATGGTATATGGTATATGGTATATGGTATATGGTATATGGTATATGGTATATGGTATATGGTATATGGTATATGGTATATGGTATATGGTATATGGTATATGGTATATGGTATATGGTATATGGTATATGGTATATGGTATATGGTATATGGTATATGGTATATGGTATATGGTATATGGTATATGGTATATGGTATATGGTATATGGTATATGGTATATGGTATATGGTATATGGTATATGGTATATGGTATATGGTATATGGTATATGGTATATGGTATATGGTATATGGTATATGGTATATGGTATATGGTATATGGTATATGGTATATGGTATATGGTATATGGTATATGGTATATGGTATATGGTATATGGTATATGGTATATGGTATATGGTATATGGTATATGGTATATGGTATATGGTATATGGTATATGGTATATGGTATATGGTATATGGTATATGGTATATGGTATATGGTATATGGTATATGGTATATGGTATATGGTATATGGTATATGGTATATGGTATATGGTATATGGTATTTGGTATATGGTATATGGTATATGGTATATGGTATATGGTATATGGTATATGGTATATGGTATATGGTATATGGTATATGATATATGGTATATGGATAAGTTGTATGGTATATGGTATATGGTATATGGTATATGATACATGGTATATGGTATATGGATAAGTTGTATGATATTTGATATGTAGTATGCTTTGTAGATAAAGTACTGCCTAGCTTTTTGTATCTTTCATTATAAATCTATAAATTTTATTCTTCTTTAACTTTTTTTGCTTCTGTCTTGTCATTGTCTTGCGCATGTTTGAAGGAAAGTGAACACCGACAGCCCACAAGACAACACACATTATATCCTTACATATTGTATATATATTGAAAGTTCAATATGCAATCATTTAAAAATGTATTATTCTTTTTCTCTTCTACTCCCCTTCACATACACACACATACACACATACACACATACACACATACACACACACGCGCTATACACCATAAACACAAAAAACTGATACATTGGCATTCACACTCACATTCACACTCACATTCACACTCGCATTCACACTCACATTCACACTCACATATTTCATACCAACACCAACAACCAAACTCGAACTCAAACCCAAACCCAAACCCCAACCCCAACCCCAACCCCAACCCACACCAACATCCACACCCGAACCAACCCAATATATGCTTTATGTACTTGTGTGTACGTGTGTGTGCGTATTAATGTCTGTGTATGTAAAAAATACAATACAACACAAAAAATAAAAAATAAAAAAAAATAAATAAAAACAAACTAAATGTACACAAAAATTGCCAAAAAATAATGGTGCAGCATTCGGTAAGTGAAACCTTAATAAATCATTAACTTATATTTCGTCCATTCAATTCGCGTCCCGTACGCCCGATGATTAATATCTACCCCTCATCCCCCATCCCCATCCCTCATACGGCAGTTGCTTTCAAAACGACGCGGAAAATTATCCGAAACCATTTTGTGTGTCCGAGAGGATAAGAAAGGCTGGACGAGTTTTCTAGGCTTTCAGATATAATGGGAAAGGTTACTTCAACTCTTTAATATGTCCATGTTCAGAGCAAGCAGTGAGTACAGATTTTGGGAACAGTCTGTGGGAACACTTTAATGCGATACTTCAATCAAATTTCTTCGGAAACTGCAAATTTATTATTTATTTTATTCTCGAGTCACCGTATAAATTATTTTTATGGGAAATCAGCTATAAACCATCGGTCATTTTCTGCTTAAGCCTGATTCATCCCATACTCCCGAAACACTCAGCTTGGGAACAGAATAGTTATAGGGATTTTAATTATAAGTTTATACTAATTATTTAATCAATGACTATTCAACGAGTTGGACTTTAAATTAACTCAAGTCTCTGACTTCAATGATGAAACTGGAGATGCATTGTGGCCAAAGTCTAATTAATCATACTCGAATGGAAATGATTGGCTATAAAATATGGCCGTATCAGAGAGACCACGCCCCCAACAGACACTAGTTATAGGCTGCGCAGACCAACTCCTCGCTATTCCAGTGATTAATGCGTGAGTTTCCCCGTTGCGTTGCTCCCTCAACTTATCAAAATCAAGCTGGGGCTAAGGAAGCTGCGTGGAAATCCTGGCCGAGGCGGCCGGAAGGGGATAGCAGAGGATCGAGCGGGGCAGCAGAGGGCAAAACTCAATTGTTGAACAGAAGTTCCCTTGCAGGTGTAGTTAATGGAGAGCTGAAGGCAGAGCAACTTCTTCGGTTACCTACTCCTGGAGGCTCCCTTCGACTCGACTCGAGGCTGGAGCTCAGGTTGCTCATGTTGTCCGGGCTGCCTATCTAAGGATGCCATTATATTGTCATGAATATGATTATATCCCTGGTTAGGTGCCGCAGTGTGGCTGTCGGGAGGCCTGTGAGGGGCCACCTTGCCTAGGCGCACTCATAATTCAAAAACTTTTACGCATCTTAAGTAAATATCACGGAGTGGAATAGAATTATGCGTGCCAGCCGCCTTCAAGTACGCACCAAATGTTCCTTTGCATTACAATTTATGCGCTGAGCGTGTAAAGAATTTGTGTGTCCCTCCACCCGCCACTCGCCACTCGCCATTCGCCACCCTCGACCACACCAGCAGCCACATGGTGGATGTCGCATGCCACATGGCATACCCAAGCTGAGGCATAACCGCTCGACGCCTTCGGCCTGCTCTTTGTCCTGTGTTCCCATTGCTTGCTGTTGACTTGTGTGTCGCACATCGTCTCTAATTGCTTCTGTTGGTGGATGCAGCAGCTCTTGGCCCAAAAGAACGGTGTCAGGTGTTGTCTACAATAATTAAAGCTATGGCAGCAGAAGCAACGGCTCGTCTTGGCCTGACAAAGTTCAAGTTCTATAGACCTGACCTTGCCACACAGCAGAGAGCGCAGCACAAAAATAACCAACGCAGAAGCCTCTGGGGTACGGGGAACGTGGAACGTGGGAGCGGGGAGCGGGGAACGGGCTCTGTTGGGCAGGTCGAGTGCGAATGCAGTGCAGGTTGCAGCCTTAACCCAGGGAATGTTGGCTCACAACTGTAGTATTTACGCCCATAACTCAGCTGTGTCATACGTTGTGCCTTTAAAAAGCATTCATTGTCACATTACAAACATAACATCAAGTATACGTCACGTGGTGCCCGGCAATGCGATAAATTTTCATTCTTAAACGGACGCTGGTACAGTAGCTCCTAATTTTTCAGTATGATTTCTTTTGACATCAGACTGAAAGATGGTAGGGGGGAAGGGACTTGAAAATAAATAGGAATTCCAATAATATGACCAATATAAAAATATCCTGCGGTATGAGCATAAAAATATCCTGCGGTATGAGAATTTCAGCTATCTTTCTACGGAACCGTTGGCAGTTTATCAATTCAAGGCAGCAGTAAAATGGAATCGGCTGGGAATGATGGCTGTTGGTACAGGACGAAAAATTAGTAGTTCTCGATTTTATATACAAAATATGAATTTTTAAGGACAACTGAATAAACCTCACATGCCGATCTGTACGATGCATTACGGTGCTACATGATACAACCCTTCGATATTCCACTTCCGTCGTCTTAGGTGCAGCCTTAAGGTCCTCCAATTACCAAAATGCAACACGTAAGAAGCGCGGCCTTTATAGGTAATCCTTGTCCGAGCCTTCAACCAAATTTATAATGTCCTTAGTATCCCTATTAAGTAACATTAAAATGTAAGGAATATCTTGTAGATACAAGAAATAATTAGCTCCCACTTTCCAGCTTACAGGCAGAAGCAAAGACCTATAGAATCATTTATTAATTAATTTAGCTATAATTAAGTTTAATATATATATTTGCTTTATATTATTTATATTTATAAAGTGTTAAAAATTATATTAATTAAGAAAGTTCGATAACTTATACGCAGCTCATTGATTTTAGAGACTTAAATGTGATGAACGTCGAATGATCCTTAGTCGAGAGCCTGATGAATAACTCTTGCTCTCCTTTTTCCGCCTTTAGACAATGTTCAGCCGTAGAGTTAAAGCCAAGTTAATAAATGCAAAACGTAAATGAATCGTGGGAATACTTTATTATTATTTAATTATCTTATTATTTTAGTTCATTAGTAGCAATTAGTTTTGCCATTGTCACCAGGACCTTCTGACAATGCGCATAATTTGGCAATTAAAAGAAATATAATTTAAATATTAAAACCAAACATAATTTAATCTTTAATATGAAATATAATCTTATAAATAATTATTATGGTACATTTGGAACAAATAATTAATTAAAAAGCTTTTAATATTTGTGCTTGATTAACATTAATCGCACTTTTAATTAATTTAATTTCAAGAAAATTATCTGAAATAATTTCTGAATTAAAATAAACAAGAATTTAAAATATATTTAATAAGATTTATTAATGCACTCAGAGCAAGGATGTGCTTTAGTTAAGAATAAAGGCAACGTTATCGAATTACGTTTTATAGGGAGCTAGCTTTAAAGGAAAATCAATGATTATCCTTGTGTGTTTTTGGGCCTGAAGGACATAAGTCACTTGACGTATCGCACATGTCCTGTTTATGGGTCTGGCAATTTATCTGATTTAGCTTAATATATAAAGTCTTCTTTTTAAATTCCAACCCTTTCCATAACTTCATATGAAGTCCTTAAAATCTCGTAGACGCCAAATTTATGTCCTAGCTGAGTAACAAATTTCTCCAAATTCCTCATTGACGCCATTTTGGGAGGTTGAGCCTAGACAATGTCGTCGGGTAATCTGAAATCGAGGATACATTAAGGACATAAGAGCCACAACTAAAGAAGGTTGGAGAAGGGGACGGGGTAACCGAAAATGGAAAGTGCAAAAGGACATCCGCTGATCCGAGTGTAACATTTGTGTGAGCAGGACGATTTTGCATTTGTATTAATCATAAAAAATAAATCACAATGCCCGATGATATAGCCAAGTTACATAATCAGGACATTTGTCTTTGTTTCATGAACGCAGTTAAACCTGCGACTGAGACTGATACTGTGACTGTCACTGTGACTGTGACTGGGACTGTGACTGGGACTGGGACTGTGACTGTGACTGCGACTGCGACTGTGACTGGGACTGTGACTGTGACTGCTAATGTAATTGGCGGTTGAGATTCGAGTCAGCACATTATATGCAGATACAGACGGGGCAAGGACGAGTAAGAGCCTGAAGGACAAACGAACTGATAAGAGTACTTTATGTCAACCGAGTGTCTGTGCTTTTGTATGTGTATATATATGTGTATGTGTGTGTGTGTGTGTGTGTGTAGCCTAAAATGAAATGCTTATGTTAATGGCGAATATTTAGAAATCGATTTTGTTTTGATTGCTGAAACAATTTGAAAATAGCTTGCAGCATTATTCAAGGGACTTACACGTTGGCCAAACAACGACACACGCACACACACACATGCCCACATGCCCACATGCACTCACTCACACACACATTGTCACTTGCACAAGCAACTCTTACACAGACACAATGCACAATTGCGCTTTTGTGAGAAGACAAGGCTCTCACCCACGTACAGGACGTACAGTCCTTTTCCCTTGCCCAAGTTGAATCTTGTGCAAGCACCCAGACAATCACACACACTTACACATACACTCACACACAATGACACACACACACACCAAGTGCACTTTGAATCGCGTGACTAGTAAAATTGAATAGTCTTTCCACTGCCACCGCATTAATTTTTCAACCATCCTCCGGCAACATAACGTTTTACCAATTTGTCCCGACTGCCAGGACAGGACAGGACAGGATTGAAGACCTTCTCATTCAATCAGGGAATCAATGTAACCAAAGAAGTTGTTTACTTAACGTGTCCCTTGCACCATTTTAATGATGTCATCTACATTTTTAATACTTCCCCAGCACTTAGCTTTATTTAATACTCCACTTCCAGTCCTAGACGTAGTCCTAGGTCCTTTGGAACTATAGTTATATTATATTTGGAAACAAGTCTCTGGGAACTTTAAGAAGTTAGCCTTAATTTATTTGACTAGCTGGATATTTTTTGGCTAGATTTTATTTGGGTACCGTTTTCTGGCTGGATTCCATTCGACTGTCCATTTCTTCCCTCTAAAAACATCCTTTCAATACACGCCGCAAGTACACACACATACACACACAGACACGCGAACTGTGTGTCGATTATACCTCATAACTTTTCAATTCTTTTCTGAGGAGTCACAATCCGTTCGGTAGGCGATCATGATCCTTGGAGTGTTCATAATCCTTCCCGGTAGCCATAGAGGTAATTGGGTGATGATCAAGTGAACTCGATAGTTGAACTCTTTGGATGATTGATCCTTTATCAAGTAAATATCACTCAATTGATCCTTCTTTATATTTACCACATTGTTCAAGGATATATACAAATCACAATCAGCAGCAAGTCTAGTGTCCTTTATTTAGTATAGTTCAATATATATGGCTTAATATCCTTAGATATTTTCAAGCTGGAAAAGTAAAGCAGCTTCTGAACGCCTTCTGAGAAAATGGGAATGGCTTTGGGGGAAAATTATTTCGAAGAAGGAAAAATAATTAGGAAAATAATTGGAAAAATAATTGGAAAATTATTTGACAAATTAAATGACAAAGCCCACGGGTCCTTTTTAATTTCTTAGTACCGATTCTAGAAAATGTGATAATTTTTTTATTTAAAATGTGATTAAATAATTAAAGCTTAGAATATTTAACTTCAACAACTACACGAATATGAAAGAGCTTGATTCATGATGTCCTTGTAGCTATTTGTGTAGCAGTGACTGAAGTCCCGTTTGCTGCCGAGCCACTGACATTGATCCTTTTGCTTTTGTGGCAGTTGCAGTTATTTCTGTTGTTAGAGATAATCCTGCTGATTGAGAGGATCCTGTTGCTTGCGATGATCCTGTTGCTTGAGTTGTATTAGCGGCCCTTCTCCTTGTGTCTTTATCTTCGAGTGTACAGCTGATTGCTCCTTACATTTGCTCTACAGCATAAAGGATACTTGGGTGCTGATATTTATTTGAATTGTTATTCGGGTAGTTATCCAATGATTAATTGTCCTACGATCCTTTGGTTTGTTCAAATCTCGATTCTGTTTCTTTTTGTGTGGGTGATTAACTTCCTTTAAATCTGATTTAACTTTCATTAGGCGCTTGTCTGTTCCTTTTGAGGATCATCGTCAATACAAGACCCTCGGTCGTATCCTTCCCGCATCCACTATGATTGGGTTCCAGATAATGACTAGATTCTCCGTTGCAGCTGATCCTCAGTCTGCCACGTACAGGATCCTTTAAGGTTTCTTCTTCTTCAAGAATTATTGCTGCCAGCCTGTCAACGTTAGAAGCTCCTTAGCTCTTAAATGTGGGGCGCAGCCATCGTCATGCACAGCTTCACCTTTGCTCCTTAATTGGTTATTGAATTATTTATTTAATGGAATCAAGTCCTTGACGTCGAACACAGAATCCCAATTGTAGTTTGATGGAAGCGGCAATAAAGTAAAGCTGATTGCCTGAGGAGCGGCGAACAGGTGAATAGGCAAACAGGTGAACACACAGTCAGAACTGTGAGCAGTCGAGAGACGGCAATCAGTCGAATTGGTGCGCAGGACTTCGGGGCTGCATTTAGGTTGCATTTGGATTGTGAGATGGCAGGCACTTCTTCTCTGACAGCGGCAACGCTTGCGACAGTTTGTTGCACACAACAAATGCATTTGCCATAAGTCTAATGGCGATGGCATCGCATCGTGTGGCTGTCAACACATCCGCTCGCCCACAGCATCCGCATCCGGCTGTGGGTTGTCGCAACGATAGGTATCCTTCTCAGCGTAAAAGTAGTTGTGCGAGTGTGTGCGAGTGTACTTATGTCTAGGTGTGTGTGTGTGTGTGTGAGTCCTGAGTTGCTGGGTTGCTGGGTTGCTGGGTTGTCGGGCTGTCGGGCTGTCGGGCTGTCGGGTTGCCGGATTGCCGGTGGAACTGGTGTTATTATAACTGTTTGTCGAGCATCTTGTCCTCAGTTTGCCATTTCTCTTCTTGTTTTGTCCTGTGTATTGCGCTGCTGATGAATTCGTTAGATGCAAAGTGGGCATCGCCATCAATCCCGCTGCCCCGAATCGCCATTGCGCAGCTCATGACACACTTTTCGTAGCTTCTGTCGCCAGGCTTCGCCGCCTCCGTTGCCTCCGTCGCCTTCTCCTAGCCAAGTCCCTGCACTTCTAACGTTCAAATTCATTTCCTAGGTGCACCTTTGGGGAATTGCGCAGCTTCTGAAAAGGAGCAACGAATGCGAAAAAATCAAAAGGAGTAAAGTGAGAGGAAAAGGGGTAATAACGAACATTTTCAACATATTTATATTTGGTGCTGGCTGCAGGATACCAGCCAAGTAACGGAAAAGTAGAAATCCGGAGCAAGCGGAGGAAGCCGAGGGGGAGCCAAGGATACGGAGCAGACGGAGCAAAGCAATAAAATACTTGCGGGCAAGGAAAATGCAAACTGATGACCGCAACATCAACAAAAACAAGAGCCGTAAAATCAGCTGGAGAGGAATCACTGAGCCCGATCCACCAAAACGAAGGGTAGTCTACGCGGTCAGGGTCCTTTCCCAAAAGGAAGCTAAAAGTTCCCACAATCAATATTGTGGCTGGGTCGTCCAAAGTGCGCATAAATTTGATGGAGGATGAGTTTATTAATAATTTATGTGTTTTTAAATTCACTTCAGTTTCTTCCTAAAGTTTCAACTTCGTCAATCGATAGTTTTATCGATAACTTAATCAGTTCTAGCTAAGCTAAGCGCTAAGCGGAATTAGCCAAGGATTTGCTTGTCTGAAGCAGCTGATTCCTTCTAAGCCATACGAATAAAGGAGTCCCTTTTCATTTGAATTCAAATCGAATGTTGAAAGTTGTCTGGGGGACAGTTATCCTTATGTAGGACATGGCACTAAGTATCCTAGAGAAATAACTCTCTTTAATTACTCTGCATTATTTCCATGTTTACGATTGGCATAGCTAAACGAACTTCACTTATAGGTAAACAATTGAGCATCCTTCCACCGCAAGGACTCTAGTGTCCTTCTTTTCTTGCACTTCACACCCGCTGCATGGGTTTCCCTTTTTCCATCTCCGACTTCCTCGCTTTGTTGCTACCCCAAATGTCCCTTTTTGATTTGTTGGTGAAGTTCTTTGATGTTTAAGACTGAGTAAAACACCAAGCCCCATTTTGCTTTAGCCGAAGCTTGTCTTAAATTGGCTAAATCAATATCAAAGGACTCGGGGGTTGTTCCGGCTTTGGGCTCTAATTTCAAAAACTTTTTTTAGTTTTTCAATACAAAAAAAAGCAACAGAAAACGAAAATTTTGTATATTTATCCTTATGCACAGAATAACGGGAACTTCTTACAACTTTGAAAAATTATTTGAATCAAATAATTTTTATATAGAAATCAAAGCGCTCAGATTTAACTCCTATTTTGAATATGGCCTACCATAATTTTATCCAAGTTCTCAACCTTTGGGGCAATGCTGAAGCTTTGAGACCGCGTGGCAAGCACTCAAATTGTAACACCTGTTAGTTGACTTTGTAAGCGAAGACACAAACCAAAAATGTTCCAAAAATATACCAACTCAATCTGACCTTTAAAAAAGTTAATAATTTTATTTTTAGTGAAGGAATTAAAATATTTTGTATATTTTCTAAGTTTAAAATGATTAAAATTTTCTTTAATCGATCAATTGAAATATCCTGGCAGCAAATCTTTGCACCGCAAAAGCTTGGGGTCTCAAGTGAAGCTTTTAAGCTTGAGTTACACAATGCAAGCTTCTCAATGCTTGCCATAAAATCCACAAAAAGCTTTCTGTCACAGCTTTAAGGCGTTTGAACTTAAGCCAAAGCAGTGAATCAAAGGCAGGCGTTAAGAAATGGATGACAACAACAACCAAGAAAGAAGAGCACCAAAACAATAAAAACAACAATAAAAACAATAACAACAGTTACAACAATAACAACAATTACAATAACTGCAACAACAAGGAAGGCAACCAGCACAGGAGTCAGGGAATGAAATAATTAGAACAACAAAAAACAATAACAAATGTTGAAACTTATCTGAGCTGATACAACAACAATGACAACAACAATCTAAACAAAGAAGAAGAAGAAGAACAACAACAACAACAATAGCCACTGGCAGTGTCATTGCCTTTGCGTTTTCAACGCGCTCATAAATCATTATTTCTGCCCAGTGCAGAGCATTAAGCATACGCAGTGTTGCATTGGCGAAGGGGGCAAGGGCCGTGGGGTATGTGGGCGAGTGGTGAATGGACTTGCGGCGGCAAGTTGGGTTGCCGAAGAGGTGAGATGTGTGGATGTCCTGTGCATTTCACAATTGGAGTCCGGCATTATAATTTATGGCCACGCCTGTTGCTGAGCTTAGACTTTCTGGCCATCGGCTTTGGTTTCGGTTTCGGTTAAGTTGGTGTTTTGGCAAGTTGAAAACTGCTTTGCTGGTCGTTCGTGGAAAACTTTGAGTGTGACTTTTCCGGCGAAAATGTTTTCAATTGACTTGAAAAGTGTTGACGCAGCGATGAGCACAAATGTTTGGGAACTGCTTATCAAGCATGACACGACTGTCCAGCACAGAGTAAGTTGAATGCCCCAACTTCCAACTTCCATTCCGCATGGGGTGCTATCTGCGGCGGCTATGGCAGCGGCTCACAGTGAGTCTTGCTTCATTTTCTTGCTAAGATTTGCATGTGAGGCTTCTCATCATTTTCATTTGTCCTTGCTTGGGGTCTGAATGGTTTTTCATATGAGTTCCTCGCAACTTTGGGCTGTCTTCCTTTGCCGCAGACTGACAGGATTGTGGCGGCTGCGTTAAATGATAGCCCGGAGCGTGGCATTGCCCCGTAATCCCAAAGGGCAATGGAAACGCGGCGAATGCGCAATGCGAAGGTTGATCAATGGCCTGACTAACGAGCCCAAAACCGCAGCGCTTCCTCCATCCCACAGATGGAATGCAGGGTAAGATCCTGGCTGACATGGTTGACATGGCTGACAGGCGCGTGCCGTTTGGTGCGTGGCGCGTGGCGCTTGGCGCTTTGGCGGGCAATACGTGCTTATGGGATGTGCCACCGCGAGTGGAGCCTGTCTCTGACGGGAAGCACTTTCCTTAAGTTTGGGGCTTCCAGTTTTGCTTGCCGCAATGTCGCGTTGAATCTGCCGCGTCACGTCCGTTGAAGCTTGCGTGCCACAAGCCTAAGTAAAAGCTCTCGTGCAGATGATTTGAAAAAGCTTTCGCGGTCACCCTGCCGCATGCTGCGATAACCGTCGGTGGCAGTTCCGTCTGCGTACTACACATGCCACATGCCACACACCACATGCGTTCGTGCGACTGCCTCAGTTATGCTCAAAACGTCAACTGCAGCAGTCGCACTGCCGCAGAGACGCACCGCCGCGACTTTCAGATACGCGACTTGACAGTTACGAGCAGCATCGTTAGCAAAGTTTATTCAGTCTTCGTACTCGTCCTGGCACTTGCCGTTCTCGTCCTGTCGCCCATCGACGTCGGTTACCGATCGTTCGCCATTTGAATTTTGCGCGCTATGCAAATGTAAATTCGATTTCAAATGTGTGTGTTCATTTCTGAGTGTGCGTGTGTGTGTGAGCTGTGTGTGTGTGTGTGCGTGTGTGTGTGTGTGTGGACTGTGCCCCTTATAATCGCACTCTACTTGCCACGCCCATCGGCATAAGAAACAGTTGCACGAAAGTGCACTGAAAGTGTTTCAATTTGTTTATCTTTTTTTTGAGTGGCGGTTGACTTGACGCAAAAAACAATTTGCCTAATAAAAAATTTAAATATTTTATTAAATTTTTAAATTTATAAAATTACTAATAATTATGAATAAATAAATAAATATCAGAAGTTATAAAATAACTGCCGATGGCCGCGGAAAAATAAAGAGAAAAACAATAAAAAGTCGCGGAAAAACAATCCGTATTTTTGATTCAGCCATAAAAAAGAAAATGGAGATTTGCATAAAATCCTTGAAAATAAAAAATAAAATTTAAAAAAAAATAATTTAAAAAAAAAACACCATTATAGGGACATGTAGTGTCCTGAAATGCTAAAACAGTTACTGGCGATTCTCGTTCGGGCTCCCGAATATTAAGTATACGACCCGCTGCCTCCCCTCAGCAACGAACTCTGACCGCCAGTTGTGGCCACTGGCCAATATCCCGCTAGGCAAGTTGTCCAATCAAGCGGTGCTTAGGTTGGATTCCCGTGATTTCCAATAAAAGTCAAATCGTCATTTGATCCTTTGGCCGGGAATTGCTTAATCGAAATTTCGTTCCCTCAATTCTCATATTTTCGTCTTCGGTCTGTGTCCTCGCCTGTTGCCAGGCGTCCAGCCAAGCTGCCAAGCTGCAAAGCTGCCAGAGGATTGGATGCCAGAGGTAAACGTTGCCAGTTGACTTTCCCGGAGTTTCTCGCCGTTGTGTTTGGCATCGATGTTGGAGTTGTTGTTGTTGTTGTTGTTGTTGGCTGCGAAGCCGCAGTAAAGCCAAGCAAATCTTTGCTTTTGATTTTGGTTTTGGTTTTGGTTTTGGTCTCGACTGCTGATTGCCAATGCCGGCAAATCACATTCCCTGCTCCTTCGGGCGAGTCCTGATTCGCGAATCCGGTATTCCACAACTAAACCTGATGCCAGCGTGTGTTGCATTTTACATTCTTCACATTTCGTCCTCGTTCTCTTACCCTTTTTTTCCTGTTGTTTGTTTTGCCCCCATGCACCCAAAACTCGCTCCTCGCTCCTCGCTCTTTGCTCCTCACTCGTCCTTCTCACAGAAATTCGCATCACCGCCCGCCATCTAAATACTGATTTCTCACCGTATTTATACAGGATTGTTTGGTCCTTGCTTCAAATCTCTGTCTTTTTTTCTTCTTCAACGGAATTCCTTTCCCTGCGTGCAGTGCGCTTCCAAAATCCTGCAGCTTCTTTCAAGAATTCAGGATGCTCGTTATCATATCAAATGTTGCACCTGTCCCAAGGAATGCGCCACTCAAAGGATCAAATTTTAACTGTGATTAAGACGTTTCACTCTTTAAAACATTAAATGATTTTATTAATTATTAATTACCGAATTTCCACTAATTAATTAAATAATTACTCGACTTTTCGAAGGACGAAATCAAAGAGTTGAGCGGAGGAAATGTTATTTGTTTTTCCATTCGTTTTAATGGGTAACTGCCTGTCGTCCATAGAGACATTCCCTTCCGTTGACTGGGATACATCTTATCCTTGCTGGCAAGCTTGACTGTGGCCGGTCGAATTAGCATAGCAAAAGGCGTAGAGAGCGATGAGCGACGAGCGGCGAGCGGCGAGCGGCGAGCGGCGAGTGAAGAGCAAGGAGTGGCGAGCGACGCTGCGCTTTTTGCCTTTTTTCGTTTGGCTTGGTGCACGTGCCAGGCGTTTGGTGGGCCTTCACGTATTGGCAACGCCTTGGCCCAATGCCAGCGGCTGCAATATGTTAATAATGTCTGGTAATTAGCCATAGACAAATGCCTTTGGCAGACGCCTCTAATTGCCAACGACGCAAACTAATTAAATCACGTAGCAAACGCATAAAACCCAAAATGCTCGCAGTTCACTTGGAGTTTCGGTTTCATCAGAGAGTCTCATACTCCCCCTCCCCCCATCCACCCACCCATACCACACCCTGCCATTCTCTGAGTAGTTTTAGCAGTTTGTCTCAGGGACAAACGTATTTAATATCTGTGCAAACTTTTAGGCAAATTGGCAGCCCACAAAAAGGGAAGTTCCAAGGAGCAAAAAATTCACTTAGAACAACAATTGGAAAGGATTTGGAGTAAAAGTAAGAGATTCCTTGGGCAGCGGCTTTTGCTTCTAGTCCTGCCGCACACACACGTAGCCCGGAAAGGGACCGCCACGTCACACACACGCACACACACACATGCGTGTCATTTGCGGGTGCAAATGTTGCTTTGTGTCCATCAAAGGATTACGTTTTGCTCAAGACAAATTGCCTTCATCATATTTCGTTTTGCTCCTTTAAAATGCCTTTGCCTTTCGTCGCATTACTTTGCTCCTTGCTCCTTACTTTAACTCCCCTTTGCACCCCTCCCCCTATCGCCGTCTCTTTCTTGCTATTATTTCCCCTCTCTAGTTTCGCCTGTGCCTCAAAAAAAAAGTCAATTTAAAATCAACTTCAAATGCGTTCATGTTTTTATTGTCCGCAGGATGTTTTTATATGGACTTAAACACACACACACACGCAGACACACACACACAGACAGACACATACAGACTCACAAAGTGTGTATTAATATTTTATGTCATCTTGCATGACATTTGCCGAGGAATCCTTCAATTGGTCCTTTAACACCAAACAAACGAGAAGCTGATATGAAATCAAAATGCAAAATTTTTCCAAGGAGCATTCCGTGAATGTGTTTGTGTGCAGGATGTTGAGTCTGCTGAGCTTTCTTGACTGCATGTCCTGACAAGTCCTGCAGTATTATTGAATTAAATATACTCTGCCATCCCAACATCCATTCCAACATCCGCTTTAGGCACTCTGTGAGTTTGCTTGAAATTCAAAAAAGGACTTTGATTTAAGGACTCTGGAGCAAGGCTAGTCTGGAAAACTATGCTGTTCGAACGCTTCTACTCCGAAGCAACAATTTACAGTTAGGGTTTTACTGGCACTCATATTCATAGGAATATTTCTAGGACTTCAAAGCAAGCCTCGATTTTCAAGGATTCCTCTTTAAGTTTTTAAATTCCTTGTATTGGCCGCAAGTAGAATATCAATTAAGGCGTTAAAATGCTGCACACGCATACACACACACACACACTCACACACACATACACTTAGCTACACCCCCCACCAATGAAACTGAGTCATGGCGATGCCATCTTTCATGATTTCTCTAACCCTTAGCCCCGTATCCAGCCGGGCGAGCCACAGCAACGCGATATTGTCATCGCTGAAGGGAGGTGGGAGGCTTCAAGTGACTCCCCGTATAGTCGAAGCGGCCGCCACATTGAGCGTTGGTGGCTTATTTGGGTTTCAGCTTTGGTTTCTCCACCCTCCCCCCCTGAATTGGCCCACAAATCGGAGAGCCATTGGATCTTGTGGCACTCTCTCATGCCCAGCCACCAGATAGCCAACAGCCAGTGCCAAATCGTGTCCATTGTCTCTGGCCAGGACATGCTTAAGTGTTAGTGTCAACTCTCTCCGGCTGGGCGGCCGCCGTCTACGGTTTCTCCTTAGTCCTTACAGCGCTTTATGAGAATGTAAACAGCACGGGGAAGAGCCTAAAAGTAACTGTATACATTAAAGTATATTTCTATACACATATACAATGTATATAGATATATATGTGTATATGTATATGTGCTAATAAAAGAAGAATTTCACACACACACACACCCACCCACACACACACACAGAATCGCCGTCACGCGAAATGCAACTTGAAATTGCAAATTGAATTCAGGCGCGTGCCAAAGTGCAAAAAACCAGCGACAACATAAAAGTTAATGTCATTCTCCGCTCCGATTTCTGACAGCTTCAGCACATATACACACATACACACATACACATACATACATATATGTATGTGTATATAGAATGTACACTAAGGCGTTATGTGAGTAAATAATAAATGAAGCTTTAAACTTAAAGAAACGAACGAGAAAGCGGACGCGAACAAAAAGATAAGAAGAGCAACCACAAAAGCAACAACAACAACAACAACAACAGTAACAGCAACAGCAACAGCAACAGCAACAGCAACAGCTGCAGCAACAAGAGGAGTGGTGGGGCAGGCAACTTGCGGCACATAAATTTCAATAGAAGGCGAGACGAAGAATTGGCTGCCGCCAAAGCCGCAGGAGAGGGACTTTTGGATTTATTGGTCAGCCTGGCGTGTTGGCCATAATTTGTGCGCCAGTCAAGAAGAGATACAACAACAACAACAACAACAACAACAATAACTGTAACAACAATTTATATAGTAATAATTACCAATACCCGAGTCCGTGCGGTGCTCTCAATAAAAGCCGACGCCGACGCCAACGTCGACGCGTTACGTCCCGGCGTCCGACTCCGACTTTGACTCCGCGTCCCCGTCCCCGTCCGCGCGCGCATTTAGGTCTGAGTCTACGTCGGAGTCCATACCGAGCAAAGGGAGGCCTCCGAGCTCCAGCAACAGCTTCAGATACCCAAAGCAGATACAGATACAGCGATGAATGCTGCACAGAGTGGCGGCCACACGGGTGGCGGTTCCATAGGCAAGAAAGGCTCCCAAATGGAGGTAATTATATTACACTTAAAGTGCACGTTCCCCACGCCCCACAGCCCACAGCCCACTCCCCACACCCTACCTGCTCCCAGCCACCCCCTGCAAATATTCAATGTTTCATGTGCTCCTCCCAGTTCCTATCGATGGAATCGCCTTTGATGGAATGTCCACGCTCAAAGCTTTCTAGACCTTTTTTTATTGACTCGCCCTTTTCACTCACTCGCGGTGAGGGAAGGGGGCGATGAATGGACGGGCGAAGGGCAAAAGGTGTGGGGTGAGGGAGGGTTCCGGGGTAAAGCAGTTGAAAATCAATAGAGCTACTAAATGTTGCCATTTGTAATTGGATTAGTTGACCGTCGAATCAAGACGTGCGGGCTCTACCAAATTACTTTTAAATACAAAGTTATACCGCCCCCCCTCCCTTTCCCCCATCACCCCTTACTCACCACTACCAATTAAAGCTCCCGAGTTGAGAATGAAACCAATGAAAATTCCGGGCAGAGTTTCTCATCGGTGATTTTATACCCTAAACTTATTATTCTGAGCAGTCCCTTGGCTTATTTGGATCCGATGTTTTCGCTGCTTCGGACTTTGATTTCATTCATTAAAAATTAAAAAAGAAATTAAACAAATTTATAGATTTATATTTAAATTTCTTACTTTACTTTGGCTTTTGGTTCTCTCAGCCCTGACAAACCCTTGACATGGACTGCAGGGCAGTAAAGTTCCAAGTATCTAAGGCAAGGATTAAGCCAGTTCCCCTCGTCTATTCTCACACAAATTTAATTCCTGTCTTAAAAAAGAACAAATTATTTAAAGAGAGGGTAAGAGAGAGAGAATGAGAGAGAGAGAGAGAGAGAGAGAGAGAGAGAGAGAGAGAGAGGCGAGGGAGGGAGAGAGGAAGGAATATATAGTTCAAATTTAATGTTATTTTCCTCAAGTTGAAAATTGCAGCCAACTAAAAGTAGTAAATTTTTAATCTGACATTTCCTCTAAATTATTTTGAGAACTTTTTAACTGCGCCACTTTTGAGGAGCGACGAGAAAGAGCAACGAGCATATCCTGCAATAAGAATATTATTTGACTTTATTTTTTGCTCTAAGTCTGGGTTTTATTTAATTTGTTTATGGCTTAAATAGATAAATAGATAAATAGATAAATAGATAAATAGATAAATAGATAAATAGATAAATAGATAAATAGATAAATAGATAAATAGATAAATAGATAAATAGATAAATAGATAAATAGATAAATAGATAAATAGATAAATAGATAAATAGATAAATAGATAAATAGATAAATAGATAAATAGATAAATAGATAAATAGATAAATAGATAAATAGATAAATAGATAAATAGATAAATAGATAAATAGATAAATAGATAAATAGATAAATAGATAAATAGATAAATAGATAAATAGATAAATAGATAAATAGATAAATAGATAAATAGATAAATAGATAAATAGATAGATAGATAAGATAGATAAATAGATAAATAGATAAATAGATAAATAGATAGATAGATAAATAGATAAATAGATAAATAGATAAATAGATAAATAGATAAATAGATAAATAGATAAATTGATGAATAGATAGATAGATAAATGGATAAATAGATTAATAGATAAATGGATAAATAGATGAATAGATAGATAGATAAATAGATAATAGATAAATAGATAAATAGATAAATAGATAAATAGATAAATAGATAAATAGATAAATAGATAAATAGATAAATAGATAAATAGATAAATAGATAAATAGATAATTGATAAATGGATAAATAGATAAATAGATAAATAGATAAATAGATAAATAGATAAATAGATAAATAGATAAATAGATAAATAGATAAATAGATAAATAGATAAATAGATAATTGATAAATGGATAAATAGATTAATAGATAAATAGATAAATTGATGAATAGATAGATAGATAAATGGATAAATGGATAAATAGATGAATAGATAGATAGATAAATATATAAATAGATAATTTGTCTTACAATTTAATGGTAAATTATCAAAGGGTTCCTTGATGAAAGGACTTGGCGTTGCTTGCACTTAAGGTCTTTACTTTACGTAGAGAAAACTTGAGCAAGGAAAACTCACCTTAGGGCCAAGAAAAACTCTAAGGACTATAGCGAATTTCCCTTTATACATTAACTTTTATTCAAACATTCACTCATACACTCATTTATGCATTCATCTTCGAGACTCATGATTTTTTCTAACTCAAAGCCTATCGAAATTATGGGATGTGTGGGAAAATGACTGTACCTCAAGTCCCTTGGAGCTGGACTTGACCTACTGAAAGCTGTATTCCTGCTGAAGTAGTGGATATTTCTTCTGATTTGCAGGCACACAGAAAATGTTTCCTTTTCAGGACACGTGTGTGAACATGAGATTGATACATAATAAAGGAATCCTAAAACTGTAGCTATTGTCGTGGCACAGCTTTGATCCAATCTTCAGAATGGCCTTGAGAGGCAAAATAGGAACTGCGAACACAAAACAGGATTATTATCTCCTGCTGATTCATGCAAATGAGATGATATCGCACAGACAATTTCCATGGTAAGCGTGCGAGTGGCGGCGATACCACAGAGGAGGCTCTTAGATGGGGGGTGGGGGGAGGAGGAGAAGGATACGGATACGTGGGAGCGGAACCCACTGTTACCTGCAGCCCAGTGCACACGGCTGACCCTCGGAGGGATTCTCTCCAATTACGTCCAGTCCAGATGGACGATATAAGGATACGGAAAGGTATAGGGCTAAGGACATGACGAAGCTGTGAGCTAAATGTTAGGTTTCCCAGATTGGCAAGGACTCGTCGAAAAGTAGAATTTCACTGGTTTCCTTTTTGCACTTAGCCTCAAGATCGCAGTAATTTTTGCGATATATCCCAAGGAAAGCATTGCGGAAAATTGAGGATAATTAAGGATAAGCACAACGAAGAAATTGTCTGTGTTTTAACAGTTGACAGAGAAGAAAAACAGAAAAGAAAAATGAAAATTAAGATATATAATGTCTCATTTTAGGCTAATTGTGTTTTTAAGCACTTTCCAAAGAATCGAGCTAAGGAGAGAGTTCAGTGGTCCTTCGTCCTCCGTCCAGCGGGCGGCGGGCGGCGGGCGGGTCGCCTAATGAGGCTTTGTGCCCAAAGGGCGGCACCAACAAATACAAGTATTAATTAAATTCGAGGCGAGCAAATAAAAAAGTGAACTAAATCTAAATAAATGCTCAAAAATTGTCCAGAATGAGAGGAGCAACACAAACACATCCGGAGAAGAGGCGGAGGGCGAGGGGAAGGGCCCAAATTGTAACAGTAAAAAAAAATGTTGAAAAGCGCACGTTTCATTTTCCAGAAGGGGGAACATCTCGAGGCACGCGGGCAGCCTCAGTGCCCGCTGGTAAACAGACAATTAAAAAGGGCAATAGGTGCGAAAGAGAGAGAGAGAGAGAGAGAGAGAGAAAGGGAGAGGGAGTGGGGGTGGAAGAAGGAGAGGGAGAAGGGCGGGGTAGACAAGGTCGTCAGCATTTTACCTGCCATTTAAATGCTTGGCCATAAATGCTTTAAGCGGCTATTAAATGACAACAACAACAACAACAACAACAGCGACAGAAACATAAACATAAACAGAACCTAATGAGCAGTTGCTGGGGTATTGGGGCATGGGGCACGGGGCACGCTGCATGCGGCATGCGGCATGTGGTATGCGACATGTCAACAGAATAACTCAATTGTGAAACTGGGAATACGCGGCCGACTCTTAATTGGGACTTGGCCTGTTGTCCTTTGAGTCCAATTTGTTTAACTTTCTTCCTGCGACGTAGACAACGAAACTTGGCGGTCCCACTCAGACCTAATTCTTGACTCCATGTGTGTGAGTGTGTGTGTGTGTGTGTGTGTGAATAATTGGTGCATAGTATATGGTCTATGGTGTATGACCCCCAACAGAAATGCTGACGGCGACTTCATCATCCATTAATGTCACTCAATCTGTGCGCATAAATTTGCATAAAGCGAAATCCAATTTCCCAGGTACGCACACACACACACAAACACACACACACACACACACACACACACACACACACACACTCACACACACACACACACACACTCTCGTATTCGCACCGGGCACGCAATAGAGAGTGAAATTCCATTTGTGATTCAAGTGGCATTGACTTAATCGCTGCCACGCCCCTTACTCAGTAACTCCACCGCCCCGAGTCCTGTCCAATGGACACATTGACGCGTTTTAACAAATTTTTGCGTGCCAAAATTTAATTTGTTTCCTACGCAAAGCAAATGCCCAAATAGCACTTTAACCATACATGGCCAAAGGTTGCCACGTGTGGCAACATTATGTGAGGCCGCGGCACGAGAGAGTTGGGAGTGCTGCGGATCCAGGACTGCTTCCAGCTACGGATCTAGTTCCCGCCACACGAACTTTTCCAAAATGCCCCAATTTTCACTCAGATGCCAGGATCTGAGCCTTTAAAATTGGAAGCATTTGGGGCAAGGCAAGAAATGAAAAATCTGTTTCCTTTCCCATAAATCTAAGATATAATATGGCTGGCCTGGCAAGGAGAAATTTTGCCGCCTGGATGGTTCCTTTATTGCTGAAGGACTTATGCATAAAGGAAGCAGTTTTTGAGTATTTAAAATCAAAGCAAAGACGTCCACTGGAGCAATGATTGTGTAGACTCTGGGCAGAGAAAAATATGTATGTATGTGGGAAATAGGATAAACGACTTAAAAAGGAGAAGAATATCCTTATAACAAAATTTGACGTGCCACCATTAATTAAAGTTTATTTATTTTTATGTGTTTATTATTTAATAACACAAGAATTCCATTTGCCTTGACAAAGACAAAGACATGCTCATATCCTTTAAATCATTTGCTAACATGGCTTCATCGAGAATAGCCGAAGGACATTTTAGATATGTGAAATGGCATTGAGGCCATTGATTAAGTAACTAAGTTTCTTAGTTCATTTAAACATATCAGAAAACCTTTTAGCCAAGTTAACGTGCTGCGATTTGAATAGTTGCCTGACATGTCATCGTCATCATTGCCATTCACGCCCTCCCCCTCCCCCTCCCCATCCCCCTCCCCCACCCGTTATTCCGCGGCTCACACTCTTGACCTACTCACACGCAGTGCTAATCGGTCATATACATGACACCGATTTTGAGGTTGGGCATACGCCCTGTGCCACTCGGCCCAGCCAGACATCTTCCCCTCTAATCCACCCCCTCCCCTTATTTAGCTTTATTTTCGGTCTACTTCCTCCTGCCCCCCTACATTCACCCATTTGGCTGTCCACACTCACCCCCTAGCATGTCCTTGATTGCCATTTACTTTGCCTGGCTCCTCAAAATTAAATGCTCTCTGCTATTCTTTTACTCTCCTGAATGTTTTATGAGTGCAGAAACAACAGCCTAGGGAGGAGCCACAGGCAGAGTTTGTCCACGGAGCCTCGAGGCATCCCTGGGGTCACTTCTAGCATTTATGTAAGGAATTTACCCAAGTAAATACAAAATGCGTATTTATTTATTCAACGCATTACAATTATAAAAATGGCTAGAAGAAAATAAATTTTAATTTTAAAAAGATTCTCAACTGCAGCAGATAAATAAATAAATATAATATAAAATATACCTTTTAAGTATTTTTTTTTCTTGTACTGAAAAAGCACAACTTTCAAAGTAATTCACTCATTTATTTTTCCCTTTGAGCTTGAGCACTGAGTGAGATCCTTGTTGTTCCTTTAGTGTGTGCTTAAGTTTAATCTCTTCGAAAGTGTAGAGCAAATCCTTGCTGGCCATTTCGGAATTTCGGAATTTGAGTCCTACATTAAATAGTTTAAAATATTCTCCCGTTACTTGCACTCCCTTGGGGAGTCAAGCTGAAAGCAGGCATTGGGGCCAGCTAATTAATGTCCTCTTTGAGCCCGCAAAATTAGTAGGTAAAGGCCTTTAAAGGGATACGAGCAGAAACGAGCAAAAGGATGAGCTATATGCATGGAATATATATATACATGTATAGGGGAAAGGGATATTTTTGGCAATCGCTCCTGCAACGCTGCTGGCCAGGATAGTGTCTCTTGTTCTGAGAGCGTCGCATGGTTGCAGGCTAATTTCCGTTTTCTAAGTGGCCATAAAGGATCGTTGGCATCGCCGGCGTTTCAGCCTTTGGCTGACTTACTCTACGACTCCGCCTTGTCCTGTTGCTCATTTCAATTGCAAATGCTGGCAGCCAGAGCGTTGGCCATCTTTAATTACCACTTCAGCTTGCTGCCAACTTTGGGAATTTATTTGTGGCAGCCTTTGCCTTATTGCCCATAAAACCCGCAATTCTATTTGTTTGCATTTTCCTCATCGTCCAAGCGAAACTACGGATTAAGCTTTAAAGACTGTCCATTCATTCAATTCATGCCTTTAATTTTAACCAATCGTATACAGGATAATATAGTAAATTCAATATTGATATATTTTCGATGAATTACCCTTTTTTAGTTTCAAATAAATTTTCTTTAGTATTTCTTATATTTTGATCGCTTGCTTCCCATTTACCACCCTTTCCTTCTCTCTCTCTAATATAATCAATTGTGCGCACAAAAGTAGGCAACTTTTTTTTTAAACTGGGAAACTTTGCCCAATTATCACTTTCTTTTTACCTGGAATTAATTATTCGACTTTTGTGGCTTGCCGATGGCCAAATAATCATCCTGAGATAAAACTGGTATCAAATAAGAAAATGGTGGATTCCGTCAGGGAAATAATATAAGCGATTCAAATGAAGGCCTCCATTTGCCTTGTCCGTTCAATCCTTTGCCAGTTAATGTTGTCTGCCATTGTTCGGCAGCCACTGCAGTTTTCTTGGACCTCTATGTATAAGGCAGCACAACCCAAACCCTTTAAACGAGAAGAGGCTACACACTTCAAGAATGATGCTTTTAATATTCGAGGTTTAACCTGAAGTGAGAAGATGTGTTGTGTGCACATCCTGTACAGGACCAAGTCAAATGTGCATGTTGTGTAAATTTCTTCATTTTAATTTATCTTCCTGTGACATTTTCCTCAAAACGAAAAAAAGGGTTGCTGGCAGTATGCCGCGGGCCTTATTTATGTAAGTCAAATGGGATGTACCTTCATGTGCCCAAAGTGTGAGTGTAGTTGTTTAATCCTTTCTGGGAACATAGTCCGTATCCTTTGTCCGCAAATCAAAGCATCCATGAACATTGAATAGAACTGTTGCTCCCCGTTCTCTGGATTCCTCGGGACTTACTCCAAAGCACAGAGTCATGCTGAAAGGGAGCCATCAATTCTGTTAAATCTCCAAAAATGCACAACGAGCAAAAAGGACATAAATAAAAATAAAGAAAGTGAGGAGAAACGAGAAGACAAAAAGCGAGAAACGACTAAAAGCATACGATGAAAAAGGAGCTGAATATGGAAGATATTACGGCCAAATGCTCATCTGGGGGTGGGGTGAGAAGCAAACTCCAAGCTAAAGACGTGTTCTTAGGGGCCATAAGAAGGGGTCGTCAGGATATGTGTCATGGCTGCCAAGTCCTGGCAACAGACATGGTCGCTGGCAGGAACGCCTTCGACATGAGGCACATGTAAAATTGTTCATTCACGTTTCTTGCTTTCTGTTATTTTGCTTCAGCTCACATGTTGCTACCCACTTTAAGGACATGTTGCTCTCTCCTCCTGTGCCCAGGATGGCACTTCGAATGGATACATTATTCCTCTAAATAGTTTTCAAGCTCATAAATGATTTTGTCGCAGGGCAAACGTCGTGGAGGGGAGAACTAATTGAATTAAGTTTGAAATTTTTTCGGGTCGCCGGCGCATACCAAACAAGGATTCTTCATATCCTTCCTACTTAATGGGAGTTCAAGTATGTAAAACTATTTGCACACATATTCCCGCAGAAAGTTTGCCATGGAAGCCGATGACTCAGCTGCGACCCTGACGAATGCATAAATTACATTACAGAAACGAAAAGTTAATATAGAAGTTTCAAATTACAGGACATAAATGTCCTGTGTACACATTGAGAAAATGACAGATGAAAGCTGGATACATGCACTCCCTCATATTTTCTGGGCATATTTAAAATTTCTCATTTGAATAAATACTTTAGCCTCTTAGTCTGCATTTCTAGGATACTCATCCTTACCCACATTCCGAGTATTGTGTTTTACAGGATACTTGGGGGTTGAATAGATATGAGTGATCTTCTCATGCTTGTTAACAGATGATGGGCCTGTGTGCATTGAGGTCCTGTTCATTTATTTTCTTTCCAACTTAGCATCAGTTACACATTTCTGGGAACATTCTTATGCCAGGATTTTATCAGTTTCTCTAGGATTTTTGTCGTTCTCAGACTCAGTTCTTCTCCTCCCACACTTCCTTGGCGCTACTATCCCAGGACCTGAGTGTCGCACTCTCAGCTGACTGCGCACAGATTAGAGTCATGTCTTGTTCAACTTCAGGCCAATTTCACTAACTAATCCCGGAGAGTGGGAACTAAGGACTCTAAGCTCCTTCATAGCATTAAAGCTGCCAGCGCCACCCCTCCCCGGGCGTATTGAATTCACGTTGATTTCAGTTAAGAGCATTTCAAACTAATAATAAATATATTATTATATTATTATTATTATTATTGTTATTATTATTATTGCTTGTGTGGAGTACTCAGTGTCAGCTTTGGCCCCTGGCCGCGTATTCCAGTGTGACCAATACATTTGAGAGCTCTAAAAATGTAAGTTTCCATCAGCCTCCCTTCCTCCCGGAATGCTTGTGGTTGCTTCGGTCTACCTCTGCGCTGGCAGCTGCAGGGACCTCCCCAGTGGTATACTAGGATTGTCAGTTTGTCATTCCAAGTGTCAAGCTGTCTAACTGTCTGTCAGACTGACTGTCTGTCTGTCCGCAAGTCAGTCTGTCCGTCTTTCCATCAGTCTGTCTTTCCGTCAGTCTGTCTGTCCGTCAGTCTGCCTGTCTGTCTTTTTGCTTTTTTGTCTTTTTGTCTATCGAAACAGCTTTCACCATCAGCGTCCTTATCGCACGTCCTGCCCGTGGTCTCCGCGGCGTATCCTTCAACTGGCTGTCGCACTTCCGCTTATCAGTGTGCAAAACAAAAGGCGGCCCAAATGCGAAATTAATGTAAAGTGCTTGCGGGCCGCTAAATTTATTGTGAAATGCGCGAGTCTCAGCTGAGGCACAGTTCAAGACGCGGCGTGGCAAGACGTGTGCGGACGGGCGGAGGGAACTGAGGAGGGGAGGAGGGAACGCGAGTGATGGCTGCTGGCATAGAGAACAATGTTGTCGCTGGACTCGCTGACGATTTATGTTTTAAAACAAAAGATCTAAAAATGCCAGCGCTGACGTTGGCGGCGATTGTTGTACGTGCGTCCCAAGTTGCCTCGCCGCGTGACCACCCGTTTGGCCCATCCTTCCGCTGGTCGCAATCTTGAAAAACGCATTTTTGTAATTTATTTCGTTTTAATTTAAATTTATTCGCTGCTCCAGTCGCAGACTCAACAAAAAGAAACAGATCTTTTACACAGAACAACAAGAAAAAAAAAAAATATTAAATAGAATCAAAAAAATGAAATCGTCTTCAATTGACCTTCACGCTGTGTGTGTGTATGTGTGTATGTGTGTGTGTGTGTGTTTGTCTGTTTGTGTGTTTATGTGTGCTTAACACTTATTCATAGCGTGTGGCAGGCAATGACACACACACACACACGTGCGCGTACGTACACGTACGAGCCTGAAATACTTCAAGGACTCGCCACAAACACCGAGTAGGCAGCATTAAAATTTTCGCTGCATACATTTAGGCGCCCAACGTGACGAGCACGAGAATTAAGCAATGCTTAAGGTGCCCATCGCAATCCTCAAGAGTGGAGCAACACTCTTGGAAAAGACGCTGAGATATCTTTCAAGGATATCCCCAGCTCACACAGCTGATCGCCCTTCGTGCGGGAGAGGTCAAAGGGTTAATATTCCAAAGCGATTAAAGAATCATTTAGTTTTCCATAAATGGCAGCCTTTCGCTGATGCCAGTCGAGTGATTACTTATTTTCATCTCGGACTAAAGGAATCTCCAGCATCCTTAAGGCAATTCGCCCGAAAGTGTGTCCCAGAAAACATCCCATTTATCATCAAAATTTGTATTTAAATATGTTTTTGAATAATAACAATTGGAAAGAGGATGGTCCGGGGGGGTTTGGGGGAGGTTTGGGGAATAGCTTTATTATTCAGGAATAATTCAGGATATATATATTCCCCACATAGAACCGACCATAAGCCGCCTCCCGAGGGAAGCACTTCAGAAACTTATTTGTATCCTTTGTGCGAGACGTGACTGAAGCCTGAATCTGCTCCTGTTTGTGGATAAATGAATTAATTTTTATTTATTAAATTCTTTTTAAAGCCAAGTCGCTTATTGGGACTGCAGGGTGTAAGGAGGAAAGAGCGGGGAGGGGGGAGTTTAGGAAACGTTGTTGATAATTAAAGAAAGGAAGAAAAACAATTGATAAGTTTTATAAGTCAACGAGCGATGGCAGTCCCAAAAACTTTTATCGAGCGTCTTCCGGCAAGGAGCTGGTGGGGTTGCCGGTGCAGGGGGGGGGGGGGGGGGATTTCCGCCGGAGTGCAAGTACTGATTGGAGTGGCAGGTCATCGATTGAAAGTTTTCTTTCGTGCTGCCTGCGCACTTTGGCTGCATTGGAAATTCTTGGCCAGAAGCAACTTTTGGGTCCAAGTGCAACTCAATCAGTGGTCACGCTGGCGTTCAGGGGAACACAGGATAGTAGTAGTCCTGCCTGCCATTTAATTGCACGCAGCAAATAACTCGACCAAGTTTAACAGGCAACAGCTCAAAAGCTCAGCAACTGAGTTGGCAACAACGACCAACGACAGCAACGGGATAACAGCGAGCATGAGCCAGGATAACTCAACCAGAGCATCTAAGCAAGAACGAAACATTGTGTGCGTGCGTGTGTGTGTGTGTGTGTGTACGGGGGTGTGTATGTGTTTTTTTCTGTCAGTATGTGTGTGTGTGTGGCAGGAAAGCCCCAGAAGCGCCATAAAAATGGAGAAGCCCGTAAATTTCGCGCAAAAGAACAGGCGAAAAAAAAAGAACCTAGAAATGAAATGATAGACAAAGGGACGATGGGAAGGATGTAAAACAGACAGTGGGAAAGAGAGAGGAGGACAGAGAGACAGAGGAGTGAACGAGTGAGTGAGTGAGTGGGTGGGAGAGTTGGAGAGTTGGAGAATCTCCCGCGCAACAACAAAGCGAAATTTATTTTAACGAGCCAAACTTTTGGTCCTGGCTAAGACAAGGCTGGCCATAAAAGTCCCTAAATGCCACTTTGGCTGCCGCAGTCGCTGGCGCTTTTTATTAACGCGGCTAATTCCATGTATTTCTTTTGCTGTCTGCTCTCGGGTCAGCCCTATGCAACGCAACTGTCGATCCGCGGCAAACTCACACACATACCAACACACATCCACACACATAGCTACCCCATGGCCGTCGTCAATCCTGCTTAGCTAATCTCTGACTGCGTACACGTAGCCATCGGTAGTCCCCACTTCCAGTGGCGTGGCTGGGGCTCCCTTCACAGCGTCAAATGCAGCGTCGAAGAGCGCCAGCGGAGGCACGTTGAACTCCGAGTGGTACCTTATAAATGGAATCCAGCGCCAAAATAAAATCTAACAAATCCGCTTGGCCAGATACGCCACTCACCTCACCCGTAACCACAACAAGGATAGAAAAATAAGCAGCAGGAAAAAAAAAAGAAATGCTGCGGCAAACTTTTCGTTGAATATTTTTTCTATCCACAGTGCATGACGTGAGGGCGGAGTGGGGGAGGGGGGTGGGTGGTGGGTAAATATCAGCATTGGGAAAGCATTACGCTGAGCTCTGGCGACGGACAGCGCAAGGGGTCACGGTCTATGGAGCAGTCTTATGCTTCGCATGAAGAGCTTCGGTCCGGCTTAAACCATATTTATTGTACTTCATGGTTTTTTCTTTAACGGTGAGGACACATTTTTGCATAGTCAGCTTTTGCTGACACCAACACACACACACACACATACAGAGATGAAGCCCACTCGCTTAGGTTATTAATTAAAATGTCAAAGCGTGCAACGCGACGCATCCACAGCGTGCCGCATGGCATAAAAAAAAGGCCCATTAAAGGAGGCGAGTCCCATGTGCAGCGCATCGTCAGTTATATTTTTCTTTATTTCATATATACATATGTGTGTGTGTGTGTGTGTGTATTATCCATCGGGGTAGATACCGAGACACTCAGAGGAGTAAAGCGCTGGTGCAGGCGGGGGAGTGAGTGAGATCCTTTAAGGTGTACATTCCAGGGACTAGCAGCAAATGAGTTGGCAATTATATACTCGACGGGATTCCCTGCCCAGTGTATATGAATGTATGTGTGTGTGTGTGAGTGTGTATGCGTTTCTTTCCGCTCAGCCAGCGTCTGCTAAGCGCTTTAAGTTTTCAAGCTGTCAACGGGCAAATATCCCAAGCGCGTGAGGACATAAAGTCCAATGAAATAGATTGTACTGAGAGAATAAGAAAGTAGAAGTTAAGGGCAGGATGCGAGTCAACGAATAATAGAATATGTTTATGTGTGTAGATACGTATATGTATATAGCTGCACACATATATAGCCTTTGGGTCCTCTAATTAAAGCTGCCCAAGTGTCGCATTTGAAGGCCTAAAAAATTGCATTGAAAAATCCTGCGGGATGACTGAGAGTAGAGGCATCTACTCTTATATATGTATGTGTGATAGTAGTAGTCCTGTATACACAAATAAATAACAATAAATAATAGAGACGATTTAGAGCAAGGATCTACCTCCTTGGGACAGTGGAAAACAAAGGTAACCCCAAAACCTAAGCGCTCGTATCGAAGGCGTTAAGGTTGGAAGCCAAAAGAATTCAAAAATCCAATTTGAAAGGGGCTTGGGGAGGAGCTGTGACTAACCAAACATTATCCTTACCCCAGTGGCTGTTTTACCAACTAGTTGCTCGTCCCTCCACATGTCTGGGGGTCCTAAATGCCACACCAGGACAACAATGTGATTAAAATACAATTTGCTGCCATTTACATGGGACACATGGACGAATTGTTGAAAGACTGCAGCAGCAGATGAGCTCATATCTGCGGGTGTGCGTGTGTGTGCGTATGTGTGCGTGTGTGTGCGAGTGTGTGCGAGTGTGTGCGTGTGTGTACTTACAGCTTAAAGGCTGAAGACTTGATGTGTGTCTGTGACCTTACGTACTGGAGATGAGCTCCCCGTCGTGATGCGAGGCACACTGAGAAGCCAATCAAATCGAATCGACCCTCAATAAATAAATAAATATAAATAATAAATAAATAAAAACAATAAATAAATAAAAATAATAAATAAATAAAAAATAAAAAATAAAAAATTATTAACTTAGTATATATTATTTAAAATTATTTTTATATTTAATTATACTCGAAATGCAAGTGAGACTTGAAGGACTTCCCTCTCTGTGAAGAGCAAACTTTGAGTGCAGTTCATTACTTTTGGAACTCAAAGGACCTTTTCGCCATTTTTGTGCTTTTATGTTTTATTTTTAAATATCAATTAAATTGACGCAGTTTTAATTTTCTAATTAATTAAATTAAAATTAAATTAATTAAATTTGAAAATTAATTTCTCAGCAAATATTTAGAAGTTGTTTATTAGTTGCGATTTAAGTCTCCTTCGCATCCTTTCAAATCATTTTAATATATTTATTTATTTAATTTTAATCTTGGTTAAACGATAGTTCGTGCTTAGAACATCGTGACACTTGCCCATCCCCAATCAGTGCTTATATGCGATGAGCACAAATTTGCCATTGCAGCCAAGATGAAGCCCTACAGGCATCACGCGCGACCCCAGCTGCGTGTGTGCGTGTGTGTGTGTGTGTGTGTGCATATGTGTGTTGCACATTTACTGCACGACATTCATTTCCGCTTTAAGCTGAAAAATAATAAAATTTTATTATGCACTTAGCAGTTGCTCGACGTATTTTTTCGCCTTTACAATAATGAAAATTCCAATGATGATGATGATGATGACTTTGGCGACGAGCCTGGGCATGGGAAGGATGTCAAGGAACATGAGGATGCAATAATGTTGGGGGCATGTGAATAGTAATTGGTACACAGAATGGGAATGGGTTTGCGAATGGGAATAGAATTGAGTCTGAGAGTTTGTATCGCTTGTGTCGTAAGGACATCACTTGCCGCCTTCCTGCCGGAGCTCTCCATAATGTCGGGGATGAGCCTGCGTAATTTATGGTAGCAGGCGAGTGGAGCATCCAGGAATCCTCTACTGTTTTGTCTAGGCAAAAGAGCCAGGACACAGCTTTGACCACAAGCATGCATGCCAGCACATGGCACACATACACCACAACACACACACACACACACACACACACACACCACAACACACACACAGGTTAGAGGTTATCGTATATGCTTTTGGTATTCAAATTACGAACTCTTGCACTTGTGTAATACTTGGAAAAATTTCCACGTCAGCCTCGTAAATATGAAATAACGGGCTTAGAGCATCGAGCCCGGCGTTCCGTGGCCGTCTGTCCCATGATTGATGATGAATGATTGATGCATGATTTATGTGCCAACATCGAGCTGCCCATCGCAGACAAAGCAACGACAAGTGCAGCCAGGGCAGGCGGGATGCGTTAAAAGGCCAACAGATTTTTCTAGCTCTCTGTGCCCCAATTCTTCCATTTGATGGCTCCGGGATTGGATTGGCATGAGTGTGTGAATAAAGGTGTGTGAGTGCAAATGCGGATGTGGGCGTGTCTGTTCATGTTCTCTCAGGCATCGCTTCGTTAGCCCGACAGCCTTCGTTCCACACTGCAAACTTAAGATAGTGTGCAACATGGTAGTTAACCATACACACACCACATACACTTCATATTCACACACACTCGCACTCACACTCACACTCGCACTCACACTCACATTCACACTCACAACCACAACCACTCACTGTGTGTGTGTGCAATGATTGATGTATGCAAGTATTCAATGTGCTGCATGCGATTGTCCTTATTGAGAATTTATTCAAGCTTTCCTTTAATTGAAAGCGACAAAAGTTTAACTCCTTGATTGATCGAGGACTCACTTCTGATTGAACAACTGTGATGAATCCTGAATAACGAGTGCTGGTTAACTTTTAATGTGTATTCACAACTCACAAATGGTATTCAGGGCTCACACCGTTAATGTATACAAAATCAAAGTGTGGATGTGGCCGAAAGTTTGAATGAATGTCCTTCAGTGAGTGTAATGAATTAATGTGGTTTGAATGAAATGAATAAAGTTAATTATGCCTCAAAAATATTGAATATCAATTATAGTATTTTATTACAACTTTATATTTATATGTCGGCGCGCAGCTTCAAGCGAAGTACTGGCGTCTCATGGGCGAGACGCAATACGGTACTTTGGCTTGTGCTTGCCTGCGCGAGGCATAAGAAAAGGGTGCGAAGCATAGTAACAGGAATAGATCCGTTACTAGTGAGGTCTGATCGTTGGTCGCAATACGTGGAAGATGGACAGTAGCAAGGAATTTGCTACTTCTAGTGAACAGCAGAAGTTGGACTATAAAAGAGGGCTCTGCCTTGACTGAGAGTCAATTAAAGTTGTGACGCGTGAACGATCAGAACTCGCTGTGTTTCTGTATTCAAAGTGCCTACCAAAATTAGTATAACGTATCGTTCTCCGACATCAGAAGTGGGATAGGCTTTCGCCTTTAAGAAACGACACAAATACGCCCAATGCCGCGCGCGTATGGAGAGTTCGTCCGACATCAAAGAAAACAACAGTGGAAGCAACGCATCCGGATTAAAAAAATCGTTCAACCATAAGGTGCTTCAAATGCAATGAAGTCGGACATTTTGCTTCTGCATGTTCCACCATCCGAGCCAATGGAAGCGACAAGAAGAAGGAAAAACGGGTGGACATATGCAAGATAATCGAGCCTAGAGGGATATTTTATCAAATGGGTGAGCGCTTTCCATTTTTTTTTGACACGGGTGCCGAGTGTTCATTGATAAAAGAAAAATTAGTGAACAAAATTACCGGAAAGAGAATTAATAATTTAGTAATATTAAGAGGAATTGGCGACAACATTGTAAAGAGCCATTTGCAAATCTTGTCCACGATTCAAATATCTCAATTTAATTTAGAAGTTTGTGTTATGTCGTGTTGGACAATTATATGAAGCATGATATTATGATTGGTCAAGAAATATTGCAACTTGGCTTTGGCGTCAATATAGAAACAGAAAAATTGAATATCTACAAAGCAAAAGTTATCAATGCTATACATGATAGCACATATAGTTTAGAAAATTTACTTGACGAAAACCTAGAATTAAGTAATGTGGAAAAATGCGCGCAACGACTGGTATGTTGGAAATTCGTTTAATAGACCCAAATAAAACTGTCCAAAGACGTCCTTATTGGCTCAGTGCAGACGAAAAATTATTAGTTAGAAAAAAAAATAGACCAAATGATTAAGGCAAATGTAATCCGTCCAAGCTTTTCACCATTTGCAAGTCCAATGTTATTAGTTAAGAAGAAAAATGGCAGCGACAGACTGTGCATTGATTTCCGTGAACTAAATGCAAATACTATATCTGACAAATATCCTTTGCCATTGATTGCGGATCAGATAGCTCGCTTGCGCAATGGAAAGTATTTTTCTACTTTAGACATGGCTAGCGGATTTTATCAGATACCAATACACCCTGATTCAATAGAAAAAAACAGCATTTGTGACCCCAGATGGTCAGTATGAATTTTTGGCCATGCCATTTGGGTTAAAAAAAAAAAAAAAAAAATGCGTCTTCTGTTTTTCAACGTGCCATAGTGCGAGCCCTGGAAGAATTAGCTTATTCTTATGCAGTAGTCTACATAGATGACGTGTTAATAGTAGCAAATACAAAGGACAAAGCATAAAAATGATTAAACACAGTATTAAAAGTTCTATCAGAAGCAGGTTTCACATTTAATGCAAAAAAATGCGTTCTCCTCCGCACAGGAATAGAGTATCTGGGATTCTATATATAAGATGGTGAAATCAAACCAAATCCTAGTAAGACAGAAGCCTTTTCAGTTTTATCGCAGTTAAGGCAATTCATAGGTTTGGCATCATACTTCAGACAATTTGTTCCGCGATTCTCAGAACAAATGAAGCCACTCTATCAGTTAACCTCCAAACTTAAAACATTTACTTGGAAAAGGGAACACGAGCAGATTCGACAAAAAATTATGAAAGTATTGACGTGTGACCCTGTGTTGACAATTTTCGACCCAGAACTTCAAATAGTGTAGTTCTACAGATGCCAGTGCAGATGGCCATGGCGCAATACTAATGCATAAAATAGATGGAGAACGTAGAGTAATTGAATATTTTAGTAAACGTACAACAGCATCAGAAGCTAAATACCATTCATACGAACTAGAAACGTTAGCTGTTTGTAATGCAGTGAAGCATTTTAAACAATTTTTGCATGGTAGAAAATTAGTCGTACACACTGACTGCAATTCATTAAAAGCAACCCGAACAAGGGCCGAGTTAACACCAAGGGTGCATCGCTGGTGGGCATACATGCAGGCATTTGATTTTAGTATTGAGTACAGAAAGGGCAGTCAAATGGCCCGTGTGGACTGTATGTCACATAGTACCTGAGGTTCGAGTAGATCTAGCAACAATAGTGAATAATTGGTTGATAGAAGAACAGCAATGAGATGATAGCATAATGAAGATGTAGAGAAAGATTTGTTGAAATCTTATGAAATTAGATCTGGACTATTTTATCGAAAATTACAACGTAACAATAACCCACGTTGTTTGCCAGTGATACCTAGAACATTGAGATGGTCAGTCATAAATCATGTTCATGAGGTTATGGTGCATTTAGGATGGCAGTTTCAGGCAAGGTTCAAATGAAATTGCACCCTATACCTAAGATCGATATACCTTGGCATACCATCCACGTGGATAAAAGTGGCAAGCTCAGTGGAAAGAATAATTTGAAAGAATGTGTTTTCGTTCAAATAGATGCGTTCACTGAGTTTGTCCATTTGTATCACACTCTCAATTTAAACTCAAAAAAATTTCATTTAAGCCATAAAATCAGGTATATTCTTCTTTGGAGATATGTACCGTGGCACACGGTACATATCGACATCACTGGAAAATTAAGTGGGAAGAATGATCTTAAGAAATACGTGATAGTACAAATTGATGCCTTAACAAAATTTGTCTATTTGTTTCGTACTTTAAGATTAGATTCTGACAGTTGCATTCAGGCAATGATATCATCTATTTCTTTGTTTGGGATACCGCAGCGTATAATAGCTGATCAAGGTAGATGTTTTACTAGTGGGAAATTTTCAGAATTCTGTACATCACAGAAGATTAAGCTTCATCTTTAGCTACAGGAGGAAGCCGTGCAAACGGTCAATTTGAACGTGTGATGAGTGCCCTTAAGAATCTACTGTCAGCGGTTGAATCAAGTCACCGACCTTGGCAAGATGCTTTAGGTGAGGTACGACTTGCCTTGAATTGTACAGTTAGTAGTACAACCAAAGCAAGTCCCCTAGAGTTACTTGTCGGCAAGGAGGCTCGTCCTTTGGGTTTGATTCCACCGTATGACACAGAGATAGAGGTAGATAAAGTTAGTGCTAGAGATAGGGCAGTTCAAAATATGAACAATGAAGCTAGTAACGAAAAAAAAAAAAAAAAAGATTCGATAAAAATAAAGCAGCAGTTGAACGACATAAAGTTGGAGATTTTGTTTTACTGGAAAATGAAGAACGGCAACAGACTAAATTGGACGTAAAGTTTAAAGAGACCGCACCATAACAGATGGAATTGTTATGGCGGGGGTCAATTGACCGCACCATAGCAGAAGGACTTGCTGTGGCGGGGGTCAGTGATGATCGCACCATGACAGAAGGAATTGTTATGGCGGGGATCGGTAAGAATAACTACACAACATAATGAAATTACAGAAAAGAAGAAATGTTAAGTTTGATTTAAAAGAAAGTGCTATGATAAAGGTCATGATGACCTAGTGTTGGAAAACTGTCTCGCAGGGACGAGAAGAGTTTTGGTAAAGGTCAGATGGACCTGTTGAATAACGGCTGTCTCGCAGGGACGAGAAGCGTTATGATGAAGGTCATGGTGACCTAGTGTTGGAAAACTGTCTCGCAGGGACGAGAAGAGTTTTGGTAAAGGTCAGATGGACCTGTTGAATAACGGCTGTCTCGCAGGGACGAGAAGCGTTATGATGAAGGTCATGGTGGCCTAGTGTTTAGCAACTATCTCGCAGGGACGAGAAGTGCTATGGTTAAGGTCATGGTGACCTGGTGGTTATAACTATCTTGCAGGGACAAGAAGTTTCATAGCAAATATTGTAGTAAGCTGAAATATAAAGTTGTACAGCAATGTTTAACCAAAATTGCACAGAAACTAAGTGATGAAAGTTTTATTAATTAAAATAAAATGATGTAAACAATATGTCTTGAATTGGTAAATTAAATGGAAATTCTACACACGAGGACGTGTGGTTTTGTCAGGAAGGCCGTGTCGGCGCGCAGCTTCAAGCGAAGTACTGGCGTCTCATGGGCGAGACGCAATACGGTACTTTGGCTTGTGCTTGCCTGCGCGAGGCATAAGAAAAGGGTGCGAAGCATAGTAACAGGAATAGATCCGTTACTAGTGAGGTCTGATCGTTGGTCGCAATACGTGGAAGATGGACAGTAGCAAGGAATTTGCTACTTCTAGTGAACAGCAGAAGTTGGACTATAAAAGAGGGCTCTGCCTTGACTGAGAGTCAATTAAAGTTGTGACGCGTGAACGATCAGAACTCGCTGTGTTTCTGTATTCAAAGTGCCTACCAAAATTAGTATAACGTATCGTTCTCCGACATATATATATATAATAAATATTATCCATCCTTTCCTTTGTCGATGCTAAATCTTCAGATGCAAGGACATGTTTAAGTAGGACAATTCCTTAATACAGAATATTGTTTAAAATATTGAAGAAGCTTGTTAAAACGCCCCTTCTCAGCAACAGCTAAAGGACTCTGACGCAGGATATCTTAAAAAAATTATTAATTTGAGGACTTACAGGATTAAGCCCGCTTAGAGTATCAGATTTAGGCGCTGAGCTTAAAAACACACGGTTAACCTTCCTCGAAATGTTAACACTTCATAAAATTTGAATATTTATTGTGTCTACTTGGAAGCTGGTCTTATGAGCCGCATGGCTTAACTTGTTGGAAACTTCGCAAGTCTTCTAATTTACCTCCTTTCTCATGTGCACTCATGCCTGTGGTTAACAGTGTGTGTATGTGTGTGTATGTGTGTGTATGTGTGTGCCCGAAGCTGTGCTGTGTGCTGGGATCCTTTTTAAATTAAAATGCAGTTTTGAGCCTCTGGTGGAGCAGCATTTGACAGCCAATTTACGATTCAAAAGCGCAGTAAGACATGTCCTGTTACTGGTCTTAGGAAGGACCAGGATAATTATTAAGCTTATATCGTAGTTGACTACGCTGTTACCAATGTTCAAGGACTCTGTCTAAAGATTTATTTCATATAATTATTTTTATACTCAATTAAATATAAAATAAATAAAATTAAAACTATAACGGTAAAAAAGGACTTGAAGATGACTTTGATATAAAAAAGTTTTCGATGTGCGGTCTTTTACATTACGTATCTTAATTAAATTAATATTTACGATGAAAACTCATCGCATCTCCTTAAAGCAGAGATGTCAAGCAGATGATACCTTCAACCTTGACGCACTTGATGCTGATGAACCCTTGAGCTCAGCGCCGAGTTGTCAAATGTGAACTTTGACTATCTAATTATGGCTAACACACGCAAAGCACACAGTACACACATATGAACACACACACACACACACAAGGGCACACATGAGCGCACAGATGCTAACTCATGCTGCAACAGAATAAGTTATAGGGTGCGGGGGCTTAGAGCGCTAATTGAAGATGATGGCAGCCATAAGCCAGAAGAGCCCCAAATATCCGCCTCCCGCTCACATGATGGAAGACGAAGTATTTTTGTGGCAGGCGAGAGCGCGATTCGCTGCGCATATTAAATGTAGCGCATCGATAGGCAAATTGGCTTAAGTGGCACAATAAGTCATTCAGTCACTCAGTCAGCCTGTTGTTCATTTAATCAGTCATTCAGTCTGTTAGTCAGTCAGACTGTCAGTCAGTCAGTCAGTCAATCAGTCAGTCAGTCAGTCAGTCAGTCAGTCAGTCAGTCAGTCAGTCAATCAGTCAGTCAGTCAGTCAGTCAGTCAGTCAGTCAATCAGTCAGTCAATCAGTCAGTCAATCAGTCAGTCAGTCAGTTAATCAGTCAGTCAGTCAGTCAGTCAGTCAGTCAGTCAGTCAGTCAGTCAGTCAGTCAGTCAGTCAGTCAGTCAGTCAGTCAGTCAGTCAGTCAGTCAATCAGTCAGTCAGTTAATCAGTCAATTTGTTAGTCAGTCAATCAGTCAGTCAGTCAGTCAGCCAATCTATCTTTTAGTCCATCAGTCGGTCAATCATTCAGTCAGTTAGCCAGTCAGTCATTCAGTCAGCCAGTCAGTCAGTTAGTCAGTTAGTCAGTTAGTCAGTTAGTCAGTTAGTCAGTCAGTCAGTCATTCATTCAACCAGTCAGTCAGTCATTCAGTCAGCCAGCTAATCAATCAGTCAGTCAGTCAGCTAGTTAATCAATCAGTCAGACTGTTACCTAGTCAGCCAGCCATTCAGTCAGCTAGCAAACCAATCAGTCAGGCAGTCATTCAGTCAGTCAGTCAGCCAATCGATCAGTCAATAAGTCTGTCAGTCTGTCTGTCAATCAGTCAGTCAGTCAGTCAGTCAGTCAGTCAGTCACCCAGCCAATCAATCAGTCAGTCAGTCAATTAGTCAGTCAATTTGTTAGTCAGTCAATCAGTCAGTCAGTCAGTCAGCCAATCAATCAGTCAGTCAATCAGTCGGTCAATCATTAAGTCAGTTAGCCAGTCAGTCATTCAGTCAGCCAGTCAGTCAGTCAGTCAGTTAGTCAGTTAGTCAGTTAGTCAGTCAGTCAGTCATTCATTCAACCAGTCAGTCAATCAATCAGTCATTCATTCAACTAGTCAGTCATTCAATCAGTCAGTCATTCAGTCAGTCAGTCAGCCAATCAATCAGTCAATCAGTCTGTCAGTCAGTCTGACAATCAGTCAGTCAATCAGTCAGTCAGTCAGTCAATCAGTCAGTTAGTCAGTCAGTGATTCTGTCATTCTGTCAGTCGATCAGCTGGCCAGTCAGTCAGTCAGTTTGTCAGTCGGTCAGCTGGTCAGTCAGTCATACCTTCAGTCAGTCAGTCATTCCGTCAGTCAGTCAGTCAGCTTTTCAGTGGTTGTCGTTGCAGTGCACGTCAATATTTGAGCGAATGTGGAAGAATGTCTCATGACACTGGAGACGCGCCTTTGGCAAACACTTGAAGCGCTTCAATAACACTTTTATCAAGAAAGCAAACGCAATGAAGTGCGCTTCAGAGCACAAATGCAAACAGTGTGGCTGACGGAGGGGAGTGGGCGGGGAGTCGGCTTATATCTCCAGCAAGGATCCGGCCACCTGGCACCCACTGCTTACATGCGAGGCTTCCTGGTGGCGAATGGGCGGCAAAGTCAAGTGACAGTCGACCAGGAGGCGCCAGCCAGACGTCAAGCTCATTCATTCAGCCATCCATCCTGCTATCAACCAACCCGCCAGTCACCAAGTCACCAGAAAATCATCCAACCAGCCAGCCAGCCAACCAAGGATTGAGTCACAAGGCGCTTTAAATGAAATCAAATTCCGTACGTAACTCAGATTTCAGGCAATCCTCTCGAGCTTTATGCCGATATTTTCATTCAATTATTGGCATATGTGCATCGGAAATTGCTATAGCGATAGACAATTGCCTCGGCTAAGCCTTGTGATTATGATATACGAACCTGAGTCCCAGTATGTCCTTGTGCCCCCTTCATAATTGAGTATTTCCTAATGGACTTTAGCAATTTACGGTGTATTACATGAACATACTTCTCGTCTCTCTCTCTCTCTCTCTCTCTCTCTCTCTCTCTCTCTCTCTCTCTCTCTCTCTCTCTCTGTCTTGTACCTTTTGGCCTTTTCCTCTTGAGTTCACTTCATTCAGAGTGTTTGCCTTTCATTATTCTCTCGTCAAATCAGTCAGGACTCTACTGCCTCATTCCACATACTCCTAATCTCCTAATAATCCTCCACTCTGCCTTTAAAGCTTGTTCCCCATTGAGGAAAGGCTCTTGAAAACTTGAATATATTTATCATAACTCTTGAAAATTTTACTATTTCATATATCCAATTATTATATATATTTATATATATATATTTTAATATTTATTTTTTTATTTATTATTAATATTTTATTTTTTATTATTTCGTTTTAAGTACCCGGATTTTCCATGTTCCTTTTGGTATTTCCGATTCAGCTGTTCCTTGACCCAAGGACCTAAGCTGAGGCTGAACCCCCGACTTTCCCAGCTTGGCTCTTAGCTCGCTTTGCCCAAAGCAATTATGTTACCATGGGATAGGGCTGCTTAGCCTGGGCTGGGGAAGCCCCTTCAGAGATATCCCCTAATGCACTTCTCTATCTTCATCAGATTCATTGCTTTCTCAGGTGGAACATGGGATGTTCGAGTGGTTTACCGATATTTCTTTAGCAATTACTTTAAATGCAATCTATCAAGCCATTTAAATGTAATCCGCGTGTTTAGCTTTAAACTCTGCCCCAATTCAGGACTCGCTCTCCACAGGCAACACAACACAAGCGAAAAACGTTGAAAAATTTCCCTCTGTAAGCCAAAAAATAAATCGTAGACATAAATCAAAAGATATACACAAAAAGGTTGTGTCAGTTGCTCCTGGCTGTGAGTGTATGTGTGTGTGTGTGTGTGTGTGTGTGTGTGTGGGTGGGTATGTCTTTATATGTGTGAGACCATTACAAATGCACTTGGACGCCTTGCTTTACTGCATGCCACATGGCGTGGCAGCTGCTTTTGCCACCAATTTTTCGTCTTTCGTTTGTTGTCCTTTGTTGGCTTTTGCCCCAAATCAATGCCAAATCTCAGTGGCAACAACAACACAACGTACATAACTTCCACACACACACATACACACATACGCACCGAAACATGCGCACACACTCACACACTAACACACACACACGCACACATTCGAACTCTTGAAAAGCTACAGCGAGCGATGGCCGGGCAGCATCCGCGCCCAAAGGTATGCTACAAGATGCTTAGCAGCAAAAATGTGGCATCTGCGGAGCGACAGGAAGAGAGGGAGAACAGCGAACAGCCATCGTCACGCCTCGGCATTATGTATCGCTTAAGGAGATGGCATTTGATAAACATTATTGTACATGTCCGACAATTTTTCAACAATCGCTCGAGCGTGCTGGCATTTGATTGATTCAATGGCCGCCCCGTGTGGGCGAGCCGGTAACGGGGCGTGCCAGCTCCAATGCTACAATGGTTTGATGGCTTGACAGTTCGATGACTCGATGACTCGATGCTTCGATGCCTCGATGCTTCGATGCTTCGATGCCTCGATGCCTTGATGGCCCGCTGCTGTAGTTTTGCTGGTAAGCGTTAGTGGTACAAATGACAAGGCAGTTTGCTTTTGGCAGCTGAGCGGCAAAAGTGATTGATTTTTTGTTCCCGTGCCCAATGACAGCAGCGCTCGACGCTGAGCTCGCCTGGACGAGACCTGGACGTCCTGCACGACGGATGCCCATCTTTCATTTCGTTTTGCTGCGTTTTACATTTAATTGCAACTAAGCTCAGACAGCCGTGAACTCATTTCATTTACATTCATTACTGCCTCTTCATATTGGGGCACCAACGCCGTCTGGTCACACTCAAAGAAGGAAGGGATTCCCCTTGTTGCAGTTCCCTCGACTCTGTTAGTCAATGAGTGCACGGCAAAAAGAGTCCTTTAAATTTTTCAATTATGTCCTAAATCTAATTCAATTATAAAATGGACAGACCATCGGCAGTTAATCCAGTGTTGATCAAGCTTGAAAAAGAGTATGCGGACTTCGTTCAGGACCTTATCCTGGAACAGTCTCCTTTCAATTTTTCACATTCTGCATGGCTGTGTTTTTCAATTACGTGCTCAGTTAATGCAGCCAACTGACACTTGCCCTTCTCCCGGCAGTCCCCTCGTTGCCCGCTGGCTAAATGTGCAACACGTGCGGCCTACAAAATAGGTACACACACACACACACACACACACACATACAACCAGCCTACGTTTATGTATTGTATGAATCTGCCACAAGCGTGCGGCAAGCGGCCAGTCCAATTTATAAGAAGCATCTCCATACAAATTTGACAGATGCCCCTCCCCGTGGGCGGTAGGTACATCGATGGCAGCTTTGGTCCCAGGCCCCGTAACAAGGCCTAGACTCGGTCTCCAGCTCGAGGAGTAACTTTCACTTTCTTTGTCCCTGGCAGCTGGTTGTCCAGCTCGCTGTGCAACTTCCGGCGTCCAGGGGGTTGATTGTTGATTGCTTCATTCGGTGGCCTGTGGTGTGCGTGACCAACATGAAGGTATCACCCGGGATGAAACCACTACAAAGTGGCTGTTATCACTTCTTTGGCTGCAAAATTGAATAAGTTGTCCTCGTGTCCTTCTGTCCACTGTTCTATGGTCCTTTTTTGCATTCAATCCTCCCCCGGCTTCCTATTCCTCTCCCTCTCCCTCACCATCTGACCATCAGTTCATCTATTTTCCTGTGTGAACTTCACACCTTCGTCCTCTGACCATTTTAATTTCGCATTGTTTAACTTAAGTCTATGTATGTGTCTGTGTCTGTGTCTGTGTCTATGTATGTGTCTGTGTCTGTGCCTGTGTCTGTGGGTGGGGTGTGTCTGTTCCCGGAAAGTGTCTCACAAAGTCTCAGATTTTGTCCCATTCATAACTCCGGCTACCAACTGCAGGCGACCTCAATAAATAATCTGGTTAACATGAGACAAGCTATCATCTTTTCGCATTAATGTCCTGCAAACAATCGCTTAGATTTCTGTTACAGGATGTATTGTACAGGATGTATCCTTAAAGCGGTTGCCAGTAAGACGAAGGTCTAGGGAGTTCACAAAGTGGTAAACTTCAATGAATACGTGTGATACATACTGAAGTCCTTCAGCTTCATATTCCCTTTACTGGAAGCTTTTGTAAATGTCCTTCCGTGAGTACCAACACCTGACTAGCTGGAGGCTAGCAACTTAGGAAGGACAGAGGAAGTCTTAGACCTAGCCAATTTATAATTGAATTCGCTTCCCTCTAAAGTCAAGTCACTTGAGGAGCGATCGAACAGCCAATATCTCTCATTCGCATTAAGGACATTTCAATTTGAATGCTCATAAACACATCGCCAGTGCCTGCCAAGTATGTGGATTAGTTTTAATGGGGAAGTCCCATTGCTGGGCCAAGGATTGTGAACACTTTACACATTTTGCATTCACTCAGTGACGAGACCATTAGAAACAGGCGTCTGCCATTGGCACGCACTCAGTTGGATCTGTGGACTATATCATTTCAATGTGTATATGCAGAGTTGTGTAGATATGAAGCGCGTGGCACACGAACTGGCGAAAAGGACGATTTGCATGTTTTTTGGGTAAAAGTCAAATAAATTTCTTAGAACAAACTGTAAATATGGAGACAAGAATAACGAGACGCTCGCTGGGAGTGGGCGCTGGGTAACCCTTGGTGTGCGGTGGCAGCAAGTCGACAAAGAGGCGACATGAATATGTGAGTGCTTCAATTAATGAGCGACACGCCCCTGCCTAGTCCAAGAGGCGATCATAAAAACCATAATGGGCATCCATGCGAAGCGCATAAAATCAGAGCTTGTCTCATGTACGAAACGAGTCTATGTAAATGTATTCATATGTTTATTCGTTCCCTTTCAAGCTCACACACACACACACACACACACACACACACACACACACATTTACGTGTTCGAGTGTGTGTATGTGTTGTTAGCTTTGTGTCCATGTCCATGCCCATGTCCACGTGCACGTCCACGTCCACGCCTACGCTTACGCCTACGACCCTCAGACCAAATTATATACCCACAAAAATGCGATGTCGCACGCATTATAAAATATGGCCTGAGTCCTGATGTCCCTTTTTCTTGAGCAAAGGGTTCATTCGCCAAGGACTGAGGACTGCTTTCATGTGCTTCTTTGTATCCTTGTCAGTGTCTGTGGCAGAAACTTGCACATAATCGTGAAAAAACCGTCTGCTCTGCCTCCCTAATAGGCCGCATATAGTTTATTACGTATACGCCATGTGGAGCAGCCGATTCTCTGCTTTCAATGGAATTATGACGGCATTAGACATAAGCTGTTGTCTACAGACTCGGAAGGAAGGGAAGGGTATCCGACAACATACTATGCCCAGGCTGATCCGTGCTTAATTTGTTTAAATTTTAAGCCAACGCAATCCCCTGAAGCGTCCTCTGCGACATCTGCGGGTGGCTTAAGTGAAGCCAATTCGTTGGATGAAGGAACAACTTTTATTTTGCTGCGACTAAATTTGAAGCAACATTTTTAATTTCTATTTAATATCCTTTCGTACACTGAGGCTATCACTTTTCAAACTGTTCGAATTGCTGCGCCAGATAGTTGTTGCTTCGCAGCTTTCACTTCTTTCAATGTATTGCTTATCGCATTTCCCTTTTGTCATCATATTTCGCAGTGAATCTGCTTGAGACACACAGCAGAGGCGACAAAAGGATTGATCCTTTTTGATGCTATTCACTTAGCTGTTCATTCAGAATCGAGTCGAACTATTGTTTATTATAATGAATCGTAATTGTGAATCCTGAACAGCCTTAGTTTTTATATCCACAAAAAAATAACGTTTCTTCCTTTAAATGAAATCAATGGCAACATGAGTGTCCACAGATACGCACAGATTTATTGAAAGCATATCCTGTTTAAGAGCCGAAAGTCTAGTAGCTAGTGCTCCTATAATTTAGTATATTAACAATTTATTTGTTTAATAAAAATAATAATAATTAAATCATGTATAAACAGAATATAGATTTAAGTACTCGTATTCATAGCCAACCGGTCGAAGGGAGGCAAAGGTACCTATAAAAGCCGGCGAAGGATATACTTCATTTTAAGCAAGAGACAATAAGCGACAACAGAAGTTTTCGATAGACATCGAGTATATTTTAAAGTATCAAAGAATCTATCCACAAGCATCGAGTATAGTTTGAAGTGTCAAAGAATCTATCTATAGGCACCGAGTATGGTTTGAAGTTTAGAAGAATCTATCTATAGACATCGAGTATATTTTGAAGCTTAGAAGAATCTATTTATTGGCATCAAGTATAACCATACTCGATACTTGGCGTTGAGTGTAGATGGAAGTATCGAAGAATATATCTGTAGGCATCGAGTATAGTTTGAATTTTCGAAGAATCTATCTATAGACATCGAGTATATTTTGAAGCTTAGAAGAATCTATCTATAGACATCGAGTATATTTTGAAGCTTAGAAGAATCTAACTTTAGGCATCAAGTATAACCATACTCGATACTAGGCATCGAGTTTAGTTTGATTATAGTTTGAAGTGTCAAAGAATCTATCTGTAGGCACCGAGTATAGTTTAAAGTATCGAAGAACCTATCCGTAGGCATCGGGTATAGTTTGAAGCTTAGGAAAATCTATCTATAGGCATTGAGTGTAACCATACTCGATACTAGGCGTTGAGTGTAGATAGAAGTATTGAAGAATATATCTGTAGGCATCGAGTATAGTTTAAAGTATCAAAGAATCTATCGATAAGCATCGAGTATAGTTTAAAGTATCGAATAAAGGAATGCCCATACATTTATTGCTCATATGGAATGTCTCTAACTTTGTATCCACACATTCGAATATGTGAGTGGATTCATTGTTCATTGTGAATACCTGATGAATGTTCTGCTTCAGAAGAAATACTTGGGTATTCTAAGTGCAGGCATACCCGATGCCAACATATTCTATCCTCTTTCCTCTTCCTCCCCACTCAATTTTTGGCATCTTCCATTACATTTCTATTCACCTCTTTCTCTCTGTTTCTTTCTCCCTTTCTTCCATTCGCTCTTTTTGTCTCCTGACTCACAATCAAATCTCCTCTCGCTTTATTTGTTCATTTTCATTTCTTGTGTATTTTACTTTAATTTGCAATCTTTTTTATGCCTTCGGATGCCCCTCCCATTCCCCCGCCCATTCCCCTTCCCATTCTCGTTCCCATTTTTAACATTATTCATTTTCTTTCTGCCTCAACTCCTGTTCATCTGTCCACAATTTTCGGTTAATTTATTGTCTTCTCTGCTTTGCCTAGTCCTGGGATTTTTCTAACTTTTCCCTCAATTTGGTATTTTTGCATCTGTTTATTTATTCCCTTTATTCTCGGCTCCTCTGCCCCTTTTCGATCCTGGGACCTCGTGCCCGTTCTCTGAGCTCTTTCTGGGTCTTCCTTTAATTTTATCGCCGTGCACTCTTGCCTTTTGCCCGGAACCTGGCTAATAAAGTAAAATAGTTTATTGCATACTTCAGGGATATTTGCCGCTGCTCAAGCAGCATTGTTGTCGCTGCGTTGAGGCACTTGCACCTCCGTGGACGAGGGAAGTGGTTATCCCTGCCGCTTTGCATTGTCCCAAGTGGAGGAGGGGCCTCTCCTTTGCAATGCTTTTGCATGTGTGCATTGGGGGTGGAACGAAGGCTCCCCAAGTTCATCCTTTTGAGGACACTTTGAACTGTGCAGCTTGAACAGAATGCAGCACAATGTTGCGAATATGTCCTTTGTGGCATAATTGGAGGAATGCATAAGTTTGTCCACGCTGTTGCTCCTCACGTGCACCACCCACACGCCATTGCCCATTGTTGGGCAACACAAACTTGCCTCTAAGCATGCAACACACTTGTTTCTGCCGAATGCGACATCAACACACACACACACACACACACACACACACACAGCCAGCAAACTGAGAAACGAGTGCAATCAGAGGTAATGAAATGGAAATCATAAAGGGGAGGAAGAGAACGCAGAGAAAGAGAGAGAGAGAGAGAGAATGAACGATACCACAGCAGAAATGAGGGGGCGGGGGGTTTTCACCTGCTGTGGGAAATTGCAAAAAATTTCAAACGTGACAACGCCTTGAATTTTGACAACAGTTTGTGGCAGCCAATTTGTAGCAGGTGCCACACACACACACACACACACACACACACAGGAACTCCTGCCTTCAGCTGTGCCCAGTTTATTTTTGTGTGTTTCCCGAGCTGCCATAAAAATCAGCAAGGCGATTGCAAAACTCTGCTGCAAATTGTCCTGTTAGCCGCTCAAGTGCGTGGCATGGGAGACGTGCCAAAAGCCAAGAGAGCGACATGAAAATAAAAACAGGAATCCAATCCTTGGCCAGCAAGGAAAATCGCAACACGCAATTGAGAGGCACTTGCCGCATTTTCGAAAGGATGTCGAATCCTTGGGCTCAGAATTGATAAATCGTGTGCGTGACCAAATAATTCAGGACCCACAAATCATAAACGCCCCTGACCCAATTTCCTCCCACTCCTCCCTCACTTATCCCCCATAACCATTTTCCTAAATTGCATTCAGGTGAAATTCCTTCGATTTAAAAATAGTGACTCATGAAAAGTGTTACGAGAAGGATCAAGGAAGGATGGATTTTAGTACATGTGATATTCCACAGGACTATTTTCAATATAATTCCCTGATGTCTTCAAGTTATCCCAGTTATTTACGAGGTTCAAATTATTTGGGGAACTTGGATTTTTGATGTCTCGATTTATGTCCTTTTTTGGTACGACTTAAGACGTAGAAGACTTATACATTTTTTTTTTTCAAATTAGAAAATGATTCCAAATAAGAGTCTCAGAACTTTTTTCACTGACTGTTGACTTCTTCTCGCTGTCACAAGTGTTGCCAAAACTTAAGGCTTGTCACCTGCAATGTTCAATTTGTTGGTTCAATTTACGGCGAGTAGCTGGTCACGTGAGCGGGCGGGACGTAGCAAGGATATTCAAGGAGTGGCTAAGTAGATGCGAGTATTGTGTGTATGTATGGCACCTATGGCACACACACACACACACACATCGAGACGACAGAACTCTCGCTGACATCATAAGGACTTCAGCTCAGCTCACAAGGAGTACTCAAGCTTGGGTTTGCTTTGAGCTCCTTAATTTTGCTGCCATTCCTCTAATGAGGCGGCGAGCGAACAGCTAATCAGCAGATAGATCCGATGTGGCACATTGGACAGTCGCATTGTCTCAGTGACGTGCTGGGAAGCAGCAGCGACTTGAGGAGCCGCTGCACTGGCAATAAATCACTCACTGCTAGCAACAGCCACGGGGCGTATGCGCAATGCTTGAGTCCTTCTCGTGGCTAATGCAGTTACCTCGGCGTGAAAGGACAGCTTTGTAGCTATGTGTTTTGCAGACAAGCGGCGCCGCACAGTGTCACCAGCTGATAAATACTTGAGAAACTATGTAAAGTCTACTAATCGAATCCCAACGGCTGTACAGGGATTCGATCCTGATGAAGGACAAGTTCCTGCTAGTTAATTAGCTTGAAACTCTTTCAATGAATCAGTGGAACGTTGGCCAACAGCCACTGCTTTCCAAAGCTTGACATTGAATCTAGTAAATGTTTTTGCCCCACTGTGCAGAAAGACATACACGTGTCTCAATTCAACCATTCAGCTGGGTTACGTCCTCATGTCCTTCGCTGATGTCAGAGCAGCTTTTAGTGGCCACTAAATCAGTTGAGGCCACAAATTCTTGTCCAAACAATCCCCCACAGCTGGACCATCGCCATCGCCATCTACACCTTTACCCACACACCACACACCACACACCACACACCATACGCCACACACAAATGGGCGGCATCTCGAGCGGCACACAGAATTCTCGATGGCAAACGCGTCACATGATGGACAATGCCTTTGGTCGGCGATGATGATGACAAAATATTTGCGCATATTTCATCTGAATAACCTACTTTTGGGGCGGTGCGAAGGCCCCACTGCCTGCCCCCTTCTCCACGCCTCTATTATTCATTTGTGTGCAATGCAGAAGGCGCGTCAATGAAAATTTTCCTGCTCATTAATTTTTATTGCATACTTTTGGGGGACTTTTGTGAGTGATGCTTTATGAGTGCGACTGGAGGTGTAGGTGTGAATGTGTGTGCTAGTGTTGGTGTATGGGACAATTAAGTTCAGCGGCGTGTTAAGATACCGTACCGCAACGAGGCTTGGCTTTATAAGAGCTTGCAAAATTTTAATTAAATGTGTCGTCAAAAGGACGAATGACAGCAAATCGACGGCTAAAATAATAATTATGAAGTTGTGACTTTTGTAATTGTTGTTGTTGTTGTTGTTGTTGTTGCTGTTGTTGCTATTAATGCTGCTGATGTTGCATATCATTATGATGCCGCTGCTGCAGCTGTCACCTAATAAATTGCATTTCCCACTTGCGGTCAGCATTCGCATTGATGTAGCAACTAATTAACATCCAGAAGGACCTTTCGCTGAGCCTTGAACTGCTTCCCAAGCTGGAGTGGCGCGTCATTAAAAATTAATTAAATACATAAACATGTTAATGTAGAAAACCATATACTGTTACACACACTCACACACTCACACACACGCACACACATCCCATTTAGCTGCCAATTATGGCTGAAGAGATGACAGCTTCAAGGATTTTGGCATCAAATCACTTCGAAATACAAGCCAAAAATAAATTATTTTATAAATAAAAATCGTTTGCCCACTTTAATGGCACACTTTTCCAAGCACTCACACACACACACACACACACACTGGGACATATATTTATATTAATAGTCCTGTGTCATAAATTTGATTGAGATTTCATCAAGGATTATTTATTTAGCTATTCATGGAATTTTAATGGATAAATCTCGTCTGAGCCGTCACGACTTTGATATACCCTGTGTTTGCATAAGTGAAATAGCATCGGAGTCTTCTAGTAAACACACACACACACACAAACACACTCGGTGCGCCGCTTGGTCGTGGTGATTCGATACTCAACTCAACTGTGGTGGTAATTAGCTGGTTGTTCCGACAGCTGAATATCATGATGTGTACTTAAACATATTTATGGCCATCGGACAATTTAATTTGCTTGTCACAGTGGGGGAGGGGGAGGGGGGGGGGGACCTAAGCCCTAATTAAGTTATATTTGATGCTTTAGAATCAACTTAAGTGCTCGCAATTCTGAGTCCTGTGAGTTTAAAGCGCTCGGAGAATGTTTCTATTTGCATAGCTCGACTTTTTGTATGTATTGCGTTTCGCTTCTTCAATTACAGAAACTTTGATTTCAATTTATGACACAAGAGTTCATGGGGGAGTGATTCAATTGGGAAATTGAGGGAACTGCAACAGTTGCCTAAGGTCAAATGTGCAGACAACTTGTGGAAGTGTTTTCTCATCTCTCTGGCTGAGCGTTGGCTTCTCCCAGCGGAGTCAAATGGAAGCCAAGTGGAAGCCAAAGGAAACCAAATGGAAGCCAAATGGAAGCCAAATGGAAGCCAAATGGATGCCAAATGGAAGCCCAATGGATGCAGTTGCCGTATCGATCCGATCCAAGTCCCATCCGGACTCATCTGATATAAAAATCATGATTCCAGAAATGAGAATAGAAATGAAATAGACTCCATTAAATGGAATTAAAGTGCAGGACTTTTACATAATTGAAAATGAAATCTGAATGACATTTTTACAGTTTTCGCTATGAGCGAAATTCATTGCGAGTTGCGATAAAATTAGCCATTCAATTAAATTGAACAAATCGTTCAATCAATCGCTTAATTTTTGATTACATTACAAAAATAGGCAAATGAGCTTCATCTGCGGAATGATTCATTAATTGCATTAGCGGCCAGGCGGAATGCGAAGGGCATTCCGATGAAAGTCATGGCTGAGATACGTTACGAAAATATAACGTATACGTCATGGGGTGCGCGCGGGCGACAATCAATTAATCATTGTGTCAATTAGTCGAATGAAATCAGCGTAAAGTGTTTAATTATGCAGCACAGCAATAAAAATAAATCATTAACATATTAGTTGCTTGGCCTGGAGGCCTTAGTCTTAAGGATGAAAGGGGCAGGGGGCTGGCCAAAGGCCAAAGGGGGACTCGGGACGTCTAGAGAGTGACTTAAAGTAACACAAAAGGCAAACACAATTAAGTTGCAAGGACAAAGTGTGGCTTGACGCAATAAATAGACAGTACAGGACCACAAGACAGCAACGGCGACAGGACTGGACACTAGGAGGACAGCGGACAGAAGGGGGGTGGCAGGCAGAGCGAGGCGAAGCGAAGCGAAAGTTTTTCCTGCAGCTGCCTGTTGTGGCTGCTGCTTAACGAAATATGCAAATTGCCTAAAAGTGTGCCACAGACAGAGACAATGGCAGATGAGCAAACAGCATTTTGCAATTAGTGCAACTGTCAACAAGATAGCACAGCGTGCAGCCCAGATATATGCGGCATGCCACATGCCGCCGCACATGTTCCCCAAAGTCACCCCTCGAGCATGACCCCACAGCCACAGCCACAGCCCAGCCCCCATGCCAGACACCATATGCCCCTAGAAAAGTAAAGCCACTGCGACTCGTACATAGCCAATGGAATGGAAGGTCACATCTCGGCCCATGTCAGCGGCATCTTCCAGTCGAGTGCCTGATGGTTGTCATCGTCCGTCATGTGGCCTAAGTGGCCCACCGTCGAGCCTCTTAGTCAAGCCAGGCCAGAGCCTGTCCAGAGCCCAGCCAGAGCCATACGGCCTCAGTCCCAACAGCAGTAATGCTGTATAGGCGTCTATTTCAGACACTTCAGCTGCCGGATTACGAGCGAGTCCTTTCCGTCTCTTCCCGAATTTGTGTGCATCCTTATATGCGAGTTTCCAAAAAGGACAATCGCCCAAAATCTCATTTTCTATTTCCCAAGTTGCAGCTCTCTTGTCTTGGAGTAGGAGTAGAAGAAGAAGCGAGGGATGGAACGAGGGCTGCCAGAGAGAGACGGATAGAGAGAGAAAGAGGGAGAGAGAGGGAGAGATGGAGAGGGAGGGAGAGAGAGGGAGAGAGAGAGGGGGAGACAAAGCTGCAGCCTATTTCAATCCAAATTCCCGGAGTATCGATATAGAAATTTCTTGCCTAAGTAAGGCAAATATAGCCTATCTCTGATGTCCTTCGACAAAAGGAGATTCAGCATAAATATTCCAAAGGTGCATCATAATCATAATCAGATCATCTTTTCTCTAATTCACATTCTGAGTTTTACGGAGGATAAAAAGAGGATTCGCTTTCCGGAACACGCGCGATTAGCACGTGATTTCATTAGGTTCCAAAAATTTATTAGCCAGCAAAAAGGACATTTCGCTGCTTATTTTTATGATGCGCCGTCATGATTAATTTGGCTTTATGTTTATAATCAACAGAAGCGAAGAAATGTATATTCAACTGTTCTCCTGTGTATCTTTATCTTTACAGGTAAGCATATCATTGACATTGGCTTTATCCGTGTAGCCGGCTCCGCCGAAGGACAACGTCTGTTGAGCGCCTTTGGTCCTGTACAATTTTACGCTCCAAGCGCGCCCCTAATCATTTGCTCGCGCGTCTGTAAGGATATGTAAGGCAAATAAAACCAAATAGCCAAGTCCAAAATGAGGATGCCAGCCAGCAATTGGCAGAAATACAGTCCTTGAGGATGCGCGGGTGGGCGGGATGCCAGGATGCCGGGATGCCGGGATGGCGGAATGAGCACTGAAAAGAAAACTCTAATTGAATTTCATGTGCCTGTACATGTGTTTCTGTGAGTGTCTCAGTGTTGGTAAGTGCGTGTGTGTGCGTGCGTGTGTGTGTGTGGGGTGTGGGTTGTGGGGTGTGTGCGCTTAAGTGTGCCTATGTGCTGGTGCTGGTGCTGGGGTATTACTGTCGCTTTGAAAAACTTCAAAAGTATTTCAATTTGAATTCTGAGTAAAGTTGAAACTAACTACCGAATGCAGGATCGTAATATACCCTAATATTAGGTAAGGACTTGCCGGGAAAGGATAACATTAAGTAGCACCCCAAATAAGGTGAGGAAAGGTAATGGGGTATAGGGGGGATGAGGGCTAGCAGAAGAGCAGCTGACGGACACACGGGCTCTCATTCGGTCTATGCACACTTGCAGCCAGGTGGATCAAGGACTCTCTGGTGTTTGTGAAGTGGACAGGATGGGAAATAAACAAATCAAAATCAAAATCAAAATCAAATCAACGCCAGGCTCTCCCATGAGACGAAACTTCAATTAAGCTGAACTAACAGCATTTTTGCAGGAATAATATTTAAATGCCTTTCGATACTCGAATCGGATGAAAAAATATTATTATTTTATTAACTGTTTATCGAGTTTAATCCTGAAGCATTTAGGGTTTCATTATTTTTGGGCATCCTTGAAGCTTTTTTGGGGCAAGTCTGAAATGTGTGGAATGTGGCTCGCATTTCGTAGTATACCGACGGGACTGCTGGAATCAGGAACAACAAAAAAATATTATAAATACATGCAACACATGCACACACACACACATAGGTACACACACACACACATATGTACACACACACACACATACGCACACATACACATGCGCATTCAGAAACTTTTAAACTAGGAAACTCAATTAAACTCTGCAGCGCATTTGACTGTTGCATAATAGCAAAAGCAAACAGAACTAAATACATATACACACACAGCTATACACACGCCACACACACACACACCCCCCCTCTCGCACACACACAAGCCGAGCCTTAAGGACACAAGCTTCAGCACATTTGTATGTTTTATAAAATGGCGGCTGCAGCGTTTAGCACGCCACACTGATTTTAAACGAATCCCCCCCCCCTCACCCCCCCTCATCCTCCCCTCTATCAGCGACCGCTTTGAGTATTACCACACTTGCCACCCGGCACATCCGCCCCTATACCGTTATAGACAATTAACGGGATAACGAACTTTTAACGCTTTTCACTGCACTTTCACCGAAAGCGTTGCGCGAATGCCGCCAGAGAGAGGGAGAGAGAGGGAGAGGGAGAGAAAGAGAAGGGGAGACTGACGCGGAAAATATAAAACACTAATTATAATAATAATAATAATAATGGCAATAATAAATAATAGTAATAATAAATAATAATCTGCTAAAGCCGCACATTGCGCAGATGAAAGACGAAATGCCAAAGGCAGGCGCCGACTTTGTCTCCTTGGAACCATCCACAATTCCATCTCTATATATTTTTCGATGCTGTCGGCGCACTTGAGTAATAAGTAATACACACACATACCCACACACACACATGCACATGCACATACACATATATCTATGTACACATCTACCTATCTGGCAGGCTGTCTGTCTGCGCTTGTTACCAGGCCTAACACTTGATAATAGACGCTTATTACCCAAGTGCGCCTCCAGCTGTCAGCCGCCAGTCGTCAGTCCCCCGCCCCCCGCCGCCCACCATCAGCCGTCAGCTGCCAGTTGCCAGTTGCCAGTTGCCAGCTGCGGTGTTACAGGTGCCGTTCCTTGCCAACATTTGTTAAGTTAATAAGGCGTTCAGTTCGTCTAATGCGATGCTTCGGGGCAGTGGCAGGGGCAGGGGCGTACTTATTGGTGGGGATGGGGGCGGGGTGTCTGCTGGGTGGCATCTTGTGTGAGGCTGCTGCTGGGACATCGTTGCCGTTGCCGCGGGCCACGGGCCACAAGCCTCTCACGCATGTTATGTTGACTGTACAACGGGGACAACAATTTGTGTTGTTGATGTTGTTGTTGTTGTTGTTGGTGGTGGTGGCGACGGTGGTGGTGGTGGTGGTGGCGGTTGCGGTTTCTGTAGCATTGCCTAATCAACTGCCGCTTATGTATCTGGTTACACATTCGCCAGGCGTGCAGAAAAGATGCGCTTAGGGCAAATTAAGTGACGGAATCGTGAGGTGCGTGAGGGGCGTGAGGTGCGTGAGGGGCGTGAGGGGCGTGAGGAGCGCAAGGGGAGAAAAATACATGAAAGAAACAAGTTAAATAAATTACAAAAAAAATTAAATTAGTTTTTTTTTAGAGTAGCAGCAAAATAATTAAGAAAATTCCAGGCAATCGAAACTCAAATGAATTTTTCCCGAATTTCCCGATATTTTCCGCATATCCTGAAAGTAATTGAATTTGATATCAAAATGAAAATCTCATATTGGGGCTTCAAGCAAGGTTCAAGGAATTGAACAATTGAATAATTCGTATACGACAAGTTCCTTCAGATCCTGTCGCAGGCCGCACGTGCCAGTCACATAGGCCCGGCCTTCGTATTAAAGAGCCGCTCAGATGTGCGCTTAAATTAAGTGCTTAATGAGAAGCTTTAATTTATTTAAATATTTATATTAATTTACATATATATATACATATACATATATATCGTATATCCATGCATATGTGTGTGTGTGTGTGTGTGTGTGTTACTGCGTGCTTAATGTAATTTATTACAATTGACAGTCGCTTTCTGTGTGGGTGGGGGGGAGGGGGGCTGCTTTTATTACATTAAGTCAAAATGTCAGCCAGAACTGCGCCGTTCAAATATAAATTTACATTCTTAATTTATGCAAAATATTATTATTAAACAAATTCGCAAATTGCAAATGGCGTGCGACGCACGGGGACATCACGTGCACATCATTAGTCCGGACAATGAGCCAAATGCGAAGGTGAGGAATTGCTACAGCGCTGCGGGAATGTGCGGAACGCGGAATGTGGAATGCGGAATGTGGAATTTGGAATGCGGAATACCCAGAGACTTGAACGCATTTCTTTTACAACTAAAACTTTAAGAGCAAACATGTAACTACCCCTTCCCCACCCCCCCACCCACCCCACTACATCATTATTACCGTCCATCCCATGCAGCCATTCCAGATATTCCAGCCATCCCCCTCCCTCCCTGAAACATCTGCCCCATCCTGGAGAACATGTGAGCTCCTCTCTGAAACCAAAGGCATAATTCTGCTTTTCATTTTTGCTCCGTTTAATGTGAAAACTCAGGTAAATGAAAAACGCAGGTGGTGAAAACTTTTTGCTTAACTGAAAGGCGGCCAAGGCACTAACATGCACACACACACACACACAAAGGAAGCGAATGACTGAAAGTGAGAGAGAAAGGGAGAGATAGAGAGGGGAGGGGGAGGGGGGGAGGGGCATGTGGGGAAAGCTGTTAGTGTATTGGCACTTGTATTTACATGACATTCAGCTTGAAGCTGAAAGGAAGACGTCGACTGGAACATAAATTAACTTTGTTGCTCAGTGTTTTGTCCTTTCGTGCTATGCTCCTTGCGGCTCCCCTCATTTTCTATGCGCATACCAATCCGGCATCCATTTAATTGCAACTGTGCCCTCTACACACATATTAGGTAATGATTTATCCCTAAATCCGCCATCCTCCGCTCGCCATCCTCCGCTTGCCATCCTCCGCTTGTCATCCTCCGCTTGATATCCTCCGCTTGTCATCCTCTGCCCGCCATCCTCCGCTTATCATCCTCCTCTCACCATCCTCCGCTCGCCATCCTCCGCTCGCCTTCCTCCGCTTGATATCCTCCGCTTGTCATCCTCTGCCCGCCATTCTCCGCTTGCCATCCTCCGCTTGCCATCCTCCGATTGCCATCCTCCTCTAACCATCCTCCGCTCGCCATCCTCCGCTCGTCATCCTCCGATTGCCATCCTCCTCTAACCATCCTCCGCTCGCCATCCTCCGCTTGCTATCCTCCGCTTGCTATCCTCCGCTTGCTATCCTCCGCTCGCCATCCTCCACTCGCCATCCTCCGCTCGCCATCCTCCGTTCGCCATCCTCCGCTAACCATCCTCCGCTCGCCATCCTCCGCTTATCATCCTCCGCTTATCATCCTCCTCTCACCATCCTCCGCTCGCCATCCTCCGCTCGCCATCCTCCGCTTGATATCCTCCGCTTGTCATCCTCTGCCCGCCATCCTCCGCTTGCCATCCTCCGCTTGCCATCCTCCGATTGCCATCCTCCTCTAACCATCCTCCGCTCGCCATCCTCCGCTTGGTATCCTCCGCTTGGTATCCTCCGCTCGCCATCCTCCGCTTGTCATCCTCCGCTTGGTATCCTCCGCCTGCCATCCTCCGCTTGCCATCCGCTATCCGAGGGATGCCACAGATCCCATAAAATATAATAGATTATTTATGCCTGCTCCGGGAATCGTTTGCAATTGCAGTTGGCAAACTTTTACGGCCAAATGCCAAAGAGTTGCAAATATTATTCCATTCCATTCCATTCCGCTCCATTCCATTCCGGATTCGATATGATTTTGCGTGGCTTTCGTCATAAAACTTAACAGGATCTATGGGCGAGCACATTGTATGTACTTGCAGCCAACAGTCCGCACAAGGACTTCGCTGCCAGATAAGATGGCACTCAACAGTTTTCATACACTGCATAAAATGTGCGTAAGGATGCTTGCAACGCGGGGCTGCCAACTCGTTGTCACGGCCCTGCCAACAGATTGCGACACATTCTTGACAGTTTTCAGTTCGCGCCGTCAAGGACAAGACAAGCTTTTACGTTCGCCTCGCTGACGTTCCCTGAAACCGTTCCCTGCAATTTACCTGACGTGCACCACACACGCACAGTAGATCCTTCCTATGGTGTTTATGGCTATCTTTGAAATCGGTTGGCGCTTCGTACATAAAAGACTGTACATATATTTTTTATGGACACACACACACACACACACACACACACACACACATACTGGAACGGACATCAAAAATGCATAAAAATGTATCGTTCTCTTATCCTGCCCCCACCCACTTTTCAGTCACTGTGTCCATCCACTTTCCTAGTTACATGTGTTAAACAAGTCCTGTCCGGGCGCTGCCCCAAAAAAATGGATTGCGGCGATATTAAAAATGTAGCCTCCGAAATTAGGTACAAGTTTTTGGTGCAAAAGTCACTTCCTTTCGAAATGCAAGACTTATAGTTATCCTGCAAAATTTATGAGGAGGTCGCCTAAAAGGACTTGACAGTAAGAGGCCAACTGCATATGATAAGGCAAAGGATAATTAAGTTTGAGTTACTGAAGTGTTAGAAATACATAATTATAATGATTGAAGGAAATGACTAGCCGGTGAAAAGGATAAACAATTAAATTTAATTTAGGATAAACATCGAATAGAAAGGACGACTTCAATGATAGCTTTCAGGATGTAAAGAGAATCGTTTGTCTTAAAAGGATCAACTTTGAATGCTAGTCGATACTTCTGCCCGAGGCAAAGTCAAATGATATCTAACTCTTAGCTGGGATATATTTCGGTATCCTTAAGATCCTTGTGGCTAATAGATAAATATCGCCAGGCACTAAACTCCTTGGCTTAAAGCCTGAAAATGTGCAGGGTGTTTAAAGACAATTACATGGCGTTTGTTAGACGTTGTTGTTGCTGCTATTGTTGTTGGTGTTGTTGTTGGTGTTGTTGCTGGTGTTGTTGCTGGTGTTGTTGCTGGTGTTGTTGCTGGTGTTGTTGACGCTGTTGCTGCGTGCGCCTGCATGCTGATTTCCGTTTCCTGTTTACGAGCAAACGCACAAGCAATCAGATGAACGTATATGAACATATATGTGTATTTGTATGTATATGTATGATATGTACATACAATTTATTAATATACATTCTTTCTGTATACATATACATATGCACATATACCAAAATATGCTTAAAGCTGCGTTGCGTGAAAATATGCAGGACCTCTCGTTTGGCATATGAAAACGCAATTTTTATGGGATACATTTTTAATAAAGTCGGCGGGCCATCGCATGCTATCCAGTTTTATTCATTGCAATGGCAAAGCTAACAAATGCACACACACACACACACACACACACAGATACGCACACGCACACGCACACTCACACGTACACACATTCATTCACGCGAACATACTTGCACGCATGTGTGCACGGGCTCATCGATAAACGTACATAAATGCGGTACCAGAAAGTCGAGATGTCCTGGTGGGTCAGTTACGGATAACCTGATTGTCCGTCCTTCCATATGCTGCATTCTTTACATACAGGGTGTTCCAAGTATTGCGAACTAGAAGACGCACGTGTGCAACACATGAAGCAGGCAAAAAGATGGGAACTTTCCCCGCGTCACACACAAAATACATGAATCGCACTTGTGTGAGTGTATATATATATATACATATATATATATATATATATATATATATATATGTATATATATGCATCTAATGTGCATCCTTAGCTAATTTTGAAAACATTGAAAAATGTTTTGCCTTATTAAAGGACCACCCTTTAATTTAGTTTAGATTTCTCATTCCTCTTTCCTGTCCGGTTTACAGGTTCCCATGTCCTTTAACTTTTCCAGCTGTTGGATTTTTTTTTCAACACTCCGAGTTTTTCTTTCGTTTATTTGCGTTTTTCGTTCGACCCATAAAAATAATGCTAAATCAAGCGGAATCTGTGAGCCCAAACGTACAAGTTGGCAAACGAAAAGCTAGGGAAAACGATCTGAAAATGGAAAGTCCTGTGGTCCGTGTAGATTCCTTTTTTTTCGGGTCTGTGGGTGTCGATTTCGCATTAATTTTATAACATTTCGTTCGTCGACGTGACAATGACAGTTACAACAACAGCTGCAACATCAATAACAACAAATTTACGCAACGGAAACAATACCTTAAAAGGGGGTGGGGGGGAGGGAGACGTAACCAGAGATTCAGTAAGTCAAATGCAAAATGTAAAATGTAAATACACTTGGAGCTCACTTAATTCTTGTTCGTTTGGAAAGGACGATTTATACGAAAGTATGTAATTGACATTTGATTGGGTGAAGAAACGACTCGGGGCAGAAGTTAAGGGCTCAATTTTCCTGCGCTTGGTTGAACCTCTTCGAATAGAATGTCATGGAAGCTGTGCGGTTGTGCGGTTTTCAAATGTAGAGCTCATCTTCTTCTTCCTCGCTCTTATTCCCGTTGCGGCTTCTGGATATGACATATAGAGGAAAATCGTAAAGTACCACAGTCAGCACTTAACTCATAGTCGCAGTCAACCACAGAAATAACCCTTTAAAGCTCATGTGGTTCTATTTAAAAGGTGCAACGGACAGGAGCTTGCGCTTTTCTTTGTGGCTTTGTAACGGATGGGAGCTTCGGAGGAATGTACTTTAAATATGGCTTAAAAATAACTTTAAACAAAGCATTGGTCAGTATACAAAAGCTCCCAAATACCGAGTAGATAAGGCAGAGCTTACCCTTAGCCGAGAATGTCACCAGGTTAATTCTTCAAGCTTTTCAAAAAGCTTTAAATAATTGGTTCTATGCAACTAAATGTCAGAACTGGCTAAACAATAACTATTATATATCATTTTAATAAATGAATAGATAAAATTAGAAATTCAAATTAAAGAGGATAAACTGATAAATCCTTCTTTTTGAGTTTTTATTCAAAACAGTATTTTAATTAACATTGAAAACACATTCAAACTTTGTCCTCATTCTCGAAGCTTCATCTCAGGCACTTAGTTCCTTTGGAACATTTTGACGAAACTTCAAAGCTTTCGCGCCTTTTCCGGCTTCCACACCATCAAATGTTGCCATTGTGTTTTATCACTTGCATATAATTTAAAGTTATTTATACCGTTATGTGCTGCCCAAAGTAAGCCAAGTTCTTCGTCAAACAAGTTGTAAGCTGAGCTTTTAGCCTAAGCATGAGCCATCTCCAGACTTATCTCTAAAGCTGCCAACACAGTAAACAGCTGATGACCGATGACTGCATGTGTTGTCTCTTTCTCGCCAATACACGGCATTGCACTCGCGCCGAAACTCGCTGCATATGTAGCTGTGTGGGTTTGTGTGTGTGTGTGTGTAAAACAGAGTAAGGTAAACAATAACAACAAATACGCGAACGAACCGTCCTTGGCTGAGTAGACGAAACACAATGGCCGCCTGCTCGCCCGGCTTACAGACCCATATACACACACATGAACACATACACACACAAGCACATAGATATTTGAACACATTTACCAATTTACACACACGCAGTCGCAGAATTGCCGTTAACCCAAGTTTCATTCAGTTTCACTTTTAGTCATCGTTTGACTTCCGCACGGAAACGTTCGCTGCGTTTCCTCCGCAGCTCCGCCTCTCTTCTCTCCTCTCGGATCCTTTCTTTCTATGTTGTTTGTTATTTTTAGGTGCGTGAAAGTTTATTAGAATATAAATAACAAATATATGCGAACAAACTCACAGAAGTGTGTACACATACACGCTTATGTGTATGTGTGCGTGTGTGAACGCGCCTACGATTTGACTTGAAAGTTCATACAAAAAAAAAACAAAAAAACAAAAACAAAATAAAAAACAATTTCAATAAAAATGCTACCATCGTAAAACTGAAGAGCTGCGGAAAGGGCTCAAGGGATTTACAAAGGACGCGAAAGAGAAAGGAAATAAAAATAACAAAGAGAAAACAAAACATAATAACACAAAGGTGGCAGGACATTTAAAAACAACAAATGTGAGAACGGGAAATGCTCATTTTCCTGCCAAGCTGCTGCTCGTGCCAAGTTTCGATTGTTCTTGTTGTTCTTGTTGTTGTTGTTGCTATTTTTGTTGGGGTTGTTGTTGTTGTTGTTGTTGTTGTTGTTGTTGTTGTTGCTATTTTTGTTGGGTTTGTTGTTGTTGTTGTTGTTGTTGTTGTTGGCGACAAACAGCTGTTGTTGCTATAACTGTTATTATTTCAATTGCGTGTGTGTGTGTGTGTGTGTGTACATGTGTGTGGCTGGATGTTTACATGTGTGTGACCCACACTTGTGTTTGCCCGTGTGTGATGAAAGTTACGCCATTTACGCCGTCTTCCTGCCAACTAAGGACATCCAAAGAATTGTCGTTTTTGGACAACAAATGAATAGCGAATGCGATGCATCCAGCCGTCTCTGTGTGTGTGTGTGTGTGTGTATCTGCGGGGGTGTGAAGAAGGAGCTTACGTCCTGCTTTTGCTATTAGCAACATAAATCTATAAAGACATTTTGAATTTCCTCCCAAGAAGACAGGACGAGACTGCAAAGTGTGTCAAATGCAGGAAGGCAACAACAGATGTTTGCTTGCAGCTTAGATGTTGCCTGTCGCATGTTTCCTTCCTTCCCCCTCCCCCCCTGGCCGGACAAGAGCCACAAAAGAAACACAAGTGTTTTGTTTGTCTGCCCAACACACACACACACACACACACACACACACACATCATACATACAAACACTCGCACACACACAAGCCGAGGATGAAAGACGGCTAAGTGTGCCACCCATTGCGAAGAGCTTCTGAAGCAATTGTTTTCGTCCTGCAAAGGACTTGCCGTAGCCACTGTTTGCATATAGCTTCAGGCATCTACCACATGGTCCATATTTGTATATGTTTATACATACGCCTGTGTCTATGTGTCTGTGTGTCTGTGTGTCTGTGTGTCTGTGTGTCTGTGTGTCTGTGTGCATGGAGTGTGTGTCTTTGCTATTGCTGTTGAATCCGTTCTGCCCGCTGTCCTATCGCAAGATAAAGACCATATCCTGGCAACCAATGGGCCAGAGCATTGATATACTTGCATCCGCCTCTGCCTCACTAAATTGTTATTCTTGCAGCATGCCACTTGGCACTCCCATCGATTGCAGATGCTCTTCCTTGAGCATACGCTTGAATAGCCAAATGCTTATAAATATCACATACACATACACATACACGCTCACACATACTTACACCCATTCTTGTATCCTTTATGCCATGCAAGTATTTTTTATGCAATAAAAAATCTTCGACATTATCAAGCGGCCAGTTCCAGCTCGGAGCAGTTTCAGCTGCGCATGGCTACCCCTATTTTTTCAAAGGACCCCCATTACTTTAATGGCCCTTCTGGTAGGAGGGGCTCCAAGAGCACACTCCCAGGAAACTAGCAGGGGAAACACTTAACATACACAAATTGAGGTGAATTACGCAAACAGTTAGCTTCTCGTAGTAATTTCCGCAACATACCTTCTATTTCATTGTTCCAGAGTTACCTCTAAGATACCTCAGATATTATAAAGGTATATACGATGAAGGTATAATACATATATCGGGATATATTCCCAGTCTGAATAACTCAGAAGAAACTGGCGCGAGAGTCGCACCCTTAAAAGTCGCGTATCCATTTGTCCTCTCAATGCAATCCAATCCAATCATAACAAACTGAGAAAAACCATGTAAGGATAATCCATCGACTAATTTTCCCTTCATACCAAAGGGGGGGTGGGGTGGCACTCAAGTGACGATGAAATGGCAGATAAATTGAATAGCGAAACATTTCGTAGACCTATAACTTAGAGAAAATACATATGCATTGTGGCTTGTCTGTATGTGTGAGTCAGAAGAAGAAGAAGAAGAAGAAGAAGAAGGAAGGGATGTTACGTATGACTCTACGTGAGCCATCAATCAAATGGCTCTCTAAAAATATACACAAGTGGACCAATACTCTTTGGCAGCTCATCGATGGCTTCCCTTGTCATTGCTCCATCCATGTGGCGGGGGGCCACTAGAAGTCCACCTCGGGCTTTGCTAAAGAGGATTTCAAGCATAAAAAGCGACTCCTCCTCCTTTGCCCAACTGGACCTATGTAAACAAGGCAAAGTATAGACAACCGACAACCGACAACCGACAACCGCAACAACAACAACTGACACGGTCAGCACATCCCTCTGAGCGCATCAATCATACGCACCGTTGCGCGGAGCAATCATTTGCATAGACGCTCTTGCTGTAGTTTTAGTTGAAGTTGAGTTCTCGACTGAGTTTGTAGTTGTAGTCACTTTGCTGTTGTTGTTGTTGGATGAAGCAGCTGCGAGTAGCGTGTAACGATAATCTTAGCAGCCGACTGCTTAGCGAAACTTGAAACTTGACCAGCCATTTCATGTCCATGTCCTTTGCAGCTCCCTCCCCTAGAACTGCCATCAGTTGCAGTCGCCCCGCTGCCCGGAAAATGCAAATCATGGTATGTTAGGTCTCAGCTGCAGATGGCTTGTTGCCTGAGACAACTGAAATTTGCACCAAGTAGCTGAGTGTAGGTAAAGGAGCAAACTTTTTCAGCGAGCAGCTGTTGACATCCTTCAACTATCTTCCGTGTACCAAGTGCTATCTGGCGACTCCCAGTGCCACCTTCGCTTGGCGCTGAATATGCAAATCCCCTGCAGCCTTCCACACACGACATCCAACTGAATTTTTGGCATTTGGCTAAGTCGTTTATCTGGCGCAAACACTGCGCAAACTTGTGCAGTAAATTGAATTAGTAACCAGCCAAAAGTCAGCGGCAGCAACATCATCATCATCAGGCTCAACATCATCATCATCAGGCTCAACATCATCATCATCAGGCTCAACATCATCATCACTGTGGGCCACAGAATTCAAATAAGCGGCGCCATTAGCATAATCATTAAAATAATCATTATCATTATCATTACCATTGTCGTTGTCGTTGTCGTTGTCGTTGTCGTTGTCCTTGTCGCTGTTATTGGTGTTGTCCTTGTCGTTGTCGTTGTCGTTATCATTATCATTGGCATTGTCACAGTCACCATTGTGGCCATTGCTTTGGGGCGGTCACGTTATGCGGCCTAGCGGCAGGTTTCTGGAGCAGCGGCGATTATGCAAATTTCCTTGAAAAATTTATTGCGAAAACAAGCTCGTCCTTTGCATTGTATGAAGACCTCATTAAAAGCCCAAAACATCTTTGGCTCTTCTCGTCTCCATCGGCACGTCTAACTCGCTTAATGTCCTGACAATGTGGCGTATGTGCGATTCCCAATCTCAGCCTCAGCCCTCTTGCCCCATCACTTTGTCCTTTTCTCCTCCAACCCACCCTACCCCAACCCATCCCATCCCATCCCACCCCATCCCACCCCACCCCAGCCCATCCCTTTCGCACTTTCTCTAATTCCTAATGCGTGTGGAATGGCATCGTTTTATGATTAATGAGCCGTTTGACTTGGCGGCAAGCAGCAGCAGCAGCAGCAGCAGCTTGGCATTCACTCAGCTAAACATTTAATTCTAATCACCATCACCATCACCATCACCATCACCATCATCATCATCATGATCATCATCATCATTACTATCACTACCAACATTATTAACAACACTATCAACGGCAGCGATTATGGTGGAAATACAAAAGCCACATTCGGCATTAAAGCGACCATCACTGAAACGCGAAACAGTTGTGGTTAACAATAGTGCACCGACCATCAAGAAGGTGACTCTGGTGCCCAAGGATGAGGTGAGTCAACCCAACGCGGATCCAAGCTCGCCGTGGATCACCCATTATAGCATAATGACACATCTCATAAAGTCCTTTTTGTTTTTAACAACCGACACACATTTTTGGTCTCAATTTGTGATTTGACAGTGGATTCGTTTTCACAATCCTTGAATCTTTATGCAACTGAATAAATATACCGCAAATCATAAGGATAACCTCTCAAAATTGGAGTGCTTCCTTCTTAGTCACCTCTTCCTGGGTAGAAACCACTAAATACCTCTCATCTTCAACTACTGAGTATCTCTAGTCGGATACATTGAGACCTTTAAGCACTTTTAAGTGTTTCACTCTTTATTTATTGCTTCTAATATACCAAAAATATACTCATGCTTTTGTACTATAGTAGTTATTCCTTTTATCCTGAAAAGCTGAAAAAAGTAAAGCTATTTGAATACTTTACGGCCTGAGAGTTGGCGAGCTTAGACAGTAGCAGATGTAGGACTCAATATACTGTATATACTATACAATATACCAAACAATTATGTACTTAAATAATAATACTACACATATCACAAATCTACTCAAGTCTTCGACGTACGACGCTATGCCATATAATAAAGCAAAATTCAATGAAACGAGTCAACATCCCTTCTTAAGGAATAAATCCTTTGGTATTAATCTGTACTTGATGTGATATGTGTGCATTATATACATTCTATATAAATATACTTATTGTCAGTATAATAAGTATATCTATATAGAATAAACAAGACTAAACATTTCCTTTTTGATTATTGCCAAGGAAAATCTCACTACTCATCTTAATATTTTCCTATTAATTTAAACAAAAGATCTGAAAAATAAAAAAAATAAATTAAGAAAATACATGGCTCTAATTTTAGTTACTTTTAAGAAATATTTAAAATACTAAATAAACTCTTTAATTTAAGTATAAAAACGTAAGTCAAAAAGACACTGGACTAGGTATGACAATTATTTGAATGTCTCCTCATTTTAAGTATCCTTAAATAAAATACTTTTTATACATATTGAAAGTTAATGCTCTTGGTATCCGTCAAGAAACTATCTAATCCATCTTATCTAATCTTAAGATAATATTTTATCTGTTTGGCTATGCAGCCCTACGTCCCATACCGGCTGCTCCCTCCCTAGAACATAAGAGGCAAGAGAACCGTTACAATAGATGCTCCGGCGCGGATGCTCTTGCAGTCGCAGCAGCCAAGTTGGGCGCTTATGGCGAATGCAAGTTTTGGGTATATTTTGGGTTTTGGTATATTGGGTATTTTGAAGTGCAGGCGACTGCAGCCGAGACCCCAAGTTCGGGCGGGTTCATATCGGCTGTCTTTCTTCTGCCAGCTCGATCTGCCGAAGCTGCCAAATTGGGTAGCTTCCTCATGGCTCCGGCTGAGCAGACACTCCTTATGCATAACTCATCTTAATCGGAGTACAGTAATTGTTTTAAATAACTTAATTTTATTTTATTTAAATAAAAAAAGCCACTGAAGAAGCTTAGTGGCCAAAAATTATCCTTTCTCATAAAGCTAATAACTATTTAAAGCTTAGAAATGAGCAGTTTTTGAAGATCAAAGAATTTTAATAGGATTCAATTAAATCCCACTACAAATGGTCGTCCTTTCAAAGAGAATAGTTTCTGGCCCCTTAGATTAGCTTCAGAGCTACGACAAAAGTGAACTAGTTCTAAGGACGATCACTTTAAATGATCCATTAGTTCCCTGAACCGAATTGATTGAAGCTTCTTAAAGAGCAGGCTAAAAACTCGAAACAGATGAAAGGAATATTTTAATTAATTATTGATATTAATTAATCAAAGGCCAAAATGTGTTCTCTCCCGGCAACTGAAAAGTTTTATAATTATATAAACTCCTTTAGCTTCAAGGACTACTCGCCCACCCGTACAATGTTTATGACATCACTTTAATATCCTCCGTGAAGAGACTCGTCGTAGGTTGGCCGATTGGCTGCCTGGTCAAATATTGTTACATTCACTGCTATCCTGTGTACTCGGAGAGTCCTTAAATACTATTGGGCTCCTGATAATCATCAAACTTTGCTCAAAGCGCGAAAGTTTTGTCCCGATTGCCTCGGATTGAAATATAATTCAATATAAATTAAATAAATAATACTTAATTACTATCTTATGGAAACTTCAACAAAAGTGCCGCCAAAATGGCCTCCTTGTCATTATCGCTAAGCGATTTGTCTATGAATATTGCGAGCTGTGTCCTTGACAGGCCAAACTTTTCGGGCTTAGGAATGAAATGGCGTGGGACATCGGGGAGGTACAAGTTAATTAAGAATGCAAATATTTTTGTCTGCTGTCCGTGTCCGTGCCCGTGTCCGTGTCCGCTGGCGTGTCCTTTGTTGGTAGCAGTCACAGCCAAAAAGGATTAATATGAAGTCCTTTTGCTAGGCTTATTTAATTGCTTTTGTACGTCGTAGATAAACAAGTACAAAATGTCTACCAAAATAGCTGCAGGCCTTACCATCCTCAAGTCCTGGCTGACTACAACCACGCGGATCTTTGGCAACGCACAAAACTTCGCAAGGCAACAAAAGCAGCAACAACAACAACAACACCCCCACTCCCATTGTCTTTTAGGCATTTTTCTTGTGGCCTTCCCCTCCTCGGCTCCTCTCCACTTCTCTCACTTTATGGTGTCACAGCTCATTTGCAAGTTTCAAAAGGACGGTAAATCAAATAAGCGAATCGAAGGATACGCCGTACACGTCCCACAAATATCTAGGATGTTTGTATATACGTGCTAACCGTAAATTAGATCCTCATACTAAGAGAAGTTTGTCTTCCACTATTTTCGTATATTTGTTTAATCAAATCTCTTTCCGATAGAACGATAGTTATCGATAATTTATTGGTTCTTTCCCAGTTCCTTTAAGCTGATTTTGCAGATGCATCGATTGAAAATACAATTTAATTTTTGCTACTTTAAATAAAACAAAATTTTTGAGTAACTTCTAGTGCTTCTTTTCATCGCAAGATATCGACCCATAGGTCGATAGGTATACGATAGTATTTATATTGTTATGTCCTGGAATAATAATATTTTCTTGCTTCTTTCCTCTCCCTCACATTGTTTGAACTTAATTTCCAATTGAAAATGACGCCATTTTTGTTTGCCTCATATCGTCTAGCATAGCCTTAATTATGGCTCCTTCACGAAACATCCTTGTGCCGATGCCTCCTGCCGAGCAGATTGAACAGATTTCAAGTTTATAAATGCAAATTATAAAGTGGCTGAGGGCGTAACAACTTTCGATTGGCATTTTATTATGAACGTGCCATAAATAACTCGATTTGCCATATCGATTGCCTATCGTTCGGACTCGCCGTCGCCGTCGTCGTTGCTGTCGCCGTCGTCGTTGCCTTTGCCGTCGCCGTCGCCGTTGCCATCGCCATAGCCACTTCGGTTACTGACTTTGTTAACGTCTTTAAGTGTGTCTGCGGGTCTGAAATATGACGCTTAAGCCTCTGGCAATGCCATCAAGAGCATGCTGCCCCCCGGATAGGATGCCACGGGAGTGGAAGGCCGGGGAGAATATCGAGGAGGTGGGACCTGGGAAGTACGGCTAGGATTTGACTACAAATCTTGGGGGCCATAAATAAAGACTGGTCTCTGCCCCCTTTTATTACCTTGGAAAATTTATTCGGCTGGCAAGCGAAATATAAATAAATAAAATACAACTACAAATCCAAATTATATTTATAGAGCCAAGTCAGCAGGCAGGAAATAATTGAGAAGTCCTGCCAAATGCTCTGCGAGGACTCATAATTCTTTTTTATGTTCAAATTAAATTTAATTTGTCAGGAAAAGGTAAAGTAATTGTGAAATACTTGAAGTTGTCGCCACTCCTTATTCATGTCCTCAGATTCGGCTATATCCTTCTTCTCTCGTCATTCCCGGTGTCTTTCACACTGAATCCATCGTCCTTGTCCGCCTCCTCATCTCCTAAGAGTTTCAAAAAAGTGTTTAAAACTCATTTTTGACTTGGCGGAATTAAACTTTGTGAAAAGTTGGTGTATGCAGGAAGCGCAGTCAGGACACTCTCTACACAGCGTTGATTTCCTTTTAATTATCATAATTATGCGCCAAATCGCCTACTGCCAGAATTCGTCCTGACAACCAGACCAGCCTCTCCACACTCCACCCCCAAATGCAGCCATTTCGACCTTGTCCTTTTCCCAGCTAATGACTCGGCCGGAGATGAAACCTCCTGCAATTGTGAGTTTGAATCTGGCACAAGGAAACCTACACATCCTTTTTATATTTTATATTTTATATTTTATATTTTATATTTTATATTTTATATTTTATATTATATATTTTATATTTTATATTTTATATTTTATATTTTATATTTTATATTTTATATTTTATATTTTATATTTTATATTTTATATTTTATATTTTATATTATATATTTTATATTTTATATTTTATATTTTATATTTTATATTTTATATTTTATATTTTATATTTTATATTTTATATTTTATATTTTATATTTTATATTTTATATTTTATATTTTATATTTTATATTTTATATTTTATATTTTATATTTTATATTTTATATTTTATATTTTATATTTTATATTTTATATTTTATATTTTATATTTTATATTTTATATTTTATATTTTATATTTTATATTTTATATTTTATATTTTATATTTTATATTTTATATTTTATATTTTATATTTTATATTTTATATTTTATATTTTATATTTTATATTTTATATTTTATATTTTATATTTTATATTTTATATTTTATATTTTATATTTTATATTTTATATTTTATATTTTATATTTTATATTTTATATTTTATATTTTATATTTTATATTTTATATTTTATATTTTATATTTTATATTTTATATTTTATATTTTATATTTTATATTTTATATTTTATATTTTATATTTTATATTTTATATTTTATATTTTATATTTATGTTTTATATTTTATATTTTATATTTTATATTTTATATTTTATATTTTATATTTTATATTTTATATTTCATATTTTATATTTTATATTTTATATTTTATATTTTATATTTTATATTTTATATTTTATATTTTATATTTTATATTTTATATTTTATATTTTATATTTTATATTTTATATTTTATATTTTATATTTTATATTTTATATTTTATATTTTATATTTTATATTTTATATTTTATATTTTATATTTTATATTTTATATTTTATATTTTAGATTTTATATTTTATATTTTATATTTTATATTTTATATTTTATATTTTATATTTTATATTTTATATTTTATATTTTATATTTTATATTTTATATTTTATATTTTATATTTTTATATTTTATATTTTATATTTTATGTTTTCTATTTTATATTACTTTACTGGTATCCAGAGTTCAAGAATGGATTGAGGTCCTTGCAATAAATGTTAGCTTCAAGTTGTGGCTTAGAAATACAGCTTGTGGTTTCAAGATAAGCAAATGACAGGCAGGAAACGAGTTTGGTGGAAGTGCGAAAAGAAAAGAAGATCAATAAATAAAAGAAAGCAATAAATTTGGCATGGTAAAAGGAAGAGCGATAAGACATACCGTTATAGTTGGCGACTGCTGCGGGCAAACACTCTTGTCCTTCAATGCAAATGGCAGTGCCTTTACTGTAACTCATGGCCTAGTTTTACCCTTTCATTAATGTCCTTTCGGACATTCGCACACACTGGCACACACACACACACACACACACACACACACACACACACACACACACATAGACGAACACTTATTACGAGCTGTTGGGGCAGGTCGGGTGGATGATGGTTTGGGGAGGGGGTCAGTTTATAAATGATCGGGGACCAAGTTTATCATAATTACATAAGTTTGTAACTTCGTTTCGGTGCGTCTCCCTGGTGACCCTCAGCCCACAGGCGAGCTGCCAACCGACGCACCGACGCAGTCTGACGGACGGACCGTCTGCTCATCAATGTTGCAAATGATTTGCCTGCAACAGCCGCTCGGGAGCCATTTGCGGCACTGACCCTTGTCATCCGTTTGCTCTTTGGCTCATCTATTTCTAGGTTCCAAGTGCCGTAGACCGCAGCAGGAGAAAAACAAATTCATTTTTCTCCAGCTCTTCACTTTGAGAACGTCGAATGAAGTACTTAAAGGCCATCAATAAGCTGACTGAAAGTCTATTTCTCATCTCAGTTCAATTATAATAATTGTTCCAATATATAACAGTCGTTTTCTCTTTACCGAAACATACAAGGACTCGCAGTGTTGCAAGTTTCTCTACTATTGGAAGGATTCACAGAAAACTGAATACCAAATCCTTCCAGATTCCGCAAGCTAAAGCTCTTTTGGCATTTGGAAAATGCAATTTACAAAGAAAAGTATTGAAATGATTGCTACTTAATTCGAATTAACCCGAATGGGAAAAATTAATGGCGATTAAAATCAATATAACAATAAAATCTGGGAAATGAAAGTCCCAACGGTACATTTTAATTTTAAGTGGGTGATTCGTAAATGAAACAGATGTTGGTTGGGAGGGGGGAACAGAAGGAGAAAGACTTTAAAGCTTATTCCATCCCTGCTCTTATTTAATACATATACTAAGTCACGAATATCTGTGGGAAATCCAATTATATAACAGGTGATAGCTTTTTTGCCATTTCTTATAACTAAATATATATTGATTATCCTCATCTTAAGCATTACTCCTTTATCTCCAACTCCGAGGACTAGGTACTTATAGATTTCCTTTTGGGAATTTATGTACAAGAATATTGGAATATATTTTATTATTAATTGCTTGAATATAAAAATTATAAATACACAATTTTCGGAGTATCATCTTCCATTTAGGAAGTTTAGAAATTATTATTATAATAATTATTTATAATTTATTTAGCTCAATCTAAGTCATTTTTATACTTCACATAAATTGATTTAATACTTATTGTTAAATTAAAGCTTAATTCATCGACGAATCTTGTAGCAGATTAAATATAATTTTTCTATTTTTTAGAGCTTTATTTAATTTATAATTAATTTGTATTTAATTCATTGTCCGGCGGGCACAAGGGCAGTCACGGAAACAAAATGTCTTCCTTATTTTAAAACAATTATTTGTTAGGCCGGAATCTGCGCAGTGCCTTCTGAACTCAAGCAGACGCTTAAAATAGGGAAAGGATGTATAGATACAAGCGTGTCCTTTTATTTAATTAACCTAACATAAACAAAAATAGTTGATTATGTCTAAACTAATCTAACAAATAGGGAGATCGCTGGGATAAGCTTTAAGCGACAAGATCTTCATGGCTCAGCTAGGATCGACACCAGTGAAAAGTGAAAGGAAAATGGCTTCCGCTGCTAAAGCCCCGAAAACGTTGCATACTTTTAGGGGAAATTTTCTATTCGTACCTTAGCCGCTCCATATATGCGCTTATATGGCGGGCCCTTATCACGGCAATCAAAGCAAAATGTATGCAAAAATTGCCGATGCTCGACCTGTCAAAGAGACTCTAAGTGTTAGCCAAGGTCCTGCTAAACAAAGCCATTTTGACGCCTACTTGGACTTACGCCTTCCAAGTATGAAGCTCTGCGTCTAAGCATCCGCTTATATTTAAAGTAATGGAATCGCAGGCTGCTCAGTATGCGTCCGGGCTCCCTAGATACGTCACAAACTGTGCCCTGGAAAGGGAGCTTAGGATTCTCCGCGTTGGGGACCAATGAAATCTTCTCAGTACTCAATATGTCGACAGGATTGAAGCACACCCAAGGCCATTGGCGTGCAACCTAGCAGATCCGTTGAGCTCTCAACACCTAAAGAAAATATATCCCTCTGATCTCCTTTACTCTTAGGATCAGCTAGTCTTTTATTCCTATATATATGTATTCCATATATATGTATGAGATGCCACTTTCTATTGTATCCATACGTCTATTCCCTATAACCTAGATTAAGTTCCGAAGCCACTGAACAGGTTCCGGCGGAACATAAAAAAAAAAAAGATGCTCCACAAAATGATTATTTTATAATCAATGCAGTTGCAGTCTAATTAAAAGAGTTAAGCGCTCTGAAAACATGGGAATTATTCATCAATGTGACGAAGTCCTTGTGGGGGATTTTCAATTTATTTATGGGAAAGTTACAAAAGTGGCTTGGATATGGAATTCTAAAAATCTATTCTAAGGACGAAGGGCAAATAAAATAATTTAATAATTTGTTTTAAGCTTCGAATTGATAATAATAGATAAATACAATTAGTGGGGGGGGGGGGGGGGGGGGGGATGGCATTCACTTTATAAAACCTATCGAGTTTCTACTAGACTCATGGCTAGAATTGCTGCCGTGTGTATGACGCCAATGAATAATGGCATATAAACGGCAATTAAACGGCTTTGTTCCGGAAAATATGATCCAAAAATAAAACGAAATTTATTGTTATAATATTGTTAGGTGTGTGTGTGTGTGTGTGTGTGTGTGTGTGCAAATAGTTGCGTGAGTGTTTATGCAGAAATGTGTATGTGTTTCGTTATTCCAAATTTGACAAGGCTCTAGGCTACAGACACGAAGGACATGACAAAAACTTTTGCTGGAATGGACACATAATAAATATTCGCACTAATACACACACACACACACACGCACACACACAAACACAATAAAAAGTATTGTGAATTGCTGCTGCCGTCCTCTTATTACCTCCATTGTGAATGTCGCTGTGAGTGGGCTTTGTGGATATTGTTATGACTTGGCCAATAAAAAGGTGTGACAGCTGCCAAAGTCCCAGCTGATGCACGACTTCAGGATATCCCCTTGCCTGGATATCTCTAGGAGAGACAATGAATAATTGCCGTTATTTTTTTGATATACTACTGACAATTGAGGAGCACCCAAAAAATCGACTATTTTCAACTCACGCTCAAAGGCGAAGGCACTGCTCCTTTTATCCTCCGCAGCTCATCCCATCGAATTGGCAATCCTTGTGCTCGTCTTCTAAACAATAGAGTTGGGAAAAAATGGTAGCAAGTGCCCTGTTCACATAAGTATTAAAGGACATATAGATTTTCTCCTAGTATTTCCAGGGTGTGCCCGGAAAATACACACACTGCAAATAATGTATAATGTGTGTAAGTTATTTGAGTGAGGCTAAAGGCAATTTGCGGTTGGTCCTTAATGTTGTTGGAGTTTCTCTTTTGTTGTTGTTGTTGTTGTTGTGGATGTTGTTATTACTATGGTAGTTGTTGCTGTTGTTAGCCAGACTTTGGCCAGGTGCCAACTGCAGAGAATTGTGAATACGTTTACAGCTCATTTAACGTTTGCTTTACTGACGCTTCCGCCCTGCCTCCTCCTTTAATCCTGAAATCCTCGCATCGCCATCTCTTCTTACCGCTATGGCAGCTGCAGTTTTAGCCTCAGCCCCTGCTGCTGTCACTACTCTTGCCACTGCTGCTGCCCCTGCTTCTGCCACTGCCACTACTCCTGCCACTGCTCCTGCCTCTGCTCCTGCCTCTACTCCTGCCACTGCTCCTGCAGCTTTTGGCATTCGAATGCAACCACAACTACATTTCCACTGGCATTCAGCTGGAAACTTTCCTTTCTTCCCGTCCTATCGCATCCATTGTGAAATGTCAAATGCATTCAGACCAGGACTTCGTTCTCATATTCAATAGAATATAAAAATACTCTCCATACAAAAACAAACTGTTTATAAGATGCACTCCATTTGCTCCGACGAAAGAGCTCGATGGAAAGGACACCAGTTCTCAAGTTAAACACCTAAAAATAAATACAAGCATTTGGACTTCCAGCATAAGTTTCCCAGAATCAGCGGTGGTTATTGAACATCTTAGATGAGTAAGGATTTATAGGATTTTTTATAAGGACTACACTAATCATTGGCTGATTATCCTTTAGAAAGTATTGGCTGTTTATTTGAACATAGAGGGTTATCCTCTTCCGATGATTTTTAATTTAATGTAGGGTCTTATCCTCTTCTGATGATATTCATTTTAATATAGGGTCCTTTTACGAAAGAGCTCGATAGAAAGGACCCCAAGTAGTCGCTTTTAGTTCTTAGGTTAAACACCTGAAAATAAATACAAGCGTTTGGACTTCCAGCATAAGTTTCCCAGAATCAGCGGTGGTTATTGAACATCTCAGATGAGTAAGGATTTAGAGGATTTTTCATAAGGACTACACTAATCATTGGCTGATTATCCTTTAGAAAGTATTGGAGCTAGACGCTGTTTATTTGAATATAGAGGGTTATCCTCTTCCGATGATTTTTAATTTAATATAGGGTTATCCTCTTCTGATGATATTCATTTTAATATAGGGTCCTTTTACGAAAGAGCTCGATAGAAAGGACCCCAAGTAGTCGCTTTTAGTTCTTAGGTTAAACACCTGAAAATAAATACAAGCATTTGGACTTCCAGCATAAGTTTCCCAGAATCAGCGGTGGTTATTGAACATCTCAGATGAGTAAGGACTTAACGGTATTTTCATAAGGACTACACGAATCATTGGCTGATTATCCTTTATAAAATATTGAAGCTAGATGATTTTTATTTGAATATGGAGTCCTTCGACGTCTAAGCCTCTTCTAATCAAACCAATCTAACAGAGGCGCAGCTTCAGGACGAACGAGCCTGTATTTACGAAGCTCCTTTTTTTTTGTGTCGACTCAAATCTTTGGAAATCAATTAGAATCGAGATTGGAAAAGTTTTGTTCACTTATTGTTTTCACTTTACCGGAAAACACCTTAAATTAAAAAGGGGAATCTTAAGTACTCGATAAACTTTTGAAATGGGAACACATGTGCAATTGATGGATAAAGTTTGGGATTCGTAGGACGAGCTCGGGAAAGCTCTGAGATGTAAACCCTTGAGATGAAAACTTTTGCTGGAAAATCCCCTGTAGCTGGAACATTCATTTTCCATGGGGCCAAAATCTTAAACATGAATCTACATTAAGAAGTCATTTCGCATTAAAAATGGTTCAACCTCAAAGAAAATCAAATATTTCAATTAATTTTGCGTGCCGGGAAATGGCGCACTGAAAATGAAGCACTATGGAGGGTCCTGGGTGTGCGGGAGGCTGATAAGTGCTCCGGCGTATGGACAGTTGAAATGTCAGATATATTATCCTTCACAAACACATACACAATGAGCAGCACAGAGCAACTGCCTGGGGCATTGTGGGAAAATTGAAAAAAACAAAAAATAAATAAAAGGAAAACTGAAACACTGAAACAGTGAAACAGTGAAAAACTGAAAAGTGAAAAGCTGGAAAACTTAAAAGGCAGAATCCAATTAAGCACTCCTCCCACGAGCTGAAAATTAAAGACCAAATGCAACTTTCCCAATTGTTTTTCAAGTGTGATTTTCCTCTGTGGGCGAGTGTCTCGTGTGCTGCGGTGGCCTGTGGTGCGTCTGTATAAGTGCGCGCGAGTGTGTGCGTGTGTGCGTGTGCCTGTGCGTGTGCGAGTGCGAGTGTGTGCCTTTGTGTTTCCCAGAAATTGTTTATGGCCGAGTACTTGCACAGAGAAAGGTTGCTATGAAAACAGGGACAACATTGTCTGGCACCGCCAGGACATTTTCTCTACTTTCCGTTGCTGCCCACACGAATGGACAAACTCATTTCCCCCCATCACCATCATACCTTCAACCGCAGCACAATCACACAGAAGGACATGCATTTATGGGTTGCATATTCGACCAGATACCCTTGCAGTGCTCCAGTCCAGTCCAGTTGGCTGTCAGCTATTTTGGTCCTTAGTTGTCCTTAGTCCCCTTCCCCAGACTCAAACTTCATCGAGTTAAACGAATATGAGCTTCTTCCTGCAAGGCCTTTTATTGGGAGAGGGGACAATGGGGTGTCCTTGAAAGAAAGGTAGAATATTCTCGTCATTCTCAGATGTTCGTTACTTTTGCTGAAAAATAACTGTCTTTATGTACCGTTAATTTTTCATTGCAAGTTGCACTCCAAGAATTTCCCAAGCTGAAAGTATTCGGAGGAGAAATAAGCGCCTTTCGAAGGAGGAAGCGCCTTTGTCATACATTTTTGTACAGTGCAGAGTTGAACTTACCCATAAAACTGGTACTGAGCTCCTGACGTGGTCAGCACAATGCACAGCCCGAGAAGGTCATAAAATGCAATCAGGACTCCCGTGCAGTTGTCTGCATTGAGGATCCTTTGTGCCCAGTTGCATAGCCTTGGACTCGCTTTACGGACACAATCATCAACTATGGTCGCAACGGCAACAACAGCATCGGTGCCAGGACCTGGTCGGGCAGGATAAGAAATCATATTCAGCTTATCCACAAAACCATAAAATGATTTTCATTTATCCTAAAGCTGAAGGACTTTGCTTTTCATGGAGTTCAATTTGGATTTTCAAATTATTGGAAAGCTGAATGGAATGTCCTTTGACTGATACCAGTTATGGAATTCGTTTGTACTCGTACAAACAAGCACGTACTTTGACATTTCAAAGTGGGCTGGAGTGGAATAAATCAAAATTGTTATCCTTTTCGCTTGCATAACTCAACAAGCAATTAAATTTTCCATTAATGAAAATCAATTAACTGCAAATTAGTTGTATTTGCATTTCGACAGATACAAATTCACTCTTTGAGAGTCAGAGAAGGACTCGTGATTACTATTTAAGGACTCTCATAAATTTATTAATACGTTATCCTTGATTCTCCTTCTGAACCACAAGAATCCTCCTGTTCTCACATAAAATTTTAATCGATAACCGTCAGCTTGATGACAATCGTCAGCTTCCACTAAAGGACACTGTAAAATGTCGGGATCAACATTTTCGTTAACTATCGCTGAATTTTTAGGGGCAATAAAAATATTAAGTACGCCGCAGTACAGGACTCTGAGCACAAAATCACATAATTTATAACCCTCGAATTGGCAGCGAAAGGAAGTGCTGTGCATGAAATCATCTTTACTGCGGTTTCAAGAGGAAGCAATAAAAATGTCCTTTTTATTGAGTTCTTGAAAAACTAGCTAATAAGGACATAAATTAGCTCACTGACAAAGACTTCCAGTGGTCCTTCATCCTACAACAAAGTTACACATTCTTTGATCCGCCTTCCACCCGAAATACTTAAAATCAATGTATTTATTTATTTTTAATTATTTTCATTTACTGTATTTAATTATTTTTAATTATTTTCATTTACTGTATTTATTTATTTTTAATTATTTTCATTTAGTTTTAATTTAATTTATTTATTTTAGAATCAAGTTTGATTCCCTTTAATTTCCTCTCGATTCTGTTCGGGTTCCAAATGCCAGACTCACCCAAGTCAGATATCCAAAGGAATCCTTTTTACAAGCTCAACATGCAGATGATTCCATATTAGATTTGTATATATTTGAGTGTGACCGTATTTTCTAGATTATCTACCCAAAGTATTATCCAACTCGACAAACTCTCACAGATGTGGATGCAACGCAAGGAACAACCTGCACCTTCAGGGCTTCAGATTATTATTAGTAACTATTTGGCTATTAAGTTCCCCCTCTCCCCTCCCATCACCAAGCCCTTCCTCTCATCCACCAGCCAACCATCCACCACCCTCTCCACTCCACAGTTACTCAGACAACGCCCTTTGGTCACATGAATGTTTAATTTAATTTCAAAACAGAAAGTCTGTTGAGGGCGTGGCCAGTTCTAAGAAATCTACTAATCAAAGACAAATGAGAAATAATATTTTTGTATATGGAACATTTTTCACCGGAAGGGCGTAACGCGAGGGCGTGACATGACAGAAAAATGTTCGGTAAGAGCTCGTAACCTATATGTAAATTGCCTGGGGCTGACCCTGAACCGTAGTCTTAGCTAAGCAGCCATCACTCCACACTATTACATACATACATACATACACACACGCTCACACACGTTCACACACACTCACACATATGTAAAGTGAATTAAAATAGTTCCAGTGCAAATTCTGCTTTTATTTTCAGCTATTTTATTGCTTTTGTAGTGAACTTTCATCTTCCTATTTCTGTTTTTGTAGCCTTTGAAGTTTTCTCCTTCCCTTCTCCTTCTCCTTCCCCTTCCTTCTCCTTCATCTTTTCCTTCTACCTCTCTATCTCCCACTCTCCGTCCTTTTTTAGACGTGCAGTTGAACTTTCGCCTTAATTTCATCGGCATTCACTTGTCAATTAAGTGCATCAAGGACATTAGCGTGTTGGCCACTACACCTACCCACTAGCTCATCAGACCTTCATTTCCTTCCCTCCCCCACCCCCTCTATAACACCTCCTTCACCAACTCCTCTCTCGCTAAAGTCATCTAGGCAAACGTATTTTGTGTTCATGCTTCATTGCACCGAAAGCTACAGCTGAATCGCGCGGTTTCTTTCCCTCGATTTTTTTGGCGATTCCTCATGCCCAAGTCGCCGTCACCGTCACCGTCACCGTCACCACCATCGACACCGACACCGACAGCGACACCTTCACCGTCATCGTTTCAATCACTGCCCTCGCCCCATTCCATGCATATGTGTCAGTAAAAGTTTGCGTTGTCAGTTTTATTGCAATTGTTCAGCTTTTGTTCCTCGCACTAATTAAATGTAATGTCAGTGGAACGGAGTACGAAACGTGACTAACACATAACGAGTAACGGGTAGCAAGTAAACGGGTAACAGATAACGAGTAACGGATAACGGGTAACTAATAAACGAGTAACATATAACGGGTCACTAGTAAACGGATGACGGGTAACGGATAACGGGTAATGGATAACAGGTAACTAGTAAAAGGGTAACGGATTAAGGGTCACTAGTAAATGGATAACGGGTAACTAGTAAAAAGGTAACGGATAAAGGCTCACTAGTAAACGGATAACGGGTAACAGATAACGGGTAATGGATAACGGGTGGCGTATAATGGATAATAAATAACGAGTAATGGAAAACAGGTGACATGACGAGTAAGTAACGAGTAACAGGTTAGGGCTAACGGGTAATGAGTAGCAGGTAACGGGTAGCGGGTAATGGATAGCAGGTAACGGGTAACGGATAACGGGTAACTAATAAACGAATAACGGGTAACGGATAACAGGTGGCGGATAATGGATAAAAGATAACGAGTAATGAAGAACGGGTAACGAGCAACGGTTAACTAGAAATGAGTATTGGGTAACGTTTAATAGAAAACGGGTAACGAGTAACGGGCAACGGCTTACGGTTAACGGGCAATGGGTAACGAGTAACGAATAACAAGTAAGCGGGAAACGGTGATCGGGCAATGAGTAACCGGTAACGAGTAGCAGGTAACGGGTAACATGTTACGGGTAACATGTAACGGATAACGGGTAACTACTAAACGTGTATCGGATAACAGGGAACGAGTAACAAGAAACGGGTTACATTTTGCAAGTAACGGGTAATGGATAACGGGTCACAATTAAACGTGTAACTAGTAACGGGAACGAGTTACGGGCAATGGGTAACAAGTAACAGGAAACGGGTAACATGTAACAGGAAACGGGTAACATGTTACAAGTAACGGGTAACGGAAAACAAGTAACTAGTAAGCGGATAACGGATAACGGGTCACTAGTAAACGGCTAGCGGATTACGAAAAACGGGTAACGGATAACGAGCAACGCGTAATGATGGAGTCATCAGTTCCTTCCTAGGGCCTCATCGGCAGCAATTTTGAATTTTGATGTATTTAAACCTTGGCTCTGAAGCACATCGAAGCCCACAACTACACGAAATGGCGAAACGCAGTCAAAAAAGGATTATATGAAACTTTAATGCAAATGGCTTTAGTTGAACAAGGAGCAACTTCCATCTATTTGTTTCATTCTCTCAGACAGCGCGCACGTCCCAGCAACCCGATAGTTTTTCAAATTTCGTCCTTTTCCGTGCTTCCTCTTTTCGCTCCAGTTGCCCGGCAGCAAAATCAATAGACTAGTAAAATCGCCCCAGACAGCAGGAGCATCATCAGTTTATGAGTTGATAAATTGATTTAGATATATGATAAGAAGAAGAGGAAAATAAATATGAAAAACAATTGAACTTTTTTCAGTTATAAAAAAGCAGTTAAGAAATAAAATACAACAAAATTGCATAAAATAAAAGTTTGAGGAAGGAAAACTGAGAGAAGTTCTTCGTATCAAATTTTTATTTATTTCTTTTGTCGCCTGTGACAATAAAAAAATAAAATATTTATATTCAGTTAGGAAATCAAAATTCTCATGTTTTAAAATAACCAATTTGAGAGCCGTTTAAGGATTCAGTAAAATGTGTTAAAAATATATAAGTATCTTTTGTCTGAAAATAAATTTATTATTAATAAAATATAAAATATAACAATAAATATTTGTATTACTTGAGTTCAAACTAAACGTATCTTTTTTTATTGAAGAGCATAAATGCAGTTTATTTAAGATCTGTCCGCAGGACAATAAGTAAATTTCATGGGTTAACATTAACATTGAGGCAATTTATATTAGTGTTAACAGAGACAACTTCTATATAGACCAGAGACAACTTATATAAGTTAATATTCACTCGTTTAGTTTTTAAATAAACGTTATGTTTTATTGAATATTCATTTTTAGACTAACTTACAACTAGGACCTGAATCCCTAATCTAGCCTCGGGTTGATGACTGCGGCGCTGTCGTTAAGGGCAGCGACGTTAGCATCTGGCGACGGAGTTGACAGATCCCCCGGATCGGGTATTAATGTAAATAGTTTATTGAGAGCGGCTTGGTTGATGCTCACGACGGTTTACTTATATAGCAGAGACAACTTATATAGATGAGTTGTCTCTGGTTGTCTCTGCTATAGATAAGTTTTCTCTGGGTGAGCTTATTCCCATGGAAGGTCGAGTCACAGAGTGTTAAACTACAAGCAGAGACAACTCATCTATACAAGTTGTCTCTGCTACAAGAGTGGGCGATAGCTTAACAGCGAAATGTTAATGTTAAAAATAAAACCTCGAGATGGGCTCGGTAATGTCAAAACATAATTCATATGTAAATTATGCGAATAATTCAAATAATAATTCATAACAACTACACCATATCCTCATAGCAAAGGATCTGTGTGATCATTAACCTATTCCTGTGCCTTCGGCCTTTGTAATTTACCTTTTATTTATGCATATACTTTTATTACCGAGCCAATCTCAGGGTTTATTATTTTTAACAGAAATCTCGACTCTCCACTCTTGTATTTGGTACTCTCTGGTCGAGTGGGTGGGTCCTCTGTAATCTTCTGGAGGATCTGCTGTTGTCCAGAAGACTTAGGGCCATGTTGTTGGTGCTCATGTATCCCTTTTATCCTTCTTTTGGCAATTGATTCGTTCACCCAGGGGATGCCGAGGTTATTATGAATTTCATCGTTGCTTTGGAATATGTGGGCGTTGGCAATAATGCGCAGGGCTTTGTTCTGCATCTTCAGTGCCCCAAAGATGTATTCCATAAGTCCATATGGGCTTAATTATAGCTTTATATATTAGGAGTTTCGTGCTGAGAGGGAGGCGAGATCTTCTGCCAATCAGCCAGTAGAATCGCTTGAGCTTGCTTTCTCTTAATGAAGATGTGGTCTCTCTAGGTGAGGCGGCGATCTAAAATCATGCCAAGGTATTTGGATGTCGTGCATCCGGGAATGACTGCGCCGTCCAGATGGACAGGTGGGCAGCAGCCAGGTCTTAAACTAAACGAATCTAACAACATTTTATAGGATATTCAAAATTAAAAAAGATATTAGATATTCAATTATTTAAATATTTTATTTCTTATATTTTTATTATTTCTTATTTTATTTTTATTATTTTATTTTATTTCTTATATTTAAAATATTTAAATATTTTATTTCTCATATTTAAAATATTTAAATATTTTATTTCTCACACTTTTAAATATGTTTATATTTTATTTCTCATGTTTAAAATATTTTTAATATTTTATATCTCATACTTTTAAATATTTTAATATTTTGTTGTTATGTTATGTTAATGTTAAACTTAAATATATGTTTATAAATAATAAATAAAATAAATATAATATATAATATATAATATAAATAATAAATAAATGTTGCAATTATTTCATTGTAGGAACTGGTGGCCATTTCTCCAGAGCGTCGCAACTGGCGGGGCATTTTTATTGCTCTGCTGGTGATCGCAGCGGTCTTCAGCTTGATCATCTTCTCCATATTTCTGCTCTCGCCCGAGGATGAGGGACTGCGCATCCGCGGGCGGCGAATGCTGCCCAGTGATATTCTGAGCAAGAGCTTACAGTGGAAGCTCTTTAACGGCACCTGGAGCAATGGTATGTTTACACTCCAAACACACACACACACACACACACACACACACATGCACACATATATATAATATTGGTATCATCTTGTAGATCACGAGTTGGTATATCGCGATCCGACGGGCGGCCTCTCGATACTCAACTTGGCGGACTACACAACCCGCATTCTAATGACCAACTCCACATTTGTAAGTTGCAACCAGCCAAATATTTGAAGTGGTTGGGAGGAAGCCTATGATATCCTTCCAATTAATTTCCTTTGCCACCCTCTCATGTTCCTCCACAGCGACAACTCAACGCTGAGTCTTTCTTGGTGGCGCCCGATCAGAAGTACGTGCTGCTGCAGTCGGACAGCAATGGCGAAGGATCAAGGTAAGTGGACTTATTATCCCAAGGACTAGTTCGTGTGATACCATACAGGGTGCATCTACAGGCACCATGTGTACGAGGTGCAGACGGCCAACACCTTTCCACTGGGACCAACAGAAAACATTGCCGAGGCACCGCGTCTGCAGAACGTGGTCTGGGCGCCCTCAATCCCCCCTCAAGTTCAATCAACGGGTGCACAGTCGTCCAGCACGTCAACCACGTCAACCATGGCACCGCTGCCCAGCGGAAGCATTATACTCAACAGTCTGGCTGGGGCTGCGGCTGGAGGTGCCGGCAAGCCCACAGCCACCAGCAACGCGGGGGCAAACGGATCGCTGAATGGAAATGGACAGAACAACGCTGGCTCCAAGACAACCTACTCCCTCAATCAGGCGATCGCCTTCGTCCACCACAACGACATCTACTATAAGCCGAAGGTTCAGGGTGAACTAGTTTGTCGCATCACGCAGACAGGCGCGGCGGGAATTCTCTACAACGGAGTTCCTGACTGGACCTATGAGAATGTCCTCGAGCTGGACAGTCGCCGGAACAGTCTTGCCTTCTCACCAGATGCTCTCTTCCTGGCATTCCTAAGCTTCAACGACAGTCAAGTGAATGAATACAAGTAAGTGAAAGTAAAACGTGTCCTCCGAGACATAAACTGTCACAGCAGTTAAGGATATTGATCCAATCTAAAGAGTTGGTATAACCAGAATCTGTTCCTAGATACACTTGGATGGGCGATGACATCAAGTACCCGGCAGTGCTCAGCCAGCGCTATCCCAAGGCGGGCGCCCGCAATCCGAACGTGACTGTCCATGTGGTCAACCTGTCGGTGATCAAGTACATTTTCCCCACTCAGATCAGGCTGCCGACCGAGCTGGACAACGATAGCTATGTGGGAGGTCTTACCTGGGCCTCGCCCATTGATCTCTCCGTGACCGTTACGAACCGCGACCAGACCAAAGCCACAACAGTCATTTGCAGGGCGCCCCACTTCCATTGCCAGGTGGTTCACACTGAGGTTACTGTCAATGATGGTTGGGTGCTGCCCTCCGAGCGTCCAATCTTCTCCGCACGCATCGCTGCTCAGCTACGCGGCGCCGGTATGCGGCAGTTCCAGCAACTGGACTTGGATGGCGGTAACAGCAGCACGGAGAGTCAGGCAAATGTAACCAATGGACAGACTACCTACGAGATATCAAATGGTGGCTATCTACTCAAGCGTCTGCCGGTGCGCGATGGAGAACATGGGCACTACCGTCATGTGGTGTTCATTTCATCACTGGATCGACGACCAGTACCGCTGACCATGGGTCGGTTCGAGGTCACTGAAATCCTGGGCTGGGATGAGCCGCACGAGATCGTTTACTTTATGGCTGCTCCTGAGAAGCGGCCGGGCGAGCGCCACCTCTACAAGATCAGCCTTAAACTAAACGTAACCGAGACCAATCGCACCTACATCACATCCACACAGCCGACCTGCCTCACCTGCGACAACACGGAGTCCACGTACCGGCTCCACCGAGCACGCAGTACCAATGTCGCTGATTGGCATCGCGGTGACCGCTGGGAGGACATTGTGGCACGCTTGGAGCCCGATGACTGCATCTATGACATACCCAAGAACTGCCTCTATAACCGCGTGCAGTTCAGTCGCGACTACAGCTACTATGTCCAGGAGTGTCTGGGTCCCGAGGCGCCTAGTGTTTACCTTGTGGAAACGTCCAGCAACGAAAAGATATATGTCCTGAACGCTGGCGATGTTCTGCGTCATCGAATCTCGCAGCTGGCCATACCTCAGATGCGCACCTTTAGTGTGGAGATCAGGCATGGCTTTCATGCCCAAGTACGACTCTTCCTGCCACCAGGAATGCGTGAGGAGGAGGAGGTGGCCTTCCCATTAGTTCTGCATGTGTAAGAGCCTCAAACGTACAACTGTCTAGCCATCAAGATTTAATACTCTTCCCTCACAGCGACGCCTCGCCAGGATCCCAGCTGGTGACAGAGCGTTTTCAAGTGGACTGGAACTGGTATCTCTGCAGTCAGCGCAGCTTCATTGTTGCCCAAATCGATGGACGAGGCAGTGGCTATCAGGGTGAGCTCCTGCGTACCCAAGTTCATGGCAAGCTCGGCACCGTTGAGGTCGAAGATCAACTGGGCGTACTTACGTAAGTCAAGCTCCCTTCCGCGACTCCATCAACAACGGGCAATCATTTGTATCCACACTCCACTTTTTCAGTTACCTACGCGACAACCTTAAGTTTATAGACCCTTTAAGGATCTGCGCCTTTGGCTGGGGCTATGGGGGCTACGCCTCTGCCATGATGCTCATAGATGACTCGCAGCAGGTGCTTCAGTGCGCCGTCGCCATCAATCCCATCGTCAGCTTCGGCTATCACTGTGAGTATTCAAATATTTGCGGAGTTTCAATAACCCATAACTTATGTCCTTCTGTGGCATAGATTCCTTTTTCACAGAACGTTACATCCCACTGAAGGGGGACTATCTTAGGGCTTTGCAGGAAGCCGATCTCACCATGAAGGCGGGCAACATAAAGGGCCGAAATCTAATGTTGATGCACGGCACGGCGGACACACTGGTGCATCAGGAGCACACGCTTATGCTGGTCCGTGCGTTGGTCGATCAGCAGGTGAAGTTCCGGCATCAGGTCTATCCTGATGAGGATCACGCCATAACTAGATCCCTAAGTCATGTATACAAGACAATGGAATGGTACTTCGATGAATGCTTTGGCCCCGTTGACGACAATGAGTGGGACCCAACGGGACTATTTGTGTTTAAACAATAATTAAGACCCCCCTACGATCCTTATGACGAGGATCCGGCGGCCAATCAACTCATCGACATTGACATCGATCCGGGCGAGCGCCACAATCAATCAACTGTCCCAACACCAGCAACAACCACAGCGCTATCCGCCCTCGATGAATTGGACCACAGCCTCCAAGCCCTCGACCTCATGACCTCATCGGCTCTCACCCTTAGCAAGGTCTCCAAGAAGCTCTGCAACTACAGCAGCAAACGCAAGCTGCCGCAGCAGGAGACGACTTTGGCCAACAAGATGCACATTCTTCAGCATTAGTACGTGTATGTATGTGTTCACATGTGTGTGTGAGTGTGTCTCTGTGTGTGAGTGTGTGTGTATGTGCGAGTGTATGCGTGTGAGTGAGTGCGAGTCTGAATATGCCTGAAGACATTTTCGAAATTGTTTGCTTTCAATTTAAGGTTATGTTTTCATTTCGGTATTTTTCTTGGTATATAATTTTGGTTTTATGTTTTCAAGATTTTCCAAAAATATGCCAGATTATGAAATGCGATCGATGGGCCAGCAAAGCAAATTTGCAGCGCACACGAAAGTCAGGTGATTCATTTATGCGACTGATTATTGACATACATACACATTTATTATATTATTATTAACTTATCATGTGCAACACATAGGTAAACAGCAAAGTAGTGAGGATAACAACAAATTGTTAAAACGATTTTGACAATTTAAAGCCATTGCATGTCATGAAGGGGGACTAAATGTATCGATGCCAATCGATACTCGGGATTCGTAGGGGAGACTGGAAAATGCTAAACATAAGCACCTTCAATTTTCCAATCTAGCATTACATCAAACAGATTGAATGTTTGTTTTTCAATATATATACAAATACATATATAATATGAATGTCTGTGTGTACGTGCGTGTGTGTGTGTGTGTGTGTGTGTGTCTGTGTGTGTGAGCATATTAAAGTAATACATGTGTATATACATTTCAATGCGCATGTGAGATATGCATAGGCACTTATACATATATATATATATATATATATATATGTATTGCACACATACACACACACACACACACACACACACACACACATAACTATGTGTATGTGTTTATGAACATTGTAACTCGTTTTACGTCAAATAACCCTACGTTTATATATGTATGTGTACGGGAATATATTGTATGTTTTCTGTCTTATATATGTATGTAATTGCTTGGGTAACTAGAAAGATGAGTATGTATTGGGTATATATACAAATATGTATGTGTATGTGTATATGTATGTGTATACATTGATATATGTATATATGTATGTATATTAATATATGTATGTTTGACTGAACGTTATTTTTTGTATAAAATAAATAAAATTAATTAAATAATTAAATAATTTAATAATTAAATAATTAAATAATTACATTTTAAACGCTAAACACAAACGAACAATACAAACAGTAACTTAAATTATGTCCAGAAGCTCGAAATACGTTCACAGAAATGAAACATATACATAATTAATTCATAAATAAATAGGTAAAAATATTGTATGTTTTAAATTAAAAGTAAAATCAGTGCTAGAAAACAATTTGCGTCTAGATGAAGACGAGAGTCGATCATTAAACGACACAAGAATCGAAAGGCCTCTCTGACCACTCAGTTCTGATGGGTATAAAGTCATGTGCGACACCCTGGGACACCCTGTAGTTGATAGCCCACAGAGATGGGTGCCGTTTCGATGACGAAATTCATTTTGATTCCCCTCTTATTAAAAAAAAAAAAAGAAAATATTGGATTTCATTTTCCATTGCATGCCTCTGAGCTACACAGCACAGGGTGTTTCAAGTGCATCAAAATAAAAGAAGAGCTTTTTAAATCACATCAGAATGACGGACACGAAGGACATGACGGACACGACGGACATGATGACGTTCCGATTGAAAACGGACACCAACTAAAAAGCCCAATTGGTCTCCAGAATTAAAAAAAAAGAAATCATAAAAATAATATAAAAATAACAATAATAATAATTAAATTAATAATTATAGTTAAATAAAATTAAATAACAACTATATAAAACACAAATACATAGATGGCAACGTTGTTGTGGCCTCAGCCAAATATATATATGTATATGTATTAAAAATGTGTGTGCTATAAAGGAAATGTTTTTTTTAAAGATTTTTTTACCATTAACATTAATTACCTACGATACAATACAATACGATACGATACGAAACCCGAACAGACATTCAAGCTAACATAGATGTTAAATGTTGCGTCAATGTATGCCCTTTAAGGCAGCAAAATTTTATTATAGTGTAATTGTGGGGCGGGTGGACGGGTGTTGCCCCGGAAAACAATAAGTGACTCCAAGGATCCAAGGATCCAAAGATCCAAGGATCCAAAGGCCCAATGACCCAATGACCCCGAAGACCCAAGATACCAAACATAGCTAAGCTTTAAATGTTGTACACAGGGGATAGAAGACAATTTGGGAGCAGGTAACAATTAAATTAATCGAGGTCCTAAAACTATTTAAATCAATAAATCAAACAAATCGCATATAACCAGCAACAAATTGAGAGTCCTGTATATGATGTAATAATTGTTGACTATGCAGTTCTTAATAAATATTAAATGTAACTAAAGACCCAAAAGCTAAAACAAAAACAAAAACAAAAAGATTGACAAATGCAAAAACTAAAACTAAAAAATTAGTATGAAAGTATAAACTAAAAAAAAAATATAAAAAAGCAAGATAAATGGAAAAGGAAGGGGGTAGGCGAATGGGAAAGGGGAAAGGGGAAAGGGAGGAGGAAATACATATTTATAAATGTTTAACACGAAATCTACTTAAAACGAAAATACATATACGAAAGGTACATATACTACAATAATTGTAAAACCCAAAAAAAAAAAAAAAAGAAAATGGAAGAAGAAGAAGAAGGAGAAACAATTAATAGATAATTACGATGCGATTGTGCTCAGAATAAAAATAAATGTAATTCCAATTGGGAAATTCAAAAATCGTAGAGCTATGATAACAACTATTTTATGTACTTATCTATTTCCATGGAGTACAAAAGCTGCTACCTTTAAGTTACGCATTAAATGAAGTCCATGTAAAAGACCAAATACGAAATTCGAAATACGAGATTTGAAATTACGAAATTCAAAATACGAAATACAAAATTCGAAATACGAAATACGAAATACGAAATACGAAATAACTGGAAACTCCTCTAAGTTGCCATCTGGCATGGCACACCCAACGAAGTTATTTGGTTTCAAAAGACATGTCAGAATAACAAGAACCTTACTAATCAATTATACCCGATAAACACTGTACTTGCAGATTGCAGATTGTTTTGTATTTCGGGAAGCGAATTAACGTATACCAAAACCATTGACAAACACAGAAAAACCAAATAACATTCTAAGAAATCGAAACAATAAATGAAAACCAACATTTTTGTGTGTATGCAAAATAAAATATTCAATGTGTTTTATTTTTAAAATAACCAGTTTAAGTTTTTTATATATTTAATTTATTTTAAGTACATTAAGTACGCTTTCAGTTGCCTCTCTGATAAACGAGCTCAAAGCACACAACTCAATTTTATTTTTGCAGCAACGTTGGAAAATGGAAGCAATTTATATCGAATACTCGCTACCAGTTCAACTAGTGATACCATTCGGTTCTTTTCTTGTCTATTCCATACACACACCTACTCAGCCGCGATTTGTGAAGCTCACCACTCATTTTGGTTCTCGCAGCAACTAAAGAGTCTTCACCATATGGATTGTGTCTAGGCTAAAGTAGTTGGTTTTTTAGTCTATGCACAATCCAAAGTGAGTAATTTGTGCGTTGCATATGGAAAATCGTGCCGTCGTTAAATCAGAAAGTAATAAATGAAACTTCATCACCCTGAAGTTTTTTATACTTTTAACTTTTTTGGATTTTGTCAAAAATCTCAGGATGAAAGAATTGGAGTAGTGCAATCGATTGCTGCTCGGCGTGCATCCGAGCGCCACTGATATGTCAGAAACTGTTCCATTGAAAGGGACTTTTGGCTTCTTTGTGCTGGGGACCAATTAAATTTCCTCAGTACTCGATATGCCGAAAGGATTGAGGCACACCTAAACTCACTGGCGTCGAGTCTAGTTGAGCCATTAAGCTCTTAAGAGAATCCATCCATGAGATCTCCCTACTCGTAGGATCAGTTATTTCTTTTATATATGTATTAGATTAATTAAAGAAACATACTTCTTTTTCTAATTTTAAGCCCCTGTCCAAGTTCTAATAATAATAAATAAATAAAATACAAAATAAGATCTTAGGCGTGCAATGGTTTAATAATTATATGTTACATGACATGTAGCATGCCTTACGACTTTTAATTTATTATATGGTCACACTTTCCATTCTCTGACTTTTTAGTTGGACTCCTTTCCCATGCGAATTTTAAGCTTCAAATTCACTGGGCGACACATTTGAAGTTTAATAAGAATTAATAATTCGCAACAAGTTTAAGCACACGTTAGTAGTACACCCTGACAGCTTCTTTGGCACGATATACTCTAGTTCATAATTGGTTACTGTACATACTTTAGTATAGATCTTTTTTTTTTTTTAATGTATTTTTAAGCTTTCGTCAGTTAATTTGATGGCGATTTAGTTAGTTTTAAGTATAGTTTTAAGGTTTACTGGCGGCTAAGCCGCTGTTGTATGTAACGGGCCATCGTTTGCCGTATGCTTGATTTGTTCTATGTGTGGTTCGTACGTGTGTATTTATAAATAAGTTAGTATATAAGTTAAATTTATATTTATAAATAAGTTAGTATGTAAGTTAAATTCCAAAAGATTGTTATTTAAAACAAATGTCTATTGTGTGGATTATAGTCTTAGAATAATTTTCAAAGCTTAGGCAGATCCTAAGGAAACTTCAGTTCTCTGACAACAACATTGACAGAGGCTAGTGGATTGGTTCTGACCTGGATTGGGTAGACTCTGGCGGTGATTTTAAAAATACACTAAACCAATTAATTAAAGGCCTTTAGTTGTCTCATATTTGTTCTTAGCTGGTGTTAATTTATCCATATTAAGAGTTTGCCGCATTCTCCAGGCACTGACACTCGGAATCGAACTTGCGCAGCTTCTTCTCCAGCAAATTTGTTCAAGCACTTGGCTCCTCGAGCAGCCTGTGGCCATCTTTAGTACCCTACGTTTCCGTTGACCTACAATTTGGCGTTATTCCTCAACTTCCTCGTATGCGTCCAATAGCTTCCTCTTCAAATGCTTCTTAAACCCGATCAACTGCTCAAGGTGCGTCTGCAGTCGCCGCTTGGTAAATTCTATCTCTCTGGCCACGCGTCCGCACTTCAGCAGCATCTACATGTCACGTCGGCAATTCATTGTGGGACATTTTGCCCCTGACGCAGATGATCCGACTAGCCGCAATTAAATCATAAGTTTGGTTTCTCACCATGCCTTCTTTTTTCGACACCACTGTTCCTGCTTTGATATTACTTCTGTTCATTCTGCTAGTAGCAGTGTAAACTTTAAAGCCAACGGTACCCTTACCGCCGTTGGCTTGGAACCGGCTATGTTGAGCATAATCCTTTCTATGGAGCATATATTGAACTACAAATTAATTGGACGCCGAAGCCTTCAGCCATTCGCGCTCTACAATGGGAAAATAGGAAGAGGCACTTGAACACTTGACTTCACCGGATGATAACGACATTCGAAGTTCAAAGTTTGGAGTCTCGAGAATATATCCGGAAGATTCAAGTACATTTCGAGCAGTCGTCGATGTAGTCCAGGAGCTATATTTTTTGGTAATAAATGAATGGCTTCTGATGTTTCTTTGAGTCTTATAGGCTTGATGGTCAAGGACATTTGAAGATTAAGGAGCGTTTCGTTTATCTGTTATCTTCCCTATTGGAAGGAAGCTGAAAAATAATTAGATAATTCAATGTCCCGATTATTGGCCGTGCAACCCCGCAGTCTAAATAACACGGTAAGGGAGGGGATGACACCTCTGCAATAATAGCAGAAGACCTCGCTGGATTTTTTGACTTGATAGCTTCGGGACTTATCGGTTGGTTTCAGCCGATTGATAGCTATGATTTCCTTGTCATTGGGACCCTTTAGAGAGGTACTGTGACTGTACTGCTGAACACGGTGCCGTCTCTCCAGCGACGAAAGCCCAAAAAGGTGCTACAAGTGTCTTGGGTATGAGTTTTCTCTGAGTTAAGCAAAGAGGAGGGAGGATCGGTCTTATTGGTGTGGTGTCCACGGAAATGCCGTTATGCATCGGTGGGCACTAATCACTTAACTCAAGAGGAAAATTAAAAAAAGAAAAATCGATAGGCCCGTCCTAACTTATGAAGCTGTGTTAGTGTTTTTGGAATACACTTGGAGGAAAGATTTGAGCCGTTTTCACTGGCCTAAGACAAGGATATTTTCAGTACTTTGAACTCACTTAACCATTCCACTACAACTAGACCGCCCAGTCGAACAATTTACACTACACGAAGTCATTTATGTAGTTGCTCGTCTTCCTAGAAACAAAGCCCCAGGACATGATAGGATATGTCACCCCACAATTAAATCGCTGTCTCTACATGCAATTATTATTATACACTTGCAACTGTATTTCGTTTAATAAATTAATTCAGCTTTTGAATTAAAAATTAAAAATTAAACTTGTACTTTTCGCCTGTGTTAAACCACTACGGTGACACCTAAATATTCGATTGTCCTTTACGTTGCTGTAATTGCAATCACAGGAACTTCCACCATCCATGGCATAGTTTATGGTGCATAAAATCAGGTGTGCCATACCATCAGCCGAGGTAAACAAAGCTAGGCTTGGCAGAGCTCTTGGGCGACATTGGAAACTCAAACTGTAGATACAAACTTGGCTGATAAAGTGACCAAGTCGAAGCCAGCAATAGGAGCTGCTTTGAGCTACAATAAAAAGCCAGCAAATGAAGTTCCACCAGCTGTGACTGCATCTGGCAGTTCGCTTTCAAAAACAAAAAAAAAAAAAAAGCTGCCATAAACGCCCCCGCCTTAAGCTGTGAAAAACAGGATACAGGATATACAACCAAGGAAAAGCATATGAGAGGAACGGAAAATAGTTCCAACAGATTCAGCATGCTGTAGCTCGAAGGACGAACTACAAGAATAAATTACTGAATTAGAGAACTGAACAAAACGGTGGACTATTAAACTCAGCCCAGCAAAATGCTGAAAAGGACTGCCTTACACTTCGCAGGTAAATGTCATCAAACAATTGGATTAATGGCAAATCGCTTCTACAGACAACTTGCGAATCACACTGAACATTAAAAAAATGTCCTTGCAGAATAAAAGAGTTGCACTGGCTTAGAGCAGAAACCGCAAGCTATCCCTTCGCTGTAAAAGGACAGTCCACAATTTCATAGCGGCACCAGATTGGGGATATATTTATTTATTTTTTTTTTTTTTTTAATAGCATATGAGCATTTTATTTAAGATCTGTCCGCAGGACAATAATTAAATTTTATGGGTTAACGTTAACATTGAGGTAATTTATATTAGTGTTAAGTAGGTGAAATTATTCCCATGGAAGGTCGAGTGGGTGGGTCCTCTGAAGTCTTCTGGAGGAGCTGCTGCTGTTGTCCAGAAGATTTAGAGCTAGGTTGTTAGAGTGCTAGTGGAGCCTTTTGATGTATTTATTGCTTGTTTTGGCAATTGTATCTTTTACCCAGGGGATCTCAAGGTAATTATGAATCTCAACATTACTTTGAAAAATGTGGGCATTAGCAATAATGGGCAGGGCTTTGTTCTGCATTTTCTGAATTTGCCGACGGTTACTAGGACACGCAGTACCCCAAAGATGTATTCCATAAGTCCATATGGCTTTATATATAAGGAGTTTCGTGCTGAGAGGGAGGCAAGATCTCCTGCCAATCAGCCAGTAGAATCGCTTGAGCTTGCTTTCTCTTAATCAAGATGTGGTCTCTCCAAGTGAGGCGGCGGTCTTTAATCATGCCAAGGTATTTGGGAGTCGTGTATTCTGGAATGACTGCGCCGTCCAGATGGACAGGTGGGCAGCAGCCGGGTCTTAAGGTGAAGGTGGAATGAGTGGATTTTTCTGGGTTGACGTTTATGTTCCACCTTGACAGTCAAGAGTTTAGGAGGTCAAGTTGCCTTTGCATAATTTCGGAGGCCTCACTAGGAGAACTGGCAAAGGTTGGGAAAGCAGTGTCATCTGCGTAGGTAGCGGTGAGCAATTGATCATCTGGGAGGAGTGGCATATCTGCTGCGTAGATAGAGTAGAGGACGGGCCCGAGCACACTTCCTTGGGGGACTCTAGCTCTAATAGCTCTGTCCATAGAATTGGCTTCTCCACACCTGACATAGAAGAACCTATCCTCCAAGTAGGATTTCAGCAGTGCGAAGAATGCATCGGGCAGGATACTCTTTAGTTTAAGAAAGAGGCCAACGTGCCAGACTCTATCAAACGCTTCTTTGATGTCAAGCATTACTGCACTGCAGTAGAGCTTCTCCTCGAAGGCCTTCAGGATCCCATCGACTATTCGGTGGCATTGCTCAGGAGTGCCGTGAAAACGCCTGAAGCCAAACTGGTGATCAGGGATCGACCTAGCCTCGTCCAGTACTTGGGGATATATGGAATACAAATTTAGGGGGTTGCAGCCAAGTCACACATCGAAAGAATGAGGATACTTAAAAATAAGTGTCCCAGGACTTTACTCAACTGTCCATTCCATGTGAGAAACACAGCAATGCGTAGAGGCTTTCACCTGGTCGCGGTAGCAGAATGAGAGGATCGAAGCACAGAGAAACCAACTGGCTCGTATCCTAGTAAAGGGTTATCTCATTTATCCTAAATTTTACACTGAGCTTTTATACCAGACGCCGACAGCGGAGGAACGAGAAATACTTCCTTACATCGAATTGACCAAATAAAGTCTGGTTTGGGCCAAGTCAAACTTTTTATTTTTTATTAAAGGACGTTCCATCGATAAAGAAAAGGAAACTCCTGTATTTTAAGGATTAATATTAGTTTAAATTTAGAGTTTATCAAGTTTAGCTTTGGCTTTATCAAATGTCCATCATTTGGTAAAATGTGCTACCAGTTATCCTGGTACCATCGTCCATTGGTAGTGTGAACAACCGAAGGATGACTCCAAGTCCTAGCGGCATATTTTTCTTCTATTTTTATTTTTTGCACTTTAAACTGATTTGTTGTTTTACTATTTGATAATTATTATTTTATAATTTAAATATTATATTACTTTACTCAACCAGAGCATGCTTTATCCTGTACAGGATTTACCCACCAAAATTCTTAGTACTTGGTTCGAAAATAAAAAGAAGTGTGAAATTTGATTTTTGAAAGAAAGTCTGAATTTATATTACTTTTTATTTATTAAACTGCTTTAATTATAATTATTTATTATTTTTTATTATTATTACTTATTAGTATATTTTATTAGTATTTTTTATTAGTATTTTTTATTAGTATTTTTTATAAACGCATTCCCATTCTCCAATTAAATTGACCAAATGGCCGAGTGTCGCTGTTCGCTTGAAATATAAGAGCGGAGCACCGGAAGTACCCGTTGATTGTATCCTCTGACGGAAAGCCAACGTTTCATAATATCTTCCTCCATTGGCAGTGCCCTGGGTTTCCCATCATGGGGTTCAGCGCGGTTCGACACGTGACTCGATGAATGAAACAAACCAAAGAATCTGAACCGCTGGCGGTTTTTGCATTTCCATCGCGTTGCGTCGTTTCTCGGCCAACGGAAGTGCAAGGTCCAAATTGGTACGTCGATAAAACCGATATCCAAAGTGTATCAAACGCCTTTGGCCACTGCTTATGGACCAGCCCATTTGGGCCGGGTTAATTGGCGGGCTGAAAGGCATTCCAATGCCCAACTACTGTGGCCTTTCGAGGCGACGAAAACGTTTTCGCTTCGTCAATGAAATTCGAAACTGGCACTGCCGCTGCCAACCTCCCGTTCCGCCACCTCCATTTGGTAACCCAGCCGGACCACGCCCACTGAGCGAGACGCCTACGCGCATTACCAAACACAATCCAACAGCAGTTTCTAAGACGTGTCATTTGTGGCGCTCTTATTGATTCATCGATCAACAAGCAATCACGTTCTATGCACAGTACACACACACACATACACACACAGGCAACACACTCACACACATACACACACAGGCAACACACTCACACACATACACACACAGGCAACACACTCACACACATACACACACAGGCAACACACTCACACACATACACACACAGGCAACACACTCACACACATACACAGTGAACGTCGCAGTTGCCTGTTCTTCAAGTGCTTTTGTTATTTCGACCATTTTCACTTCCGCTTTCAATTTTTCATCCGCACGTACAGCCTATTATCAGATCGAAGTGCATCCCGACATCCGCCGGTCGTTCCATTGCCACTGGCAGTCGCACTCCCATCACTTGACAGCTGCATCACTGTACATATTTTTATTTACTCTGGGATCTCACCTTATGAGCTACTTATCAAATTTGAAAATTGAAATTAGTCCGAATTCCGTCAAAAGCGATTCGGACTGCCAAGTGCAGTTTTATCAGATCTTAACTTAAATATTATATATACAATAACTAAATATTTTATATTATATATATTATATATATTATATATATTATATACATATATTAAATATTATATATTATATATATACTATATTTAAATGCTCTGCTTTAAGTCACTGGGTAGCTATGAGGGTGATTAATGATGATGGATGTAACCTCGATTTCGGACTGCAAGATCTTCCGAAGGAGTACCTTAAGGAACAGAAGAGAGTTCGAAATATATTCTAATATATATATATAATAATTATAGATATATAGATACATATATATATATATATATATATATGTATATATGTTTATATTTTGATATTCTGATATTCTGAGTCGATTTAAAGAGTGGAACAGATCGGCAGCTATCCACTGCACGGCTTTGCAGAGCGGAGGCTTAAGCATTGGGTAAGTCGATTGTCGGCTTAATGTCCCACAGCAGAGCAAACATGACCAGCAGATCCCATAAAAGGCCTTCAGGTGGTGGCTGTGCGGGGGGAAGGGATTGTGGCTGACTTTTTTTTAATTTATGCCACGTCGCAGCTAATTAATTTCTGTTGACTAGTCAAGTCATGGGGACGCTATTGGCAAACCCTCAACAACATAAGCAGCAACAACAACAACAACAACAACAACAACAATAATCGTAGCAACAGCAACAAACAAGAAAGTCTCACAGCTCGTGCAATGAATTGCCAATGGGTGCTGTTGGTTGCTGTTCATGTTGCTAGTGTTATGTTGTCGTTGCAGTTGTTGTTGTTGTTGTTTTTGTTGTTGTTGTCTTTGTTGTTGTTTTTGTTGTTGTTGTCTTTGTTGTTGTTAACGTTGTCGTTGTTATCTTTGGCTTTTCTTTAGAAACGTTTGCTCGTCTTTCAGTCGGCGCGTCGCCATTTTTACTTAGCTTTTTCATTCGCCCAACGAAGCACACGCTTCAAGCGAGCAGCAACAACAGCGACAACAACGACAACAACGACAACAATGGCAGTAGTGGCCGCAACTACAACGACAACAATGGCACAGTAGTAGCCGAACTACAACAACAACAACAAGCATTTAATTGTGTAACTGCGAAAGCGCAACATTAATGAATCCAGAGGCATTCGCCGTTTGCTATTTTCAATGTTAATCGTCAAATGCGAGTTGTAAATGCCAAATGCACCCATGGGAGCAACTTTGTTGACGCTTCTGGGCATCTGCGGGGCGTGCTGGTAGGGGGGCTCGGTGTATGGGCTAAGCGGCGGAGCGATGTCTCTGCCCATTTCCATTTCCATTTTCGTTTTTATTTCCATTGAAAGACGTTTCCTGCCGTCCGCGTTCCCATTTTATTCTGCCCCACTCCATCCTCCTTCTTCTTCTCTTTTTTCTTCTCCTTTTTCTTTTCCTTTTCGTTTTCTTTTATCCATCCTCAGCCCCATCCCTTCATCTGCACAATGCATCGTAATACGACATTTGCATTTTTCAGCATGTTCTCCAACCATTTTAGCTGCCGCACACGAGTGCATTGAATCTTTCGATGTGCGTGGCACAGGTAAGCCCCGAGATGGACAGGGATAGGGACAGGGACAGGGGCACAGGAAACGAGGACGAAGACGTAGCTACTAATGGGGCAATTTTTAGGAATTCTCATAGAGAAAGAACAGACGAAAATGCGATAGTCGTGAATAGAGTGAAAAGAGGCAGAAATAAAAGCAGAACAGAAGCAGATGATTAAATAAGATATATTTATATTCATTTTATTACGTTTAAAATTTAAATTTAATTTTTTAAATATATTTATATATTTATTTATATATTATATATTTATATTTATTCTTTATATTTAACATATTATCTATGTTATTTTAGTTTATTATTATTTATGTTACATTTCATTATCTTATCTTCAATAACTCTTATACGTTTAGCATTCGAACTCCAAGCCAAGGTTCGTGTCACGGATACTTCAACATTGAGCGATTGAATTTAAATTTGATTTTTTATATTTTATTTATATATTTACACTTTATATTTTATATATTTTCTATATTATTTTAATTTATTTATTACTCCTATTACTTTTCATTATCGTATCTTCAGACTTTTTAATACGTTTATCATTCAAAATCCAAGTCAAGATTCGTGTCACGGCTAATTCAACATCGAGTGATTGAGGCATTTAAATATAATTTTTTAATTTTTATATATATATTATATATTTTAAAATTTAGATATTATCTATATAATTTTAGTTTATATATTATTTATATTACATTTTATTATCTTATCTTCAGACACTCATACTCTTAGCATTCGAACTCCAAGCCAAGGTTCGTGTCGCGGCTACTTCAACATTGAACGATTCAGGCATTTATTGATTTAAATTTTATTTATTTAATAAACTTGTTAAACTTCTAAATTTTAGATTGTTTAAAAATGCGAGGCTAGATTAAATACTTTTAAATAAAAATCTCGAAATATAAAAATACTTGGAATTGGTAGCCGAACGGCTACAATACAGACATAAATCCGCATTGCCTTTGTGGCGCCAGGAAGCTCATGATGAAAAATAAACATTTATTCATTAAGAATGTGTTAATAATTTAATAATTTACGGCCCAATTAAGTTATTCAGAACTCAAATTGACCAAGGGAGATGTCTATATTGTGTAGAGCTCGCATAGCCGTGAAGAGAAGACCCAATGGAACGGAAATTTTTCCATTCAATATGCGATTTTATTATTGGCCAGCGGGAGGCGAAAATATAAATTCAAAAGGTTAATAAGAATCCGTGCTGGAATTTTTCCGAATCTGTGGAATATCTGTCAGTGGAACGCCTCAGGCATAAACAAACAATCTTATTTGTTTATAATGCCGTCTATTGCGTATTTATACAATTTTCCCAGAATCGGGTACATATATAAATATGTATATATATATATATATATATATATATATATATAAGCAACTTGATAGGTAAGTTGCTTATATATATATATATATATATATATATATATATATAAGCAACTTACCTATCAATAAAATGTCCTGTGCACAGTACAGGCTGTGCCTTCTGGACAGGTTTCACTGTAGCTGCTCTTAGATTTGAGCGTCTTGGTTTTTTATTTCCATTGCAACAGTTAAAATTGTCCCACTGCCACTTTATTGTTGTATTTGTTGCAGTCGAATGACGAGGCGAAATAATTTAAAATTAAATACTAATTTTATATTTTCTATAAATATATATGTGAATGTGCGGGAACGTATATACATATACGTATATATGTATGCAGCTGTGTGCGGACATCAATCGTCGGGTTAAATGTTTCGAAAATTCCTCGATTTCTCAGTTCATTAGATTCCTGGGATGTTGGATGCGTTCCAAGCGAGTTGTTGTTTTTGCTCCTTTTCGGTCTTCACTTCAGCGCAGCGCCACAGGCCATAAACATCGATTCGATATACTCAATTCCGATGGCCCAAGGTCGACCCAAAATACCTAGACCTAGAGTACCCTGGGCACCCGTTCCCCCTGCTCCCATCGATGGATCGCAGATCCCTTGGCCACACGAGTTGCCGCTGCCCTCAGAGGCATTGCCTCATCTTCGAGCAGCGCACTCGCTTGTAGGCAAGGGACAACAGGGAAGTGGCAGGGGGGGGGGGGGGGGGCTATAGAAATTAAGCCGAAACAATGGAATTAATTCATAAAACTTTTTATTGTTGCACATTCAGAGCACTTAAAACATAAGCGTTTCTCCACTTCACTCCCCTCCCCTCCCCACCCCACCACACCCCACCACTTCACTCATTTCTTTGCTCTCCTATGATTTTGATTTCTTTAGCTTTACAGTTATTTTTGCATTTTCGTGCTGATTCTCGATTGTTACTTGTATTTTATTTATTTTTTTATTTAATGTTATGTTTAATGCTTCTCAGCAGTTTCGTATGCGATGTTTAAATTAATTATGAAATATTAAATATTTTAAGTTTAATCCTAAATGATGATTTTCGCATTTTGCCAAAATCGCTAAAAACAAATGCAAAAAAAAAAAATTACAAAATGCGCTCATTAAACTATTTAAAATTTAAATACGTTGAATATGTGCCCCATATAATACAGATATATGTATATATATATGTATATATATATTATATATATATATATATACATATATATACATACATATATATATACATATATATGTATGGGTGTGTGTTCTGTGTATATGTGTGTATGATATACAATATGCCAAGACTATATAGTAACGATATAGTAGCTGATATGCTGCCGATATTGCCTGGTTCCGTTATCCTCGTCACGGTCGGTCGCCTTAGTATTTACATTAAGTAGAAATTGGTTAATCAGATGGGGGCTCCTATAGCTATGCATTGCTCTCATATCTCGCTCGTTTCCTCGATCCCTAACTCCCGTAGACACGATTTTAGATTCGGTAAAAAAAAAGAAGAGACATCATATATCATATCGTATGATCCTAGTTTACACCTTCTTATTCAGTATATACAAGACGATCTGCCGATTTCTCGTTTAGAATTTATATAAAAGGCTCGGAGTGCAGGAATTTGGGCAATGCCCAATGGCCAAATTCCGTTGCAGGCCCCGAGCACTACGATCGCAATCTATTAATTAGTTAATTATAATTAAATAATTAATTGCTGTGCCTTCGCATTACAAACAAGTCAACATAACATTTTAATAAAAGATTAGGTAAAAATAAGCTTGATAATCCTTCGCTTCGCTGGCTCTGGAGCTCATGAAGCTTCCGCCGGCCGTGATTCCTGTCGCAGTCCTTCTGTGGATAGTTCAAGCCGTAAACGTACTTTTAAGTAGTTCCCAACAAACGTGTGCTCCCGCTTTCGCCTTTCGCCTTTTGCCTTTCCCTCTTAGTCCTTTATGTTCTCCTTCACTCCATTGCTTTCGACTTTTCGGTCTGTGATCCTTTAACCCTTGAAGCCAGTTACAACGCCTACTCCAAGCCCAAGGCCGTTGCTCTCCTCGATGTACACATTGCCCGGCTGCAGGGTCCTTAGCACCCGACGCTCCTGATGCTTCACATGCTTCTCTGCTGAAAGTGCGAGACAAAAGTAGGGAAGGGGAAGTGTTGGTGAGAGGGTGAAGGCAAAGAATAAACAAGGCTCTGAGCTGTGGGCCACAAACGTGGCTGTCAAAACTAAGTGACAGCCACAGCCCCCACATTTAAATTCTGGACGGGCGCGTTCTCATTTGCATTTGCCATGGAATCAATTGCGATCGCATTGGATGGGCCCATTAAGCGGCTATTGTCGCCGCCAAGAGGCCGCCGCCCACGGGCTCAATGGCCAATTTATATGCAAATTGGCAAACGCCTTGGCCAAAAAGGCGCACAAAAAATAGGTATAAGTATAAATAACAAAAGTAAAATAAAAATAAAAATAAATTAAAATAAATTAAAACAAAAATAAAAATAAAAATAAAAATAAATTCAAATAAAAATAAAAATAGAAATAAAAATAAAAATAAAAATATAAATAAAAATAAAATGACAAGAATAGCAACAACAATTAAAAATGAAAATAAATAAAAATAAAAATAAATTAAAATAAAAATAAAAATAAAAATAAAAATAAAAATAGAAATAAAAATAAAATGACAAGAATAGCAACAACAATTAAAAAAAAATAAAAATAAATAAAAATAAAAATAAATTAAAATAAAAATAAAAAAAAATATAAAAATAAAATGACAAGAAAGGCAAAAACAATTAAAGAAATAAAAAACAATAAAACTAAAAATAAATTAAAATAAAAATAAAAATAGAAATAAAAATAAAATGACAAGAAAAGCAAAAACAATTAAAGAAATACAAATAAAAATAAAGAAAAGAAAGGAAAGAGAAAATATTCCTTTGTCCATGCAGCTGGATCCCGCAGCGCCTAGCTAACGCCGGCCCCGCCCCCCGCCATGCGAGTCACATTAGGCTGAGCGATCTGAAGTGGATTGACCTTTGACACACTTACCAGGAAGCAGCACATGTTGCGGCTGAAAGATTCCCGACTGCGCAGCTGACGCCGCAGTGGACGTCACTGTCGGGGCGGGCAGGCCACGCAGTGCATCCGCATTGCCTATGAAGAAGGTGCCTCCATCCAGACTCTGCACCTCCGCCAGCTTGGCCATCAGCTTCGTGGACAACTCTTCCACATCTGCAAATGTTAAAAGCGAAAACCAGAACGAAAATGTTTACAATTGTCACATTCATTAGGAAACATCTGGATGATGCATTTAGAGAGTCCGAGAGGTCTGGGTATCCGATAGATCGTCTCCACTCCGATCTGGATCCCAGATATCCCTCAATACACAAGACATATAACCCCTTAGCCTGACATATGAATAGATTCAACCAACGATCGGTGGATAAACGATTGATCGCCAGTTATTAATCAAAGTAAGACTTTTCACACTTTTAACACCTTTTTTTTTTTTTTTAAATTTTGAATTCGATTTAAGTCACTTTTCACCTTTACTAGGATTTATTAAGACTCCAAGTCACTTGGAGGATCAGTGCGCGGCAGCAAAGCAATGGGTCTGCCTGCGGGTCGAGTCGAGTCGAAAAACCGAAAACCTTCAGAGTCAACCGCCTGACCGACTTTCCTATTGTTCCCATATATATATATATATATATATATATATATACCTGATTAAATATATCCCCCTCTAAGCAGTACCAACTACTCCAGGAAATTTCGCCAACTTCAGCCCCAACTCCAGCTCCATAAAATGCCTGAAAGTCCTTCATAAGGACGGGTAGATAATGGCCAATTATATTCCTGAGCTCGGGGATCGGATAAACAGTCATTACGGCCATGTGATTGTGGATCGGAGCAGGAAATCGAACGGGGCTGATCGACTACAATGGGTGACTAGGGAAGTAGGGGAGTACGGGTGTATGAGAGTGGGGGAGTGGTAGGGTGGGGGCTGGGCGGGCTTCCGACATATAAACAACACGGCTGTAAACAGCTACCAGATAATTTATCATTTATTTTTAAACGCAAGGCGAGCACAACAAAAAGCCAATGGCAAAACAAAGCCAAACCCCAAAAGCAAAAAAAAGAAGAAAATAAAACAAAAACAAAAGGATGGAAAAGGGAAAAATCGGTAAAGGGAAAAACCATTGTGAGAAAATGTGAGTGAAATGGGAAAATAATCAAATGAAAAATTAAGTTTCATTGCTTAACAGACGCGACTTCTGCCTCTGCTTCATTGCATTTTATTATAAACATTACCGACAAATTCTCACACAACAACAACAACAGCAACAGCAACAACAGCAACAACAACATAAAATTTTGAGGAAAAGCAGAGGAAAAATATCGAGCGAGAAAAGCCAAACAAATTTTTTTCATAATTTGCGCAGTTCACAATTCACATTAATTTTTCATCGATTTTATATATAGTACGCCCAGATCGGCAGGTATATACACACACATACATATCCCTACACACACACACACATATATATATATATATATAAATATATCTCTCATATCTCTTGAGCTTCACAGCGAGCAGAAGAAGCGGCGGGCTGTGCGACTCTCAAGCTCCCTGAGAAGCTCCATATATCAGGAATAACTGTACATCTAACAAGAGACTGATAGATATATCTAATTTTGATATATTGGAATATATATATATATCTGATATGTGGCAGATCAGCGACTGATTCAATCATTTGTAACGGCCTGTAACGTCTTCAACATTTCAGCAACTCAAAGGATGACGAGGTTCAGAGAAGAAGAGACATTTAACTAGGATTGACTGGATATAACTATAGATATAGATAGATATTCCCATAGATCGTGGATTGTACAGATATTATATATACCCTGCAATCCCAGTCCACCTCCTGTCGTCTCGCTCTCTCCCCTTGGTTATGTGGCGTTCTACTTGCACTCCATGAACTGCTTAGAAGTTGCAAGTTTGTTGGCTGTGCAACGTCGCATCGGGACCAAAGTCTTCTTCCCTGCCACCGCCGCTGCCCACGCCTCACTCTGCACTCCCCCGCCCCCTTGGTTTCCCGAGTAAAAACAGCAGCAACATCGCTATTTTTGGACAAGTCGTAAAACGTAGGGAGCAGTTTGCATTTTGCAGTTTGCAGTTTGCAGTTCGCAGTTCGCAGTTTGCAGATCTCTCGGATCCCAAAGTGAACGGGTGTGTGCCACATCTCCGCCTGCTGTCCGTATCTTCAGATCTGCATTTGCTCAGCTGACGCAGTGGCAGCAACTGGTCGAATTTATCGCCTTCATCGCTTGTTGCACATTTCCAAGTTGAAGGAAGCCATAAGCGCGTGCCAGGCAAATGGAAATGGAATGGAGATGGGGATGGGGATGGAGATGGGGATGGGAATGGAGATGGGGATGCAAATGAAAATGGGAATGGGAATTGAATGGGACTGGGACTGGGACTGGTACTGAGAAGAGAAGGAGAAAACCAACAACCAACTGAGGTCTGAGGACTGAGGTCTGAGGACTGAGGACTGGGGACTGGGGACTGGGAACTGGGGACCTAAGACTGTGCGCTAGCTGCCTGGGAGTGGCTCTGACTTAGTGTTACACATTCAGAAGCACCCATGGTATCTGAAGAGGCCAAGGCGAATGGAAAGGGATAAGAAAAAAGAGGGAAGAGGAAAGAGGACAGAAGTCAGAAGACAGAGAGGAGAAGGGAGAGAGAGAACAATTGTCAATTGAGCGCTTGAGTGCGCCTAGTCACACCTTGCCTGCCCAGCCACTACCTAGGGCCTAGGGCCAACAACTTCCTGTACAGAAGAGCAGCTGGTTTAATGTTTAATCATCCGCTCTAGGAGTTTGGTACACAAATTGATTTCACCTAACTATTTTTAGATGGTCAGGGCGCTGGGTTAGGCTGGAGGGGGGGAGTAAGGAGAGGATAAGAAAGAGAAGAATAAAAACAACACTGTGCGAAGAGCCATTAAGAGGCGGAGTTGCGTTCCCAAGTGGAACATTCGATTTGCTCCTCAATTTTCCCATTGACACTCCAAGTGAAAGGTTGCAACCACCGAAAATCTCCTAACAACATTTTCTTCCCTCTCAATCACAGTCGCAGTCACGGCTACAGTCGCAGTCGCAGTCAAAGTCACAGCTGCTGTCGCCGTCGCCGTCGCAGTCGCAGCCGCTGCGCGACATTTCCTGCCCTTCAGTTGTTTAATTGCGTTTTCTGGGTGTGACACGGCTCTGGAATTTTATTACATGCCCACGGAAGTGATTCGATCCCTGAGGTCTACAAACATCCGCTTGTCCTTGAGCCACCAAGTCGAGTGGCGTGTGGGCGGGGGATCAGAGCATAGGCTTATGCGGGAATGTGGATGTCGATGTCGATGTCGACGGGAATTCGAATGAGGATGGAGATAGGAATGGGAATGGGGATGGGGATGGGGATGGGGATGGCGACGCAGACGGGGAACAGGGACGTGTTTTGTATTCTCTTCCGTTACACGTGTCGCTTACCTGGACACACTCAGTGCCTGTGTAGCTTCCGGTTATGGGCATTGCATTGCCGTGTCGTGATCGTTGGGATCACTGAAATAGTCTACTTGGGCCCCGTCCTCTGAGGATCGGTGGCAAGTGTTTGGCTGAGTTTTCCGACGTTCGCATCTTAATTTTCAATTCTCTGCCCTGACAACTCCATAAATTTTTCACACTGGACATGCCTGCACTTCGGCTGTGCGTTGCGTGGGCAGACGCCGACGCTGGCGTCGCCGTTGACACGCGTTGAATTATGATTACAAGACTACAACAACACGGACACCCATCAAAACAGGGCATAAATTTCCACAGGCCTGCCGAGACGCGACAGTCGACGGCCAGTGGACGAGTGGGCGTGCAAGAGGCGTGGAAAAGTGTCGAAAAGTGTGTAAACCCGTGCCATTAGCCAATATTGTGTGATGCTCGTCTATCCCCCCCCCTGGCCACCTTTGCTGCTGTTGCACATCCACAACATGTGGGCAAAGGGCTTGGGAAGACCCGCCAGGAATAGATACTATCAGAGCATCTGACAGCAGATACTCAGATACGAATAGCTCGCGGACAGAGAGAGAGGGACAGAGAGAGAGGGAGAGAGAGGGAGAGCCTGAGTTGTATTACTGAAGCTAATTGATTTCATTTAGATCAATCCGATTGAAATATCATCTAAACGATGAAATCTCAAAATCTCCCCTCCATCTCCCTCTCCCCCTCTAGTCTCCCCTCAAATCGCTTAACTCATATGTCGGAGCAGTGCCTCAGATTTGGGAATACAGACTCGTGCCCAAAGTTGGCTGCCACTTGGCTGGGAGTAGCATTTGGGATCGGGATGCTCGTCTGCGGCGAGTCCAAAAAAAATGCTCCACGCTCAATTTTGTTGCCACTTAAAGATTCTATAAAAATTTTTATTTTCCAACCACTTTATGAAGACACTGGCCCATAAAACTTGAAAGTGAATACGTGAGGAGCAGAGCTGCCAAGCCAACAAGTCACCAAGCCACCAAGCCACCAAGTCACCAAGTTGCCAAGTTGCCACGTTGCCAGTCACAAGACGCGGGACTTGAGAGCTGACAATTGGGGTTCGACTGGTGGGGCCCCCAAAAGACCGGGGTCCAAACTCATATGTGTGGCATGCATCATTTAAGTTGTGTCTTTCTTATATGCTCAATGACTATGACTTATGGGGGAGGGCACGTTGGCTCTTCCTATGGGAGTGAGTGCCTCATATTTTGTCTTGGCAATGATTTCCATATCCAAAGCATATTAAATATCATTGTCAAGGACAACCCCGCTCCCTCGCCCATTGCAGTCGCCCAGGAGCATATCAAAAGGCTCTACTGCAAAACTGAATCCGGCGACTTTACTCCGTACACTCTTCTGGCTGGCCTTTGCCAAATCCAACATATATATTCTCTACATATATATCTATATCTATATCTATATCTATATATCTTTATGTATCTGAATGCACACACACACACACACACACACAGAGACAGCTATCCCTTAGAGCATCGCAATGTCCACACAGCAACTGACATTTGTTATGCTTCCAGATGTTGGCTGTCATGTTGTTGCTGCTGTTCATCAGGTTGGACATGACCGTCAGCAGTCCATGAGCAAAACAACAACAACAAAAAAAACCCAAATCCAAATCAGAAACGCTTCTTCCTATACCCTGGACACATTTGGCATGGACAATGGATGGCAATGATGGACTTGTGGTAAGGCAGGCAGAGGCAGGCAGGGGCTGGCAGGGGCAGGCAGAGGCAGGCAGAGGCAGGCAGGGGCTGGTAAGGGCAGCCAGGGGCAGGTCAAGGCAGTCATCTATATAGATCATTATATGTCTTGGATCTTAATCGTAGGGTCGTTATAGTCAAGATCTTCTGTACAAGAATGTACAGAGAGTTTTCAAAAGGCAAGGGCGAGCCAGAGGAACACTTGTGTCTGTGTGTGTGTGTGTGTGTGTGTGTGGCCCGTTTACAGGGTATTTGAAAGGGGCGCAGCCTCGAGCCAAGCGCCTTTGGTTATTTTAAAAATAAAACTGGCAAAAAATATTAATAAGTTGGCCAGGAAAATATTATAAAAATGCTGTGCGTCTCCTTTGGTGGAGCTGCGCAGTATGCAAAGCGCGTCGATGGGCGGACGATGTCATATGGACGGACGCACATGCGCCAAATATTTGGACGCTTCGTTCTACTTAGCTGCAGGCGCAGGCAGAGAAGGCAGGGAAGGCAGAGGCGACTCATTAATATGCGGCTGGTGGCCACCGCCCAAGAAAGGCTGCTCTTCCTCCTGCCTCTCGGGATGGAGCTCGTGTAGCGATTCGCTAGAAATCTGTCCAAAGGGAGGCGCGTCTTTTGCGATGCCGATGCCGATGCCGATGACGATTGTTATGGTGATAGCAATGGCGACGACGACGACGACGACGGCGACGTCGATTGGCGATTGTCAATTGGCGGGGCTCTCATACATCAAAGTGTCGTGTTCTGGGCCCGTCGGCTTATAAATATGTACAAGTCGCTGGTGACCGGTGGCCACGTTCGGGGCTGTGGCGGGTGGCAGCTGCAGGTGGTTTTGGCTTTCTACTAGAAATCAAATAACACGCAACCACACGCAACCACACGCCCGGCATGCTAAGCAGTCCCGGAGCACCACTTGATATACCAAAGCCACTGCCACTGCCACTGTCACTGTCACTGCCACTGGGAATGGGAATGGGAATGGGAATGGAACGGCGTAACCTTTGGCAATGCAACCACGCGCCGCGCATGGCAAGTGGCCTGAACTGAGGAGCTTAGGTTTCACCCAGTGGTGGGGTGGGGTTAAAGGTGCCTGCCGAGACTCATGTCAGGGCCGCGGCGTGTGAAAGTCAGAGTCGGAGTCAGAGTCAGGGAAGATCTTGGCAAGACATGTCCGTGGTCTACCACATTATGACCGACTGTCGCTTACCCTGGAGACAGGACTTGGAGTGGACACACTCAAGTCTACTCCTGATTCGTAATCCTTTTTCTTGTAGCAATCGAGACTTACCTTGGTCCAAACGGCGCTCCATGCGGCGCCACTGGCGCATGTGGTGGATGAGAATGCAAGCGGCGACCAGAAAGAACAGGAGACAGGCCAGAACAGCAAAGAATAGGGCACCAGTCTGCCAGTCAAGGGGCATGGCAGCGGCAGCCTCCTCGTGCAACTGCTGCAGCTGCTCGTGCGTCAAGTGCTGCAGGGGCATCGACTGATCAATTTGCTCGTACTCAGAGGACTTTCGGCGCTGCACAAATAACAAATGCTTTAACATCAGTCGACCCTGGGTGGAGATGGGGGTGATGGGGGTGGATGGGGGGATGGGGGGATGGGGTGGATGGCGCTTACCTCTTTCCAGTTTGGCTCCGTCTTGGCCAGCACAACCCAATCGATCTTCAGATCGTAGATGGAGCCGCAGACGGTATCGATGTGCAGCTGGCAGGGCCGCAGCGGTATCATCTCGCCCTGGCAGCTGGTGCAGGGCATGCACTTGCTCTGCAGCTGATCCCACCAATGCTGTGCCGCACACGGCGAGCTGGGCGCAACGTAGCCGCTCCCGCTGCCTGACTTCGCGATGGATGCAGATGCGGATGCGGATGTGGGTGTGAATGCGGATGCGGATGCAGATGCAGATGCAGATGCGGAGGTGATGCCCGTTCCAGACGCTGAGGCGGTGTTGGCAACGACGGCAACAGAGCACAAGGAACATGTTGTGGTTAGGAGCAGGAGCGTCAGATAGGCGCCCGTCCTGCCGCCCAAATATCGCATGTTTGTTGTTGTGGTCGCTCTTGTTGTTGTTCTTGTTGTTGCAGTTGCCATTGCGGTTCTGCTGTTGTTGCTAGTGTTGCATATGCTGCTGCTGCTGTCGCTGCTGCCGCTGTTGCCGCTACAACTGTTGCTGCTGCAACTGTTGCTGGTCTGTTGGCTTGGTTCTCGCCTTCGTCGACGTTTATGCAGCTGTGAGTGTGCGTTTGTTTTTGTTGTTCTTCTCATTATAGCTAATCTTAAGTTGTTGTTGTTGTTGCTGTTGCTGTTGTTGTTGTTATTATAATTGTTGTTGCTCAGTGTTGGTTTCGTTAATGTTTCGGCTGGCACTGCCGCTTCAGCAGGTGCGCCGCCTTGCCGGATTAGCCGCTGCATCTGTGCAAGAGAGAAAGGAGAGAAAGGATTTTAATAAAGAAAAATACACACAGATAATTTATGCACAATTTCCACACAGTTTCCCCCATTTCCATTCCAATTTTCCCAAACAATCCTCGTTCACACACTCATCAGAGGCAGAAGCACTGAGCGAATCTCTCCCCGGGATTTGTTTTTCCTTGCTTTTATTGATATGAAGTTGCAAACTAATAGAAACTGACATGGGACACGACGGGAACGCTGCTCAACTCTGAGACTAAGAGACTGAGAGAGTGAGAGAGAGTGAGAGTGAGAGTGAGAGAGAGCGAGAGAGAGGGAGAGAGTCCCGTATGAGCGGGCAGCTCGTTGTATGATCGCCCATAAAAAGCAATAATAAGCCGACCGGCGGCCAATAATGTTTATAAAAATGATAATGCGGCGACGCCATCATCATCATCATCATCATTATTATCGTCATTATCGTCATCATTATCATCATCATTATCAGCATTGTCATCATCATCAGCAGAGCCATCATCATAAATGCGTACAGTTTGCAATCAACTTTAATGTCGACGGGGTGCTTAGGCGTTTCGCCACTCGCCACTAGCCACTAGCCACTAGCCCGTCCTCCCCCCCGCCCCTCAACTACCCACCCACCCGCACGGCTATCACCACCAGCACTGCACCAATGCACCGATGCACTGGTTTGGTTCAGCTGCAGTTTTCCACTGTCTCGATTCCTTTGCCTCTCAACTATTATAAATGGCATACAATTATTATTTATGCAGCGGCTGTCAGTCAATGGACTGTGGGGGAGGGGGTGGGGGGTGGGCTGCTTCAGTTGCGGCAGAAACTCCCCATGCACTGAACACTGGCTTCACTTCCGTTCCAGGCCGACCATTAGCTGGGCCTCGTCGGCCTGGACAAGGCTGGGCAGGGGAGGCAGCCAACCAAAGAACACCTCGTCTTTGGTCACATAGAGATTAAGAGGACTGCGGATAATGTGAGCATGGAGAGCCCCTGGGTGTGGGTGAACCTTAAAGGGGCGAACGATTAGGGAGCAAGCGATCTGACATTGTTTATAGGCGTATCGTCTAATAAGGAACTCAGTGCTGCGGTTCCTGGAAACCCCGTCTCGTGTGGAGGAACTGAGAGGAATGAATAGATCTTTGATCAGTTCGATTTGATGGGCAGAGAAAGGGAGGGAGAAGGGGAGACGAAGGGAGAATAAAAAAGAGCGAAAACCAGAGAGAAAGAGAGAGATGGAGACACAAAGAGAAAGCCAAGAGAGAGAGGGAGGGAGAGAGAAAGAGGGAAGTCAAAATGATGGAAGTCAAAAATAAAAAAGCTGCTGCTCGGACATGCACACACACACACACACACACATACACACACACATACATATAGACACACACACCCGCAGCGAAGAGTGGAATATGAAATGGTAGCCAGTGGACCTACGGACTTGAGTATTCAGCGAATTGGGAAAGTACATGGCACATGAGATTCATAGAGCAATGACAGCAAGAACAGCAGCAGCAGCAGCAACAACAACAACAGCGGCAACAACAACAACAACAACTGCAACAACAACGACAGGCAGAAAAACAAACGAATATAATGGAAACAGCAACAGGAAGAAGATATATTTAATTAAAATCAACCATTACTCGTATGACCACCGGCACCGTGAACCGTGAGCCGACAAGTTGGACTTGTGAGTGGTCATCGATGGGGTAGGTGGAGGGGGCGGCAGCGGGCATGGGTGTGGAAGTGAGAAATGGGAAATGGGAAGAGAGAGAGAGAGAGAGCGAGAGAGAGAGAGACAAAGGGAACGGGAACGGGAACAAAAGGTAAGAGTAGGGGGGAGCTGGGGGAAGGAAAGGGGAAACCTCAATGGATAATAAATGTGTGTGTGTGTGTGTGTGTGTGTGTGTGTGTGTGTGAGTGTAGAAAAGATATTCGGATTTATGCATGGATTACAGAGCTTCCCCCGCCCGCCCCGCACGCCTTGCCCTCGCCCAGTTCATGGAGTGGCCATGCTGGCTTCCAGTTTACGAGTTAGGAACTACCCGACGATCGATGATTATCGGCGGAAGAGACACGGAAAATTGCATAAGCGAAACCCATCAATTGACAATTGAAATGTTTGCCAAAGGCGATGGGCAAGGGGCGAGCGGGGCGAAGGCCTGGCGATTGTGGGCGGGCCAAGACGAGCCACAAAGAGAAATCCCAAGTTTAGTTTCCAAAGAAATTCAAATCGGAAGTGGCTTAAAAGGCGTTGACATTTCCTTTGGCATGACTTCTCTGCTCTCCACTCTCCACTCTTCACTCTCCACTCTCCACTCTTTACTCTCCACTCCCCGCCCATCACTGTGAATGGCACCTGCGTTCCATTTCCATTGACGCGACTATTAAAAGCGCATTTGGACGCAAATTGAATTATTATTAGCCATAGATGAGCTCTGACCATCGGCCATCAATAGTGGTTCCGGTTCGTGTACTGGTTCGCGATTGGAGCCGTGTCCATCAGATACTCCCACCTTTAGATTTCCTTAATGACCGTCAAACTTAAGAAAAAGACCAATTTGCGTCGTCCTTTCATTTGTTGGCCCTCAGCCATCTCTTTGGCAGCTGCTCAACCAGACAGTCGGACAGTCGGACAGTTGGACAGTCGGACAGCCGGACAGTCGGACAGTTAAACAGTCGAACAGACGAACAGTCGGACAGCCGGACAGCCGGACAGCCGGACAGTCGAACTACCGGACATTCTCTCAATCAATCACTCAACTGTTCCCAAGGAAAATCATTTATTAAGGAAGACAGACTCGATTTCGGAGCTCCCTTTATGCCTGCGGATAAGGAGTGATTACCCATTGCTTCCTGCCCTCCCTGCCACCCCCCAATCCCTCCATCCAGATCACTTGGTATATCCTAGGTACTAATTACCCAGTTGTGTCTGCCTTAATCGGGATCTGTCTGTTGGAGCGCTTACTCTCGATCTGTCCCTGACCCGATGGTAATCGGTTCCCTTGTGGCAGCTACTCTTGACCGGCAAATCCGCTGAGCGTTGCGCCACTGCAGCAACTTTTTGCGACAGCCTCGCTGCAACGTTGAGTGGCAACTCGAGGAGAACAACACAGAAAAGCGCAGTCTGTGGCGGCCCCAAAAGAGGCACAAGTATCCACCAAGGAGTGCAGTGTATTTTTAGAGCAAATCCACGAAGACGGCGTACGGCTATGTGAACGGAGTGGAGCTGCGGGGGTGGGGGGGAGACAAAGGAGGCCAAAGGGCGGCGTATGACAACTGCAGAGACATTGAGGCAGCAGCATCTACGTCAGCATTAGCACTGCCAACAACAGCAACTGAAACAACACAGCAGCAGCAGCAGCAGCAACAGCAACAACAACAGCAACAGCAGCAACAACAACAACAACAGCAACAACAACAACAACAACTGCCGCGCATTGTGTGCCGAGATTATTATGTCAGAGAGATGTATCTATAAGATACATTTTGGTGCGTCACGGGCGTCTGTGGCGTGCTGTGCCGCGTCGTGGCTGCTGAAGCGGCGACTGTTGTGGCTGCCATCGCTGTTGTTATCGCGCTTGTCTGACAACTGACAACTGACAGCGACAGCGACAGCAATTTACATCATGTAACATTTAAAGCTCTGCACCAATTGAAACTCAGCCATTGATCGAGTCGTCCAGGACGCCTTAGCACACATCGCACACAACTTCGTAAATGGGTTACTCCCTAAGCAGCTCCAGCTTCAGCTCCAGCTCCCAGAAGATCTGCGAATTCAACTCATGTCCAGCGGATCAAAGCATCTGCCCAATTGAATCCCCAGAGAGCTGCTGGGGCTGGGAGTGAAAGGAGTGAAGGATATGTGATATGAGCCGCTCCTCCGCCTCCGCCTTCTTCTTCTTCTTCTACTGAATGTGACACAGAAATCAGAGACATTTCATAGATTCGGAAAAGGACATCGAGGTCTCCTCCAGCAACCTGAAGAAGCCTGCAATTAATGAATTCCAGAAGAGAGAAAAAATGCTGGGATCTCCGATGATTCCGTGGCATTCGGGGAAATTACGTAAAATGAATACAAAAATAACATAAAAAAGGCGAATCGAACTTTTCGGAGACTTTAATTTGGAAACAAAATTCTTTGAATTTCTACCCGTGGGCTGAGTTCCAGCCACTACAGTAAAACAAACAGTGGACGGACGGGCAACGTCAAAGACATTAATCAACATGTCAACTGAATGCTCAGAGCTTTTATGAGTGTTGTTCTTGTTGTTTATTAGTAATACTTTTATATAGTTGTTGTTGCTGCTGTTGTTGTTGTTGTTGTTGCTCTTATTGCTGTTGTTGTTGTTGCTGTTGTTCTTTTTTGCTTTTCTTTTCATTGTTGTGTAAATTCCAAGCGCGACAAACCATTAAAACGTTTCCATGAGCAAAGAGCAACAATTTAATGAAACGCGCCAACAACACCAATAACAGATGCAGCAACAACAATAATAATAATAACAGAGACAACAACAGCAACAACAACAACAACAACAACAACAATGACGACGCCGTCTGATCAGCGTCATTGCAACAACAATTTAGTGGAATTGTTTAGAGCTTTTCAGTTAGTTGTCTGATATTTGTCTATCTCTATGTGTGTGTGTGTGTGTGTGTGTGTCTGTTGTGTGTGTGTCTGTTGTGTGTGTGTCTGTTGTGTGTGTGTCTGTTGTGTGTGTTTATGAATTCGCATGGGTGCGTGTGTGTACTTAAGTGTGCAGGCAGCATTTCTGTTTAAAGCCAAAAGCAAAATAATATAAAAAACTCAGAACGAGAATTTGACTCCCCCAGAAACAAGTAGAAGCGATTTAAATGGGCATGGTCGACCTCCACATACCGCGTAAATAAATTAAATATATACATATATATAAAAATGTAAATATATATATTAATTAAATATATTAATTTTAATTATTATTTCAATTAAAATATACATATAAATTTGCTGTGAGCAGAAGATTTTAAATATTATATTTAATATATATATGCATATGTATATGTATAAAATGATACAAAATATTTATATACATCAATATATCATACATTTAAAAATTTAAAAAAAATATATACCATTATTCTATATACGATTTCCAATCAAAATATTCGATCTGCTTAACTATATACAAGTCCAAAGGGAATCCTCTTCCAAAGATCAAAATGCTCAGTTTAAATAATTACATAATTTTTTGAGATAAATCACGAATAAAAAAAAGAGAGACTGAAAATTTCGACAGAAAAGCGTTTTTCCATATTTACTTATTTACCTATTTACAATTTTCCACAGATCAGAGAGATGATCTCCGGGTTGAAGCTAATATTTCGCCCGACCAAATCCATGGCCATAAAATAAACAACAAGTCGAATCGACTAAAAAACATATATCGAATCCACTGACAGCTGTTTTTAGCTTGTTCCATTTATTTTAGGAGCATTTGGAAACAGCGTATGAAAATTTCGAAAATTTTTCAAATTTTCCTATCCACATATCGCATTTATTTCAGAGACTAAAGGAGGCGCCTTCAAGGAAGATACTCAACTTACGGATTTGGGATTAGAGATTAAAGATTTTAGATTATTGACTTTTGATTATATATTATAGATGATCAGAATCTTGATTATTGATTATTGATTAATAATTATTGATTATTGATTATTGATTTTTGATTATTGATTATTGATTATTGATTATTGATTATAGTCTAGAGATGTTTAATTACTGACTCGTTTGCTGTATTTGCGATTAAAAGTTTACTGGCAAAAGCCTTGAGATTTGCTTGCGAATAGAAGATAAGTTCATTATCGTTATATGATAAATGAATATGAATATATATATATATATATATATATGTGTATATACAGATATATATATATATCATATAACACATAGTTTGCCAATTTGACAAATGCCAAATGGCAGGCAATCGATTGGCGATTTTAGAGGTGCGGGCCACGAGTACCACGAGATGTTGGCTAAGCGGATGCTAAAATCCGAAAGCTGTCTGACATATTCAGATACAGATACATTTACAGATACAAATCCAAGTACACAACAAACACAGATGCAGATACAGATACAGATACAGGTACAGATACAGATACAGATACAGATACAGATACAGATACAGATACAGATACAGATACAAATGCAGATGCAGATTCGAGGGCATCCAACTTATTTTTACACTGCCAGACAGACAGACAGACAGACACACGGGCAGACAGACAGACAGACTGACAGATTTTTGACATTTTGAAATGGAGGGGCGCTCATTATGTAAGCAATGGCTTCTGAGTTCAATGTATTTCCTATTTATTTATGGATGGCAACCGGTGGCCGGAGTACCAGCAAATAACAAGTGCTCTCGGCTTTCAGGTTTCAGTATCCAGGTTCCCAGTTCCCAGTTTCCAGTATTCAGTTTTCAGTTCTCAGTTCCCACTTTCCAGTTCCCAGTTCCCAGTTCTAGCTCCTAGCTCTCTTCAGCCGACGATCGAATGGATCCCAATGACTGGGTGAAGGGTCTGCTGATGTTTGCTGCTGTTTACCCTTTGGCTTTCCTTCCGCTCTTTATGGCATATGTGCACAACGTACACACATGCATATCTATAAACACACACACGCACACACACACACATAGACGATTACTCGTGTGTATGAAAACATGTCCATTAGTTTGTTTGGTGTGTGCCCCCTAATGGCAGTCCATCAGTGCATCAGTTTGTCAGTTACTCACTCGTCGGACCTATAGGGGCTTCTCATTCAGTTTCAGATTCAGATTCAGCTTCAGATTCAGATTCTGATTCTGATTCCGATTCTCATTTGGTTTTGTGCATTATTGTTTTTGTTTTTGCTTTTGTTTTTGTTTTTGATTTCACTCTGCTCCGACTGCTGGCACAGAGGGTTGCCACTGTTTCCACACTCGATTTATATTTTTTATCATTTGATTTAATTTAATTCCATTCCATTTCGGCTGCAGGCCCTACCTCAGAGTCGGCTCCCGCTCCCACTCCGGCACCGGCAACACTACCAGCACCAGCAACAGCACCGGCAAAACAGCTCCGGCTCCGACTCTGGCTCCGGCTGCTGTCCGAAGTAAGAGTCGCTGCCCCCTGTGCCGCTGGTGTTAAGCCTTACTAAAAATGAGACCGGCAACGAGACTTGGAGATACCCACAGAGAGACAGAAAGACAGAGAGAGGGACAGAGAAGGCGGGGGGCCCTATACCAGGGGTATAAGGGGGACAGAGGGTGAGGGAGTAAAAGATCATCATTATCATGACGGTAACTGGCGGACTGCTTCCGAAGTCGGGCATAAGTGTAACACTTTAACCGTAGCTCATGAATTGCGTCTGTCCCGGGTCCGGTGAGTGTCTGTGGCCGTTATGTGCGTCCGTCGTGCGTCCGCCGTGCGTTGTATATAATCATGTATGATCTTTCGGCTGCCATTTCCATACGCAAACTTGTGCATAAAACATACACACACACACACACACACATACATTCGTATACAAAACTGTGTATTTAATAAATCACTCACTTTTTGGTTTCTTTTGCGTTTTTCTGATTCGTCGTTTGTTTGTTTGAGGTTTTCTTATTTTGATTATTTGTTGTTGCAGTTGTTGTTGCTGTTGTTGTTGTTGTTGCAGTTGTTGTTGTTGCGGCTGCTGCTGTTTATGTTGTGATTGTTGTTGTCGTTGGCAGCGTCGCTTTCTGCAATTTGTTGCATGCACCTCTTTATTTCAGTTTGTGGCTCTTCACAATTCGCGAGCGCTCATTGAAGTTGGATTGTTAGCACTTGATTAATCGCTCGATTAATCACATTTAATCATCAATCATCAATCAGTTAGCCACATTGCACTCACAATATTTTAAACTCTTCTCTCTCTCATTTCGATCACACTTTCGTACATTTTCATGGACTCGACTATCGAACGAAGCATCAAGAAATAACAACGGTAAAAAAAATGTATTTACATGTAAATTGAAACACAAAAACACAAACACACACACACACACACACACACACATACGCGATTCACGATTCACGTATCTAACGCACAGAGAATAATTCACATTCTATGCCGAGCCATTGGGGCAGGTGATCGCATATATAGCTCTGTGTATATATAGGCTCCTACATATGGCAATGGCATCGTTTCAACTGCCAGCGCGCTTGCCACAAGCGATGGTGCGGCTTTTGAACAAAAAAAACGGCAAATAAATACAAAAAAATAATATTAAATACGTTTCTCTAATACTAGTTTTTTTTTTAGAACCACGACGATCGCCGCCGATCCTCAGTGTGTCGCGTGCGTGGAGAGACTGAGACATGCAACACGGGCGATAATCGACACGCCGCATGCCAGAGTTGCCACTCCTCACAATTTCTATCCATTTCTTTAATCTTTTTTTGAATCAATATTATTTAAAAAGATAGTTTTAAATATTTAATTATTAATTATTTATTAAAATTTATTTCTAAATAATAATAATATATTTCAAAGGTAAAATGTAAGCTTAAAAATAATAAAAATAAAATTGTTAAGTTAGAAATTTATATAAATATGATTTAATTGTAAAGCAAATTATAAATTATTATTTGCATTTTTAAGCGTCACAAAAATTTAAATATTAACGTTTTAATTTATATAAAAAAAAAAAAATGTTTAAAGATCTAAAAAAACAAATTAATGTTAATAAAAATCACGAAATGTTAATAATAATATAAATTTATTTATAAAATATATAAATTGTTTTAAAAATTAAACCTTAGTTAAAAACCGCAACATTTTAATATTATATATATTATTATATATATAAATTAACATATAAAAATCATGTTTTAAAAACTAGTCAACATAAATTTAAATATTTGTACATAAAACTCATAAAAACTCAATATTAATATAGTTAATTACAAAATATATATTAAGGCATAACAAATTTAAAATTATTATTTACGTTTTAAGACGTTACTCCACATTAACAATAATTATAATAATAAACAATATTAATATTATTTAAGTTTTGCTTCTATACCGACTTAAATTTTTAATGCTGTGGTGTATGAGATTGCGATGAAGTTTAGTTTTTATATAATAATATTTGCATATATTTAAATATGATAAAATAATTAAATCACTAATCACATGCATTTATTTAATTTTATTTAATATTTTTAAGTCTAGAAGGGAGACTACAGCGAGAGAGAAAATGGACCGAGACTTAGAAAAAAAGTATACTTAGCCTAAAAAGGGCTTATTTGTTTCTGCATCTCGAACAGATATTTTAAGAAGTCACCCTAATAAAAGTGGAAATTATTAAATGAACCTTTAAAATATTAATTATTTAAAATTAAATCAAAATAAACCCTGATCCCAGTTTATTAAATTTCTACAGTTCAAAGGAACTCAGTAAATTAAAAAAGTATAGCGTGCACCTGGCGTTTATTGTTGCATACTTTCAGGCTGAAGTGGTTGAGATCTTGGATCAACGCCGGCTTAAATATTTCCTAGGTACTCGTTTTTCCCAAAGATATTTTTACCCATATATTTTAAATTTTGTGAAACAAAAACAAATAAACGCAGTGTTTTTTTTTCAGTTTATTGTCAGATAAGTTTATGGTGTCATACCACTTTGTAAATGCACATATATTAATACATAGTTGTTGGTTGATCTTTAGGAATGTGTGTTGGTTGATAGGAATCAAACATTAAGTTCTGTATTGTATATAAAATTAAATATCTTAAATGTTAGTAATATGTTAGGTATATTATATAAAATAATACTCTTGTAGACGAGTAACGACCGTTTGTGCTTGACAAAAAACAATTATGATATTTAAAATTTGTTGAAGTGGTTAAAATCCCTGTAGTAGTAGCTTTTCATATTGCACAAATGAACACACATTTATGGCAAGTGTGCTGAGCATCATAAGCTTGTAGTCGAAGGACACGTTGCACATTACTTGAGGTAGCCCTGATCGATGGCATGCTTAAACATTTCAGCAATACGTTCTTGCTTGGCTGGCTCCTTAAATGGAGTCAGATTCCATACATCAGTGAGGACAGCATTCTCCTCAATTGCATCAAGGTCGGCAACCTCGTCGTCCTCAAGTAGCGACATAGGCAGCGACTCGATACCCATGCCACAGCCGAAGCGAGCAAATTGTTTAAGTTCTTCTTGAAGTGTTTTCCATGATATGATGGCTTCGGCATCACCACCTAAGTCCGTGATAAGTGATTGGGCGCTCTCCAAGTAAGCCCGCAGCAGTTCTTCAAAGTGCTCTTCGCGCAGCTGCTGGCTAGTGCAAGAATAAATGAAAAAGCTAAGGTCCAGCGCGAGAGACGAGCAGCGTGCCAGCTGGAAGTCAATTACTATAATCTCCTTCGGTACCTGATCGTCGGAGTAGCGTGTTAGGAAGTTCGGAGTCCAACAGTCACCATGTCCGAATACACTTAACTTGGAGCGTGTGGAAACCAAGTTAATCATATCATCAAACATCTGGGGCTGCAAAAAGTTTTTCACCAATGTTTCATACTTGGTGTTTGGCAGGATCTTGCCCACTGCGTCATTGGCCACGTTCTGGGCCAGTTTTAAGAAGTCAGTGTACCACCCGCGAGTATGCTCGCCATAGTAAGTCTCCTCCAAGGCAGCAGCGGCCTTCTCAAAGTTAGTTTCATCGAGTGCCTTGAATGCCAGTGCTACACCGTGATACCGACCCAGTGTCCGCATAGTTAGCAGTGCGTCCTCCAAGGGTATATAGCTCTGGCTGCATGTGAAGACAACTTTGTTCACACGAACAATATTAATGAAATGTTATGACTTACCGATTTGGTGAGCGATAGCCACGGAATCCTACATCCTCCAAAGCAATAAAATCATTGACACCATCGCACAGGGAGGCGTAACATTTGGGGTACTCAACAAATGGTTTTTTGGGCTTGGGCTCCCGAGAGGCCTGGAACGCCTCTATGGCTGGTATGACCTTTGTATAAAAATGTATTTCGTTGCGGAAGAAGTCAGTTGAGCGGAACAAACGTCGCCTGTGCATATTGTCCGGCATGCCCTTAATGACGACATCCACTTTCATGTCTTTGCCCTTCGGCTCGTCAACGCCATAAACACACATGCGGAACACCCTACTTAGATAGGAATCGCCCTTCTTGCCACCCTCGCCAAACTTATAAGAGGTGTGCTTGGTGCCACCGGCATTCTTAATGATCTCATCCAATGTTGCTTCATTGAACTTCGCGGAGATGTCGGAAAACTTTGGTTCGCTCATCTTGAATACTGAATTCGTTCTGCGGCAATCGCTTAATCAAGTTCGTTTTTAAAAGAATTTAACTAGATTATCCCACTATCAGCACGCAACAAGAGCAACGAAAGCCACAAACAGGTTTAATTAAATGAATTTTCTAATTCAACGCGTTACTTTCTGTTTGGTACACGTCAGTTCTCACTTGCGTGTAAATGGGTATCAGTCTGCAAAACGCGTTCGCTTATCGATAAGATCAACCCTCCCACGAGTGAGTGACAAGATTGGCACAATGCGTTAAACCGCGTTGAATTAATGTAGAAAATAAATTCAGTTTCAGTTTGGCGCCAAAATAAACAAAAACACAACCACCACACCGCAGATAAGAGCCTTAACTGACTGAACTACTCTGATAATATGAGCCTGCCCTTGAATACACGAGCGATAGTATCGTTTCGTGCGTGAGCACTGACTAACAGATGATTTCTCTGCTATCGCTTTTCAGCACTGTACGCAACGCACCGTATACAGTGCTGGAAATGACTCGTGTAAGCAGCGGCGCGAGTTCAGTGCTGTGCAACGTTGGCGGGTTGCACGTGTTGGATTTGGATTTTGTTTTCATTTGATTTTAAGTGAACTGAAGCACCATGGCCGCTGCTTCGATGGAAGTGAAAAAGAAGCGCATTTCAAAGAAAAACAAATCCGCTTGGCGGAAAACAGACATACAAGATGTTGAGCAGTTTCTCGAGGACCAACGGCAGGAGGAGCGAATCGGGTAATAATTTGCATGCGAGTTATAAACAATGTAAAATACTTAACTTTAAAATTGCAGCACCTTCTCTGATAAGAAGGACGAAGATCTGTTTGTTGTGGATACATTAGCATCAAAGAAACAAGCCAGTACATTGACCACCAAGAAAAAGCGGAAACTTAATGCCCTGAAGCCGATGCGCACTTATCTGCCTCTGCAGAACACATCCAAGGTTGAGGATCCCATTGTTAAGCGGCAAGTAAAATAAATAAATAATAGCGAATTCAATTTAAGAGCCATATTTTCTACTTATATAGGAATCATGTAAAGCAAAAGAAGAACGGACGAAATATTGAACTCGAGGTTTGCAATCCTACGAAGGGACGTCACCGACAGGCTAACAGCGACCGGGATCGCTACTACAAGAAGCTTGATGAACGTTTGGCAGTCAGGGAGAAAGGCAAAGATGCGGATAAGTTTAAGAAAGACATTTGGGAGGAGGTTGACTTTCGTGATGCTATTCCCGGGCTTAAAGACGAAAAAGGATGGATTAGTCGCGATCTGGCTGTGCATGTTGCTGGCAATGTGGGCCGCAAGGTGGTGAAGACACATTCCAGTCTACACCACAAAACAACTAAGGCCAAGTAGGTTCCACACTCGCTATTTTTGTGCAGGATATACGTAAGCTAAAATGTTTGCTTGTTTATTTGTTGCAGAAAGTTTGATGCACCGCATCCGGGTATGAGCTACAATCCGTCGTTGAAGTCACACCAGGAGCTGCTGCAACAGGTTGTAAACCGCGAGGAGGGCATCATCAAGACGGAGCAGCACCTTAAGCGTGTCACAACACGCATGTTTAGCAAGGTGACACCCGAGGAGCGCGATAGGCGGCGTCTGATGGAAATGAGCGAAGGCATGCAGGAAGATGGCGAGGAGGCGGAAGGAGAGGCAGATGAAGCCAATGAGAAGCACACAGAAGATGATAATGCTTATAAGCCAGTGAATGCGCCAGTGGAAAACAAGAAAAAGAGCAAGCAGGCGCGCAACAGGGAACTCAAACAGAAGGAGCTGCAGCGTCGGCATGAGGTGAAGAAGGCACTCAAGAAACAAACCGCAGACCTGAACAGGTGAGTCGAAAGGTAACTATCGCCTTCAGAATCTCTAAAACCACCGTGTATTTTGTGTTGTCGGCAGAGTTAAATCCATACGCGCCGAGTTGAATGAGGAGGCGGAAGAGCTGAATGATTTGAAGAAGCGCCGCAAAGCCACAGCAGAGAAGAAAAAGTATGAGACAAAGCGTCTGGGCCAGCATAAGTTTGAGGAGCCGGATGTGGACGTGAACATGCCCGAAGATTTGGCCGGAAACCTGCGCAATGTTAAGACAGAGAGTAACCTGATCACAGATCGCTTTAAGCTGCTGCAAAAGCGGAACATGCTTCCAACCACAGTGCCTGTGACACATAAGCGAGCCAAGGTGAAGCGCTTCCTACGCAATACCCACAAAGATCCGGGCGTCAGTTTTCAGGATTTGCGTGACCAGCGTAGGGCAGCCGCCGCGGCGGCGAAGGCCAACCAAGGAACCATTAAAATTTAGGTCACGTCATTTCTCTTTTAATTATAAACAAATCTTATATAAACAAGCTATTAAAATTAGGAGAACCTAACATGCCAACTAGACCAGGGACTTGCCCCCGCCGCGTTTAAATTTGGGATTGCTCTTCTTTTTCTTCTTCGACTGGGGTGCTCCCGTGTCACGGTCCTCGTGTTGATCTATTGGTGCATCCAATCGCTTTACGCCGCTGTCAAGTAGAAGAGGATACCAAAGGTTAAGTTCGTTGGCAAAAGAGCGAGAGAGAAGAGAAAGAACCCCGTTGAGGCGTCTCCCTCACTTTCATGTCTCTTGTGGCTTTAGATATTTCCAGTCGACAGCTACCTTACCTCTTCACAGACAGGAGACCACTGCCGACGGAGGCGCTGACGTTTTTACCATTACTCTCTAAGGCCTTTGACCAGTCTTCTTCGGTTCCCTTAATCTGATAATCCTCAAGCATCTCGGCCTTCAAACGCTTCAGTTCTTTGCGCTGCTGCTTGCTAATCTTCTCAGCTGATTTTTCCAATTCCTTATCAATGGACAGCGACAACGGTTGCAACTCCTCGCCACGCGGCAGCTCTGACGCCTGCAACATGCCACCCTCAATATGCTCCTCGAGAACAGAGCGGAAGCATTGATTGCACTTCTTCATGGCATCGAAAAACTTGGCCAGCAACTGGTTACCGGGCATATTGAGCTCCTGACCAAGCATGTCCACGGTCTTGCCCTGAATACCGAGGGCAAGTAGGACGCCCTGCTGAACTAAGTCCAGCTGTAGAGCCTCAACGTGACCCTGGAAGTACAGTTGAGCGATGTCCGTGAGCAAATCAAGAATGAGCCGGAACTCGGATTGCTGACGCGAGTAACTTTCAAGGCGCTGCAGGTCGTGGGGCAAAAAGTAAACGTCGAGCATGTGCTTGTTCAGGACAGTGGACGCCGCACCCTCTACGGACTTGTTCTTAAGCAGGGCCAGGCAAAGCTTTGTTTCGAACTCTCTGAATGTTTTGCCCATCAGCTTCAGGACTCGTCGCCGGAAGTCGTGGTAGTACAGGCGCAGCCAGGGTGCTGTTGCCTCCAAGGTGTGCAGCATTATGCAGCTGTGCTCAGCGGTCAGCTCATTGGCTTTCTGACTGAGATAGACGGGCACAAATCCAGCGTTTTTCCAGAACTTAAGCAGCTCCGATGTCAGGCCATATGAAGTTCCAATGTAGTCCACTGGCTCCGGTTGTCGCTCGTGCAGCCGCTGCAGCAATGTTGGAATGCGACTGCGAGGACGAATCTGTTCCTTAAGCAGGCTGACCTCCTCCTCCTCCACCTCCTCAATACCTTTTGATAAACCATAAGAGAATTAAGAATTAAAATTAAGCAACTTGCACTTTTTCCACCATAGACATAGATGGCACAAGTTCCCGATGCAGTTGGGCCATGAGGGAACAGTTATACTTGAAGGGGTCAGGAATGATTCATTTTTCTGTTTAGGATCTTCTCGCATTTTGAAGGGACGCCAGGTATAAGACAAAGGTAGTCACTTACCTTTGTTGTTTATGTCGTTCGTGGGAGCATCTCCCAGATTGGCATGACGACGTGCATAGTAGTCCTTCAGTAGTTGGATCGCACGCTTGCCATAGCCCATGCGCTGGTAATTGGGATGCGTTGCGATGCGCACGATTCGCACACCACACAACTTGGGAAAGTCCCGATCACCGTACTGCTCGGCAATGTTCCATGGTATAAGGTCACCGGCAGCCTTTTTGCCACGTCCTAGGGAATCGCTTATACTCTGCGATGAGATTTGACCCTCAAGGGCTACTTGAACGACCACTAGAATCTCGGGCAGCTGGTCCATTCGCTGCACTGGTCCCAGCAGGCAGAACAAATGATGGGCGGGTGCATCGCTCATCATCTGTAGGTCATTGGGTGTGTTCTTATAATGTGAAGATACGTAAATGGATACCAGGCGATGCAGAAAAGACTCAGCGGCCTTGTGGTAGGAGAACAACGCATCGCGGTCAATGTAGTACAGTTCGCAAGCGTCCGGTGTGGGGCATCCAGAGCTGATTGTGGGCACAGTGCTTGCGTCCAGGCAAAGCAGGTTAATAAGCCACCGCTCAATGTCATCGTTTGATTGGTAACGTATGGACTCTTCCAGCTTAAGTGGTGGACGCGCATTATTCTCCTTTTGCAGCTGCGATATCAGTTTCAAGCTGAGCGATCGTCCAGTTCCCTCGTAGCCATTTATCGTGCTAGCCATGAAGATAAGATAGGGACCCATCATCTTTTTAACCAAGGGCAATGGAATGGCCGCCGCTTCGTCGATCAACAGCAAATCCGCGGCATTGAGGAGATGTGTGTCACTGGGTGCTATATACTGAATGGTCTGCCGACTGCTACGGGTGATGTTGATGCGTATGATAGCTTTTTTGTAGTCAGGATTCGTGCTCCGTATGATGGTATAATCTGCATGTTCCTGATACTCTAACGCATCGAAGCCCTTAAGTACAAACTCGAAGAGCGTGATTAAATTCTCTGGATGCGGAGATGTAACGTACACATTCACATATCCAAAGGCGACTGCTGCGGCTATGGACAAGCCTAAAGCGGCGGATTTGCCCCGACCACGAGCTGCAGTGAGTGAAATTGGCGGCTTTAATTGCTTGTCCACCAGGGCTTCAATGAACTGAGCCACAGAGTTTCCTTGGTCATAGGTCTTGCAGAGATTGACCAGCGCGCCAGCGGGTTGTACATTTAGAAGACTTTCCTTCAGATCCTTCAAGCTGCTGTCATTCTCTGACTTCGAAATGTTTGCGGGCTATATTCACAAAAAATGTTATTATAATCAAGGAACATTCTTTTATGTATTGTTACTTACGTTCACAGGCTCCACATTGATCGTTTTTGAGCTGAGAGGAAGAACTGTTAGATCATCATTGACCACCAAGCAACGCTTACAATCGGCCAACGACAAAATAAGTCGCTCATTGAAACGACAGGTGACAGTTTGATGAGCTTCCGTGCGGAACCTTTTGTGAACATCCATGCCCATTGTATAAAGCTGCTTTAAGGACTGCAGCGTCTTCAGTAAAAGGATAATGAGTCCACCTCCTTCAACTGTTTCAACGGTACGCGCTAATAGATTTGGTGTTAATGCCTCAAAGTCTTGCAACACGCACACGCCATAAGTACGTCCCAGAATCGCATGTGTTTCGGAGTAATAGCGTCCATGAATGGTTGTGGCCACACGAAACGAATCAAACAAATCTGCTTCGTTCACATCCACTTTCCCCACTGCAATTTTCTTCGCGCGTTTCTTACCGTGACTGCAAGATAAGCAAATGTAATGGACTCTATAAATTAAAAAATGCTTATACTTACTTAGAAATCGCATCGTCCTTGTTTTTATAACACCAAAGCACGGTAGGTCGTGCCTTTACTGTCGATTTGGTCAGAATATCGTAGAGGATTGGAACCTGATCGCGCGCCTTGTCGCCGATGATTATAAACATTGTTCGATGTCCCAGCTTGACGCCATTTTCAATCATTACGCGAATGCGATTGTCTATTTTCTTTTTAACCATTTTGATAGTGTCAGCAGAGCTCAATACCTAAATTAAAAACAATAATAAATCACCGCCACAAGAACAGGCAGTTCAAACGCACGTGTGCTTTGTAGTGTTGCAAAGTGTGCAAAATTGCAAACCTGACTTATCGATTAAAGTAAACCGGTAATGATATTAACATTCAGCTCCTCAAATTGATAGATAATCTATTAAGGATCTATGTTTGAACTTTTAAATGTTCTGTGGATGTCATAATAAAAAGTATTTATTTTTTATTATTTTATTTTCTACATTTACAAATATTACAAATGGTCTTTTCTATTAACAAATTACCTCGATTGTTGCTAACAGAACTGTCTATTTTTTTGTGCGTTCGCCCGCTCCTGTTAACGCACTGTTAGACTCCAGTTATCGGCTGCACGTTTTTATAAACATTATTTTGTTGTTTGATCATTAAACAGAATATGTCGTCCTGGAAAAAGGCTTCGAAAAGCAACCAAAAGGTGCACCGGGAGCGTCACCAGCCGGATGCACGAAAGCACTTGGGTTTGCTCGAGAAAAAGAAGGATTACAAAAAGCGCGCTATCGATGTAAACCGCAAAGAAAAAACACTTAAGCTACTGCATAAGCGTGCTCTGAACAAGAATCCTGATGAATTCTATCATCATATGATCAATTCAAAACTGAGGGATGATGTTCATCGGGAAAAAGATAAAAAGGACGAGCATACTCCAGAGCAGTTAGCCCTCATGGAGACCCAGGATCTCAAATATGTCATCATGAAACATACTGTGGAACGTCGCAAGTTGGAACGCTTGCGAGCCTCTCTTGTTAATGTGGACACAGCAGGTAGTCAAAACTCACGCCTTACATTCGATGAAGAAGGCTGCCCTCAGTACGCAAATCCAGTACCGTTGGGCGAACGTGTAGCTGCTGCTGCTACTGCTACTGCTGAAGGCGAGGTAATACCGTTTTTAATCTGGTTTTAGTCCAGCCACTTAATCTTTACTCTTTTCAGGCGACGAAATCAAAGACCCATAAGCAACAGCTTATCAATGAGCTTAAGAAACGCGAGCAGCGCGAACGTGAGTTGAACATTGTCAAACAGAAGTTGGAATTAAAAAAGACGCTTAAACTGACGCGCATCCTCAAGCCCAGAAAAATCAAGCCAGCCACCAAAGAAAGTGCCGCCGTCTACAAGTTTCCTTACGAACGCAGGAAATAGAAAAATATATTAGCATATTAGCATGTAATCATTTAACAATAGAAGAAATAATAAAGTTATGTATTTTTTAATATGTACGTTCATTAATTTATTTATTTATATCTATAAAATTGTATTATTGTTACAATCCAAACAGTTTATGCGTTTTTTGGGTAAGTTGTCTCTGGAGAACTAGTGGCTTCTGCTAAATAACACTTTATGTTAAGGCAAATGTTATTATCGATATTAGCAGAGACATAAACCATATATGCTAGCAAAGTCACAAGCAATTGCATCCATACTTCATTACGATATTCGTAATTGATATGTACAATCACAGATGGCGCCAGAGAGAAATTTGTGTTCCGTTCGAAAAAGAAAATATTTCACTTATTAAAGATTTCATTTAAAATTTCCTTTAATTAAGTAAGCGATTTTCTTAATGACTTCAAAAATTAATTCTTTGTAATATTATATATAATATAATTAATTCGTTATTTTCCCGATTTTATATAGTAAATTATTTTTTCTTATACAAATTAAACGTAGTTTGTTTTGTTTTTTTTGTTTACATAAAAGAAGATATTTTATTTTGTCTTTTTTAAATTAAAAATATTAAAATATGCTTTTAGAATGATATTTAAGTCAAGAAAAGATTTTCTCTGGGCTTCCTCTAAGTATTTGGATTTTTTTTCTTGCCTTCTGTAAAAGCCAAGTTATAAGACTAAAAAGGGCTACATTTGAAGGAAGCTGTAAAATTATCTTAAGTTATATATTTTTTTATGCCATAGAAGCAGCTGGAAGATCCTGAATTTTCTCTATTTGTTTATAAATCGCAATTTTTCAATATTTCTGAATCTTCTTCCAATCAGGATCGACAATTCTTAACCTCCCATTTGATGCGGAAACTTGATGTCTAAAAATTCACCCGTATGTGTGTGTGTGTGTGTGTGTGTGTGTGAGTCGTGGGCTATAATTGCAAATTGGGACAGTTAATGAATGGAAAGTTGGAGAAAGTAAATTAGTTCACATGTGAATGAAATTATCCTTGACCTAGGCGGGGCATAGCTGTCAGTGGCATGTGTCCTGGCGCGATAGATGGAACGCCGTTCGCCGACTGCACGCAGGAAGCAGCATTTTTCCGATTGCACACTCCTCATACACCTCATACCCTCATACCCCTCATTCCACTCATACCACTCATTCCACTTATATCCCTCATTCCACTCATAGCCCTCATACCCCTCCTACCCGCAGACCCACCCCGCTGGGCCCAGTTTTGAATTACAAACTCAATTGAAGCTAGTTAAAAAAGATTTGTGTAAAAAGGTTCTGTGCGTCGCCGTTGTTGCTGTTGGGCTTGATTCTGATTTTGACAATTGCCTTTGTAGCAGAGCAAGGACGAAGGACGAGGCGCAACCCTCCGCTGCAGTTGTTGTGATGGGCACATGACAAGTCCGATTAGACCAGCGCCGACCGCTGAACACCGAACACTGAACACATAAGCGGCGACACCGCTTCACCCTCTTTGCTTATGCACACCCTTCGCACCCCACCCCCCCTCACCTACCTCCGCTCCCTGCGGGTCCTATTTCGACCGCAACGGGCAAGTGTCAACACAGCAATCTATTTTATGCATAATTTGGTGTGCCAAACGTGTCCCATCAAAATGGTGTCATATGTTTTTATGGTGGTTCCGCCAGTCAGGCAATGCATCTCCCAGTCCTCCCCGTTCCTGGAACCCTTCTCCCTTCTTCCTTCTCCCCACCTTGTGTCCGTGTCTCTGCACTGCCTTGATCTGCCTGCCTCTCCTGTCGCCTGTCAGTTGCCGCCTTTGATTTACTGACATTCCCTGCAAATCCGAGTCCCGAGTCCTGAGTTTCGAGTTCCGAATTCCAGCGACATTTGTTAGTCAACCTGCAATTAGCCTGCAAATGAGATTCATCGTCCGCACTGCTGGTGGTGTTGACGCTGCTGCTGCCTCTTCTTCATCCTCCTCCTCCTCCTCTGCAGCTGCAGCTCTTGTTGTTCCTTTCACCTTGTTCACTTGTTCAGGCAAAGGTATGCGCGTACCTTATCAGTATATATGTGTGTGTGTGTGTGTGCGCTTGTCGTGTGCCGTGTATATGGGCCACTGCCACGCCCACATCCGCATCCGTGACAGAGCATATCAGGCAGCAGCGCGAGCGGTGACGTTGCACGTGTAAAGCGTCGGTCACGTGTCCGCACGTGCCACCAACCGTTGCAATCCGCTGCCCATCCGCTGCCTGGCTGCCAGGCTGCCGCCTGGCTGCTGTGATAAGCGCAACTCTGACAATCGAATGGCCCTCCGTGTGCCGCTGCGAGATGTCAAAGACCAGGTTACGGACACAGCGGCCGGGAATTGGGTTTCAAAAGCGACGCTCCGACGCCCTAACGTTCCGTTATCTTGATTCAGCCGCCGGCTGAAGGGACACATAACCACGCCGACTGAGGGGAAGCGGACGGGCGGAAGTGCGGAAACGGGCACAAGGACAGACGCCCTATGACAGTCTCAGCCTCATCCTCAGCCTCGACGTCAGCTTCAGCTTCAGCTTCACTCTCAGTCTTTGACTCAAATGTCAGCGTCAAAATCAGCTTCTGGCTTTACCATCCATCTGCCCGTGCGCCCATCAGCCCATCCGCCCATCCGCCATCCGTCCATCTCCCCATACTTCGGCTGTCCCCCTCCACAGCAACGCCCCCATCCATTGATGGTTTTGTTAGCGTAAATATCTTAATTCGCCGCTTCACCGCCCTCGACACGCGTTAATCGTGTGCTTTTGACATGAGAATTTTTAAATGGAATGCGACAGGACGCGCTGCATACCAGGCCCACGCAGCAGATCCTGGGTTCCAAACGGATTTCTCACACTCGGTCCATGGTGACCCAATTGAACAATGCACAGATCATCAGCTGCAATGGAGGAAGGTGTGTCGAGGACATTCAGGACGACGTGCAAAAAGGATTAGCTTCCGGCCGCTGCCTCAAAGTCTTCGCCCAGAAGATGCGCCCCTGGGAACGACTCCACATATATAATATATAATATATAATATATAATATATAATATATAATATATAATATATAATATATAATATATAATATATAATATATAATATATAATATATAATATATAATATATAATATATAATATATAATATATAATATATAATATATAATATATAATATATAATATATAATATATAATATATAATATATAATATATAATATATAATATATAATATATAATATATAATATATAATATATAATATATAATATATAATATATAATATATATAATAATAATAATATAATATATAATTATAATAATATAAATTAAATTTTTTTATTTATTTTATTTTTATTTCTTTTCCCTTTCATTGGGATGGACCAGAAAGGATCTGTAAATCGAGATTATTTACATTGGGTATATAAAATATATACTTTCTACGGGTAGAACATAAGTTTAAAAATCTTAAATAAACTTGAAAATCAATTCACATATAGAGAATCCTTGATTTCCAGGACTCCAAATACTCGATTAATAACTTCTTCAAACATTTTCGTTGCACCATTTTTTTCGGCTCGTTAGGCAATTGAGTGTACCTCAGGCTAGATGAGTGTTTAGGGGGAGGGGAAAGGGGTGCTCTCGAGTAGATAGCCAGCCAGAAATGCGCACAGACGAAGGACGAGGATATTAACCCACGCACCAGTCGCCAGGACCATTAATATAAACGGCAACGAGAAGTCAACAGGCGTTAGCTGGAAAATCCTGTAAGCAAATGGCATTTGCGAGTCCACGAGCCACAGTGGTGCCACTCGAGTGCAACCCCTCGAGGACGCACCACTGTGGCTCGGGCCACAACGATTCAAGGATTCAAGGATTCAAGTGTAGAAGGATGAAACACTAAAAAATAGAAAACTTAAACAAAATTCGAGCCCGAGCGAACTTTTGTTTATCAAATGGCTACATATATATAAGTGTGTGTGTGTGTGTGTGTGCGTGTGTGTGCGTGTGTGTGTGTGAGAGCTCGTACAAGTATTTTTTATTGTGCGAGTTAACTTTGAAGTGTCGCTGTTTATGGGCTGTGGAAGTGCTTGTCTGTGCCCGTTTACCTACGTGCGAGAGTCCTGAACCCCTTAGATCCTCAAACCCTCAAACCCGCCGCCTGTTGCCCCTTTGGCACATCAGTACATCATAGCCGTAGCCCAGCGGCAGGGCTCGGGCTCGGGCTCGGGCTTGGGTTTGGGCCCGTCTGTCAGTCAGTTTGTAACCACGACAGGCGCACAGACTAACCCCTAAATTGACCTTTAAAACTCCCAAATGCGCAATTTATCATTTCCTCACCAAAAAACCTTGGCAAGGATATCAAAAGTGTAGAGGGGTGCCGAGGAGTGGAGGGGGACGAAATGATGGGTGATGGGCGATGGGCGATGGGCTGTTTCATGTGGATTCTGACAAGACTTGCCTGACAAACAGACGAACAGACGAGCGGACGGATGGACTGAGGGCCGGACGGATAGACAGATGGACGGACTGCCTGGTGCCATCAATCGTTTAGAATGAAGAGACCCTGGACACGGGCGATGGAACGATAACGGGACTGCGAATGCGAATGGGAACGCGAACGGAAATAGGAAAGGAGCATGCAGAAGGGTTAGGGTAACGGAGGGGATGGGTGGGGAGCGGAGTCCTGGTAGGGGAGCTGCCACCGATAGCAGATAGTGTGACACGAGGACAAATCTGATATCAGATGCGTCCCGAGACGAGACTTAAGTGCAAATAAAGCGACGCACATCGTTTGAGTTTCCCACCTTCCACCTCCCCCTCCCACCCTTACCACACTCACCACTAACCCCTTCACCGCCCACACTCACTGAAATTTAACAACATTTAACCCCTTCCTCCCCCCTCACACAACCGAGACATTCGTTCCGCTTTACAAGTTTGTCATTGCGGTCCGAGCCGAGAAATAACAACTGTCAATGCGACCAAACGAATGACTTGGCCAGGATCTGCTGCACCTCCCTCCCTTCTAATCCCCCTCATCTGATGAGCTCAATGAAATGATAAAGGCTCCATACTTAGATATATTTGTCCACCTTCCATTATTGGCAACATCTCAGGAGGACTTCTTCTTAAGGCGCGCAGTACCTGGCAATAAGGACATATGAAGGAAAACTCTGATGTTCCTCTCTTAAAGGATATATATATATGTATATAGGATAAAATCTTACATTTGTATATCCTCAGTATATAGGATAATTTTTGACAGTTTGTATCCAGAAAGGATGCTTAAGTCTTGGTAGGACATCTCTCTGAGACGATGTTTAATTAATTATTTTAATTGAATAGTTTATTTAATGCGGATATAATGGAGGTCCTTATTAACTCCGTTAAATATTTATTTTTCATTTGCTTCAACAAGTGTGTCCTTTGTTCCTTTTTGAAGATTTGTTTCCCGCAATTAAAATGTGCAAGCGATGTATAGATGTCCCAACGTATGTCCTTGCAGGCAAGTGCTAAGAGGAAAACAATTTGGTCACACTGTCAGCTGGAGATTGGAAGATTTTTGGTAACACTTTGCCTCAATGGCAACTCGAGACACTTGTTGAGCTTTAGAAATTCTTAAAGTTGATATATCCAGGCAAGGAGTTGAAGGACCAAGTGTATAATCCTTTCCAACAGCAACAAATTTTGGTCTCGTTGCCGGAAAACTGAGGAGTTTCTGTTAGTTTTCGACAAGTCAGGCCAAACAAGGCTAATGATTGTGTAGGGCGGGGCAAGGGAGTGGGATAGTGGGAGGGGGAAGAGGAGAGGTTGGTAAGCGGGCGAGGACTCGTGCTTGGTAGAGGAGGGCTGCGGGCAGGATAAACAGGTGGCAAACAACATGTGCAAGCATGTAACCCATTTGGTACACCAACTTGCAACAACCGAGAAGAACAACAATGGCAGAAGGCGCAGGACGAAGGGATGAAGGAAGGGCGAGGCCGAGGGGGAAGCCTCGACAAGCCGTTCAAGAGCAGAGCTAGAATTTTGGGAAAAGGAAAGTGTGAACAACATTTTTCATAAATTTAACTGGCTGCACAGGGGGAGGCAGTCGGCAGGGTACAGCGGCTAGGGGGCAGGAGGCGACAGGTCGATGTTGGGTCGAAGGACTCGCAGCTCACAGCTCGCAGCACGAACAATGAAAACAATAGAGCGAACAAGAGCAATAACAATAAACGATAGATATTTACCACAGCGGGCGAGCGGAGGCTGTGGGAAGGTGGAAGGTGGAAGGTGGAAGGGTGCAAAGGGGATGACAAAGGGAAAGGGGAAGGGGAAGGGGAAGCGATGCAGAAAAGAGTCTCCGGAGGATTCATATGGCTCCGTATACCACGTAGCCGGGGGACAATAACAAACCAATTACAGTTAGATTGGCCGCATATTAAAAATCGAATGAGAAACACATCTGTCGCTCTTGTCCAGGACGCAACCCTGGGCATCAGCTCTATTCCGGATCCCCTGCGTCTGCTCCCACTCCTGCTTCTGCTCCTCCTCCTTCTCCCTCTCCTTAGCCTTTGGATGTTTTTGGCAACTGTTTCGAAAAAAAAAAAAAATGAAGTAAAATAAAATAAAATAAGGGGCGGGCAAAAAAGGAGGAAGGCAAACAGCGAGCAGGCGAGGAAACCTGCTGGGACAACCAGGGGCGGATATGGGCATGGGTGTGGGACCTGGCAGGGCCAGGGGTGGCGCAGGGCGAGGGGCGAGGGCAGGCGGGCGAGCAGCAGGCGGGCCGAACAACTAAAATAAAATATGATTATGAAATGATTATTATAATTATGCTGGCGTTTCGGTGTTTGGCAGCATCTTCACAGATGTTGTTGCCGTTAACTGGGACCACGCCTCCGCTAGTCCGCCAGTCCACCAGTCTGTCAGTCTGCCAGTCCCGCTAGTCTGCTAGTCGGCCTGCACGCCTCGCCAGCCCACGCCCCCGTCAGCAAGGGGAACAGGAAGAGGAAGAGGAAGAGGAAGAGGAAAAGGGACTGGGAATGGAACTGGGACTGGGACTGGGACTGGGACTGGGAGCGAGGATGTTGGCGGCGACACAAAGCAACTAAACGAGGACAAGCAAAAGCCCAGGACCAAGCGAGCTGGTTAATAATAAGCCCAAAATTAGGGCGTGTTGTGGACTCACCGATACAACAACAACACCAGCCACAACACCAGCAACACCAACAACACCAACAACACCAGCAACACCAACAACACTAGCAACACCAGCGACAACAACAATACAAGCAACGGCAACATATTCGCATGCATGTATTCATGTTAGCGTCCTTTGGTGCAGGAGTCCTGGGCGGACTGGGAGTTTTTGGGTGGGGCCGGCATTTTGTTCAAAGAGGTGAGAAGACAAAAGGAGGAGAGGAAGGAGGAGAAGCCGAAGAAGAAGAGATAAATAAAAGATAAGCGGGGTGAGGGCGTGGGGGCGAGGGGGCGAGGGGGCGGTGCGTTTCGCCGCTTATGTGCCCTCACTTATTATCCTGGGGAGGCGTCGAAAGTCCTCTTAAAGTAAACTGTGCATTATTCATGCGGCTCCCATGCTGAGACACAACTCTCAACGTGTCTATTGAAACAGCCAAGTGTAAATATCCTTACGTGGCACTCGTTGTGCAGCCTTTGTTCCATTAGAAGGTGAGTCCTTAAATCGAAAAACCAAATTTCTCGATTTTCAAATAGTAAACATTTTCTTAAAGCTGCTTCTTTGAGGATAAGTGATGGCAAGGATATTTTGAAAATCGGCCCCTAATTTTCTACTATATTTATGTCCTTTAATATAGCCCTCAATATTCACTTGATCGCATTTGTATCCTTAGAGTGCTCGATCCTTGGTATCCTTTGTATCTCTGATATTTTTTAACTTTTTATATTTCGAATTTCGATTACCGCAGGACACACTTTGAACTACTTAAGTATTTTGTCTGATTTTCCAGCTTCTTCGATATCGATAAATTATCGATAAGCTTTTCATCTGCTGCTTTTCTTCATTTTCATATTTTTTTAGTATTTTTCAAAATTTTCCAAATTGCGTTTTTTTCTATTACAAATTCTTCGGCCCAAATATTTTGTTGAAAAAGGACACCTTTTCTTTCCCTTCCCTTTCCCAAATTAATTTTTAGATTTGCTGTAAATTTTTAATATTAATTTATTGGTTTTACATCCTTTGATTTTTAATGTCAGCTTAAAAAATCCTTTCATTTTTATTTTCAACACTCTGCATGTTTCATATATCCTGGCAATTCCGAGTCTACGAATATATCTTTAATAACTACTTAAGGATTATGAAGCCAAAAGGTGCGTAATTGTTGCCAATTATCCTTTTTTTCTTATTTTTGAAAAGGCGAATAATAAAAATGTTGGGACTAAGGACATCATCATCAAGGAGGGAGAGACGCTTGGCTGTTCGGATATACCCCGACTGGGAAGGACGTCGCAGTGCATCAAAGTTGTAAATTAGTTTTAAAACACAGTTGGCAATTATTTTGTTGGTTGCCTTTGACTGCAGGAGCTTAAGCAAAAAGACATTTATATTTGGAAAGCTCGTGTCGATTGAGTCGATTGTGTCGCTTGCTGGGGATTAATTGAACTGGCCCTGCAGGACCTTGTTAAATAAGCGACTCCTGCATTCATGTTGATCTTCCAGAACATTTGATGTGAACAATCGCTCTGATTATCTAGCTTCCAATCTTTGGCATTGCTTTCCTCGAGCACAATTTGCATGGACCTCGAGGATGCAGTTGAGTGTAAGGACATCGACGTCGAGATTAGTTTTTGTTTTTCACTTTTGCCTTTACACTAAGTCCTCACCAGCAGCTGCTTGTATGCCAATTCCCCAATTTTCCCGTTCCTCCTTTCTTTCTTTTCCCTTCTCTCTTCTCTCTATTCCCTTCACTCTTCGCCCGGCTTCCTTCTTCCACCTTCTGCTCCGCCTTCGAGTTGCGTTGACGAACGCTCCACAAAAAGTTCAATCAACCGGCATTTCCAGTTGCTCCTGTCCCGTTGCCTAATATTTCACCTGTTCAGTCACAGTTGCTGTCTCCCCACCAATCCACCCAGTCCACCCAGTCCCCCCAGTCCACCCAGTCTACTTATCACTTCTGTCCGCCCTCAGCCAATGGAAACACCTATCGCACCTGCCATCGTCCAGGCCCTGAGCTACCTTCGATGTGATTTTGGGCTTCTGTCTGTTTTGTTCATTTGCCATTGCTTAATTTTATAAGCAATGCAATCGCCTTCTTTACAGTTTTTTGGATGTGGGCGGCTGGAGTGTGCGGGCTGGAGGGGCGAGCGAGGGCATGGGAGTTTGAAACTTGGACGCTTGCCTTGTGATGTGGAAGCGATGCGCATAAAATCAGCGGTGCGTAAGGAACAGGACGGAACTAAAGGATGGTGGAGAATATAGATTTGAGGATAGTGGATAGAGAATAAAGGAAGAAGGTGGTGGATGGAGAATGGAGAATGGGGGAGGGAGGAGGATGGAGGATGGAGGATGGCAGAGATGCTGTATGTGTCCGCGGAGTTGGCGTCGACTGCCTGCGGATTGCCAACTGGCAACTGCCAACCGAGGACTGAGCTGAGTTGAGTTGAGTTGAGTTCGTTTCGTATCAATCAAAACAACGCGAATGGAGCGACGAACGTTGGACTGAACCTAAGCCAAAGATTTGACATGGATCAGTAATCTAATACCAGATTACGTATACGCATGGTGGGTTCCAGTGTTGCCCTCCTCACCATCCCCTCATCGCTCACTCACAGTGCCGCCCTTAAAACAGGCAACAGGGTCTCACTGCCTTTGCCACCGAGTGTTGTGCAGTAAGTCGCACACACACACACACACACACACACACACACACACACACCTCTCACCTTCCGTAACACACCCCCCCCTTCCTGGGCTCCATCCTACACCGATTACTGTGGTGTATCGGTTTGCTGGCTGAATGACTGGCTGCCTGGATGGCTGACTGTCGGGTCGGCTGACTGGCTGGATGACTGGATGACTGAATGGCTGGATGGCATGAATAAATGGATGAATGAGCTCAGGCCGAGCTATAGCCGTCGCCTGGGAATGGCAATGGGCGGCTATCCACCATCTAACCATCCATCGTCTGTCTGGTCTGTCTCTCCTGTCCGGTCTTGCGCTTAGTTTGTCTGCTCTGTCCTTCCGTCTGTCTCCCAGCCACGCAGTCAGTCACTCAATCAGTCTGCCAGTCAGTCAGTCAGTCAGTCAGTCAGTCCGTCAGTCAGTCAGTCAGACGGGAGTTTATATCGATGATGACGCTGCTTATATAACTACAGACGGAGCAAGGCATGAATCGTTGGCTGGTTGGTTGTTTGGTTCGTTAGTTGGTTGGTTGGCTGGCTGGCTGGCTGGCTGGCTGGCTGACTCGGTCCGTCTTGAGGGTTAGCTATCGGCATATACACATCTATACACCTACACACCCCCCAGAAGCCGGCACACACCCATGCCTCTAAGCACAACATCATCACTGGCGTTTGGCAAAGTTTTATGCTTGTTCGAGCCTGATTTTGGTTGCCGACTTTGGCATAAAGTTATTACTTCAACGTGGCCCACAGCACAGGAGGAACAGTGCTCCGCTTTGCGTCCTTAGTAGATCTCGGGATTACAAATGGGAGCATAAATATTTTTGCTGCCGTTGTTGCGGCCATCTAGGCCCTAGGTGCCCCATCATCCTTCATCTGTACCTAGCCCCATCCTGCTTCCGCATCCTCAGCCGCACCCGCATCCCCAGCCGCACCCGCACCCGCAGCCGCAGCCGTGCCCGCATCTGCCTTGAAACGCAATCCCATAGCCTTGGCTCGAATCCTCATCCCACCTCATAGACTGGGCCACTGTCAATGCTGACGACTGTGGCAGTTCCTAGCGAGGGCACCAAACGAGTTTGGATGTCCTCTCTGCGATGGTCACCTTGGTGTGCCACTTGAACAGCTACCGGATGATGCCACAATGGCAACACGTTGCACGTTGTGAGTTGCAACTTAAGCAATTGAAAAGCCTTTTGTAAGCCTTCATAACACGTTGCAAGCTTATCTTTCATTTTGGCCGAGTTTTGCATTGATGAACAACGAGTAACTGACGCTTCAGTTAAAAGTCCTTGAACTGAACTGAGATTCTCGTGACTTCAAGGATAAGAAGGATTCGATTGTCTAAGCTGCACTCGTTACTACGACTGCTGACTTTTCGTTACTTTAAGAACGAGTCGCAAGTCAGATTCAATCGGTCCTTTTTGTATCCTCCATCCATGTATCCTCCAGCCTGTCTTTGAAGCTTGTCTTACACAAATTTCTATTGCTTCTAGTTTGAGATCCCGTTACTTAAACTATAATTAAATATATTTATCTATTTTTAAATTTTTTGTATTATTTATTTTCTCACAGACTCAATCGTTACTCCTGTGAACAGTTACTTGAAATTTACTCGCCTGTTTGAATTTATCCAAGACTCAAACCAATATTTTGTTCGTCCTTCTTTGTATTTAATTGACTTTAGTTATTTATCCTTTTTGAACTTCCTTCCCTTCTAGTGGCTCAGTTTGTCAGGCTCTCTCGTTTTCGTCCCACTGTGCCTAAATGCTACCTTCAAGGTCTGAGTCTTAGATGGACCACTGATATGGGCACTCAGTCAGAGCTGTGTATTTCGTGTTGTGCACAAACGTGTGTGTCACTGTGTGTGTGTGTGTGGGTATTGCGAGTGTGCGTGTGTCTGTATCTGTGTGTCAGATGTAAAGATAGACAGATAGGTCCATTGGCTCACGGGCTGCCTGGCTGAATAAGAATTGCAGGATCGAAGGAAGCGATGCTAAGGGTGACTGCGGTCTTGGGGATGAGCTTGGGGTTAGGGGTTGGGCTTGGGGATAAGTTTGGGGATGCGAATGAGAATGAAAATGAGAATGGGTATAGGCGTGGGCGTGCTTGTGGGCGTGAACGTGGGCGTGGTCGTGGGATGCGAACGTCAAAGCGTGGCAGCCACCAATATGGCCAATTCTCTTACTGCCAAACACTCTTGATATGCAACGGCTAAGCAAACACACACACACACGCACACACAAGCACATATACATATGAACATGTATTCATATTGAGTTGGGGATAAGTGTGGGGATGTGTGTGTGGGTGTGGGTGTGAGGTTGGGTGTAAAAGAAAACTATATTTTGTTTATATACCACCGACTTATTTTCACGTAACAGAAATAGCATTTTTTTTTTCTTGTTGTTGTTGTTGTTATTGTTGTTGTTGTTGTTGTTGTTGCTGCTGTTGCTGCTCTGGTTGCCTTATCTTTGTTTGCTTTTGCTGTTATTTTTTTGGGTCGTGACTGAAACGCCGTTGCACGTATTTGTTATAAATCCTTTGGTCTTGTTGTTGCCGAATTACTTGATGTTGGCTTTTAGGACACACTCACACTCTATACATATACATATTTATATATATGTATATGTATATATATGTATATGTATATGTATATATATATGTGTGTGCATGTGTATAGATCCGCTTTGATTGATTAGCCCTTAAACACACATAATTCATAGATTTCACTTCATTCTGAATTACAATTCGCAAATTTCAATGGACTTTTATTTTTACTTTACTTCTTCACTCCCGCCCCCATTTAAGGTCCTTTCCCATCCTTGTCTATCTTTCACTAATTATATTTATATTTCTGATTAAGCCTAAATGAAGTATTGAAGGCAGATGAAGCTGACTTTCTTACTCAGCCTCGTACATCCGATATTTCCGATATTTCCGATATTCCCATTATTCCCGGTATTTCTGATGTTCTCAATATTCCCGATAGTCCCGTTATTCCCAATATTTCCGATATATCTGATATTCCCGATATTCCTGATACTTTCGATGTTCCCGATACTCCCAATATTCCGGATATTCCGGATATTCCCGATATTTCAGTATTTCCGATATTCCTGATGTTCCTGATACTCCCGATACTCCCGATACTCCCGATACCCCCAATACTCCCGATATTCCCGTTGTTTTCGATATTCCTGATGTTCCCCATATTCCTGATGCCCTCAATATTCCTGATATTCCCGATATTTCCGATATTTGCAATATTCCCGATATTCCTGATAATCCCGATACTTCTGACACTTCCGATATTCCGATAATCCTGATGCTCCCGATGTCCCCAATACTCCCGATGTTCCCGATACTCCCGATGTTCTCGATACTCCCGATAATCCCGATATTTTCGATATTTCCGATATTTCCGATATTCCCGATGTTCCCGATATTTTTGATGTTCCCGATATTTCTGATGTTCCCGATATTCCTGATATTCCCGAATTTCCCGATATCCCTGGTACTCCCGATATTCCTGATATTCCCGATATTCCCGACACTCCCGATATGCCTGATACTCCCGATATTCCCAATACTCCCGATTTTCCCGATATTTCCGATATCCCTGATACTCCCGATTTTCTCGATATTCCCGATATTCCTAATACTCCCGAAATTCCCGATATTCCCGATACTCCCGATATTCCTGATGTTTCCGATATTCCCGACTCACAGCTATATATATAGTAATTTATATATACTTTCGATTCAGTCTGCTCAGTTAGAGGCATTTCTGCCCTTGGAAAGAGGCAGTTCAATCGACTAAGACACATTTCGAGCTATTTTTGAAAGAGGGGAGCCTTTTTGGGATCCGAAATCGTTTAATTCCTTTTGTCATCAGAATCGAGTTATGGGAGAAGCCGTCCTCCGCCTGTGCCTTCATTTTTTTATATTATGGAAACTATTTTACACGCTATATTTCGGCGAGATTTTTATCATTCCTCCCATTGCTCCCGGTGGGAGTTATAGTGGGCGTTTGGGCGGGTGTGTTAGTGTGTGATTTATATGACTGACATTACAGTGTCCAGGGAGGCAAGTGCAGGGGCAAAGTGGGGAGCTGGTGGGGGTGCGGCAGTAAGAAGGCGGTGGAGGTGGAGGCAAGACAAGGAGTGGCAGTAAAATAAAGTAAAATAATGATAGAGGAGACAGAAGCCGTATTTGTGTGTGCCTCTGGGAGAGAGCGGTACTTGCTTGCTTACCTTACAAAATGGTACGGTACATTCTCGGTACATAATATCCATTAGCCATTACTTTTATGTACCTTTGCAGTACCACGAAACGACAGGAGCAACAATGCGACTGAGCACTCGACGAGGCATCGTAAAAGCAAAGCAATTTCGCATTCACACTGACACTGACTGATATACCACCTCCGTAATGGAACTGTTGGGCTTGTGGCACATCTCCATCTTCAGCTCCCCCTCCCCCTTCCCCTTTATCATCACCTCCACCTCCAGCTCCAGCTCCATTTCCATTTCCATTTCCATTTTAGCTGTAGACTAAGCGTCAGCGTTGGAGTCTGAGTGGAAGTCAGTTTTGGTACTGGCTTCGGTCTGGCTCTTGGTCTTGGTGTCATTCTCGGATGCCGATCCTGGTACTGGTACTGGTGTTGGTCTTGGTCCTGGTTCTGGTTCTGGTCCTGGTCGTGGCCCTGGTCCTGGCCCTGGTTTTGGTCCCGGTCTCGTTCCCGGTCCCGGCCCCCGATTCCATTTGTGGCTCCTGGTTTTGTGCTTGGGGCTTCCAACTTTAGCTTTTTCCTCTTTGCCTGTCATTCATTTCTTATCTTTGACTCCGGAGCTGTTGCTGTTGCTGTTGTTGAATGTGTCTCTAGGCTGTCATTTTGCTTTCGATGAATATCTGCAGCACAACTACTACAACTTTACGCACACACACACACACACACACATACCAACCTCTATCCAGACATTGTCTTCATCGTCAACGTGTAATCATCATCGTCATCAACATCAGCAACAACGACAACAACGACAACGCCAACAACGACAATAACAATGACAACAACAACGAGAACAACAACGACAACAACAACGAAAACAGCAACGACAACAACAACTACAACAACAACTACAACAACAGCAACGACGACGACGACGCAAAATCGTTGTGTTCCAAATAGCCTCATTGAGCCGGCTCGTATAACTCCCAATCCCCGCCCCTCAGCTTTCCTATCAATGCCACGCCCCCGTGGCAATGCTGACGTTCCCTCCGCGTCACCATTCCCCACCCACCCCTTGTGCGCCCACACACCAAATAACTTGAGCATGTTTATATATGCGGCCTGGGAGTTGGCATTGCTATTGTTGTTGTTGTTGTTGTTCTTATTGCAGTTGTTGTTGTTGTTGCTGCTGCTGCTGCTGGTGCTGCTGTTGCTGTTGTCGTTGCCAGAGCGTCAAGAGCTGTTGTTATTACAACAAGCACAACTTTTTATCACCGCTGCCACCCTCAAAATGCCAGTCAGCGTCGCATCGTCAACAGCAGAAGGCAAACGTGGGCTCAGCGCGGGGGCAGCAGAAGCATTGACTGTGGGCCCGGAGAGGGGGATGAAGGAGCAAGGGGGGGGGGGCAGCAGAGACAACGTTTGACCTGGTTGTATGTCGAGCTTTTTTGGAGTTTATGTTTTTTGTCACACACACACACACACACACACACACACACCAATACACACAAGCACAGTTAGGCGGATAGACAGACACACAGGAGGATATACACCCACACACACACACACACACACACACACAGGAGTACTCACATACATAGACGAGGCCAGGCAGCCAGTCAACTGTTATGTGCTCAGCCATTGAAACGTTTTATCAAAACTACCCACGGCAGGAATGGAGGAGTACAGGATCCCATTGCTGGAGCCATTCGATAGCAATGGCTTTGCTGCCAACCTCGCATAGAAAACAACCTGTCGTCCGACTCACACTTGCCAGGCAAGTCGCACCCCGCACACCCCTTGTCCATGAAATGGTCATCGCTGTTGCCCTCACGGTTGCCAATGCCAAATCCCGAGCTCAAACCGAGGGGTGCCACTCAAGTTGCTTACATGTCAGCATAAAATCGAAAATAATATTAAGAAATTTTTAATTATTTTTTTATTTTTATTCGTTAAAGAAGTCCTTAAGTCCACGTGCTTCTTCTTTATGAGGATAAAAATATGGATGACATTTTCGATAGATTTAAATGGAATCCAATCTAAGTGAAATAATTTTACTTGGATTTTATTTGTATTAATTTTGCTTTTAAATAAAAATGTTTTATAAATTAAAATATATTTTTATTTTTTAAATTTCGAAAATATTTTAAGTAATTAATTCAATGCCAAATTTAACATTAGGCTTCAGTTCAAGCAAGACTCAAAATTAATGCCGGGCAAACTGAAATGAAATAAAAGATTGATTGAAGGATAGCTGAGAACATACTTCTGGGGCGCCCCTCGCAAAGTACTTGTGTGGGTGTTGTTGCTGCTTCGTTGTTATTGTCTGTGTGCCTTTCAAGGGTCAAATTGTAAACGAAATACAAGCGTTGAGGGAGCGCCATTGGCAGCATTTGCAGTATTGGCATCGCAGTTGCCTGATTTTGATGGGCTGTCGACAACAAGACAACAACAACAACATCGACGAGAACAACAACAGCAACAACAAGCACAGCAACATCAAAAACGGTAGCAACATCAACATCAACATCAATGTTGACAACAACACCGTGAGAATACAAGGATACGCAGGCGTCAACGCACTGGAAACTGGCAACGTTGCCACCAGCGCTTTCGCTCTCCACGGACAATATTGTTGTCGATATGTCGATGTGGCCAGCTGAACCATTGGAGCGCACCAAGTGCCAGGGTCGTGGCCGTGGGGCCATGTTTGGACAGCGGGAGCAATGGACAACATGGGCTTTAACTTACCCACTTGAACAGTAACAGTTACAGTAACAGTAGCAGTAGCAGAAGCAGTAACAGTAGCAGTAGCAGTAGCAGTAGCAGTGACAGTAATAGTAACAGTATCAGTAACAGTGGCAGTAGCCGTAGCAGTAACAGTAACAGTAATAGTAATAATATCAGTAAAAATAACAGTAACAGTAAAAGTAACAGTAACAGTAACAGTAACAGTAACAGTAACAGTAACAGTAACAGTAACAATAACAGTAACAGTAACAGTAACAATAACAGTAACATTAACAGTAACATTAACAGTAACAGTAACAATAACAGTAACATTAACAGTAACATTAACAGTAACAGTAACAGTAATAGTAACAGTGGCAGTAGCTGTAGCAGTGACAGTAACAGTAATAGTAATAATAACAGTAACAGTAACAGTAACAGTAACAGTAACAGTAGCACTAACAGTGATAGTAACAGTAACAGCAACAGTAACAGTAAGAGTAACAGTGACAGTAACAATACCAGAAATAGTGACAGTAACAGTAACAGTAACTATAATAGTGACAGTAATAGTAACAGTAACAGTTAGTCAGATTAACAGTAACATTGACAGTAACAGTAACAGTATCTATAAAGGTGACAGTAACAGTAATAATTACAGTAATAATAACAGTAACAGTTGCAGTAATAATAACAGTAACAGTTACAGTAATAATAACAGTAACAGTTACAGTAATAATAACAGTAACAGTGGCAGCTATAGTAACAGTGACAGTGACGGTGACACTAACAGTAACAGAAATGTTTTTTTAATTCTTTGTTTTCTCTTTTCTCTTGCTCTACTTTGTTGCATCGTATATGTAATACTTTCCAGAACTTAGGAGGCTGTGATAGAATCCTCCGAATTTTCGGAATAATTTATCATATAGTTTCTAGTTTTTATAATCATTTTTCTATTTGTTTGGTTAAAGTTTTTAATATGAAGTTTAAATATCAAGAGTTGGCTGCTTCGGGTGGATTCTGTTGGCACATGTACAAAATCCACTGTTACGTTTGCCTTGCGGTGGCTTAAAGTATGGTAATTCTCCCTCATAATTCCCCCATCCTTCGTGATCCACAGCTTAAGTCCTGTTCAGCTGGGTGTGCTTACGTGTGGTTGATGGTGTGAGTGCCAGTGAGAGTGTGGGTGGGTGTGCGTGGGCATTGACGTGGATGGAGATGTGGATGTGGGTGAGCCACAAATGGGGCCTGCCTCGACTTGCTCTTCCTTTTGATGCTGCTGTTGCCGTTCGTGTTGGTGTTGGTGTTGGTGTTGGTATTGGTGTTGGTGTTGGTGTCGGTGTCGATTTGAGTTCGAGGTTTTTTTTATAGCATAGATTATCATAATTATTGTAATACTTTTGCCTGGCTTGACTTTGCTGCCAACCACCCGGCAACGCATTGCTTCAAACCCCAAAGAGCCATCCGCAGCCCCATCCACAGTTTCATCCCCATTCCCGAAGCAAGCCAAGTCAAACCAAGCCCAAGGAGCCAAACCAATCCGATCCAATCTTGTCCAGTCCCTGCCAGCCCAACATCCCACAGCAGCTCAGTCCTTGCTTTCTGTGTCTCTCGTTGCCAACGAGTCGTTGGGCCTTTGAGCTTCAGTGATTTGCATTTTTCTGAGTATTTTCTCTTTCCCTCTGGATTCCCTGTAAACGTTTCAATCGACTATGTGGAGTATTCACACTTCAGTTTCATCAATTCGATTAAAGAGAGCCTCAAAAGCTTAAGGACATCCTATTAAAGGGAATCCTTTCGTACACTTCCAAAAGTATACCCCTTTCATTTCATAATTTTCCTAAATATTTCTCAAATTTCTCATGCTTTAAGATGAGTTATACAAATGTCTAGTATTTTGTATTTAGTATTTTTTTACATCTAGTATATTTAGGATATTTTGTGTGTATTTAATGTGTATTTAGTATAAGAGCCGAGTGACTTTACACACGATAAACAAGCGATGCATTCGGACCTTTGCTTCTCTCTTCAAAGGATCCTTTGCGAGCCAATGATAAGGATAATGTATTAAATAACTACTGAAAGAGTATTATTTATTCATTTATTCATTCACTTGGTATTTTAGTTGTACTTCGAATTTTGAGTTACTTTCCAAATCAGTTGTGTGTCCATTGTATGTGTTAGGGGTCTTTGAGCACAAGACGTGTTATTCAATTAGCCGATATCATTTTTCCTTATAGAGGAGCAGGGAGTATCCAACAATTTTCTTATTGCTTATATATATAAATATATATATACATATATATATACACGTATATATATATATATATATGTATAGGTTTGCGTAGACACATGACATGATATGATAAGATGGAGCAACTCAAGGCTTGCCATGCCCCGCCCACTGCCTCATGTGCTCGTGTCCACACCACAAGCACTGAGGATTGAGGCCCGGAGACATATATGGATGACCTTTGTGGCACATTGAGCTGCTGTTAAGCTTTGTTGCTGTTGTTGTTGCCGTTGTTGTTACCGTTGTTGTTGTTGTTGTTGTTGTTTAGTTGTAGTGGCGGCTGCTGCTGCAATGGTTGCTACAACTCCCCCGGGAGCCGAACCCAAAGACCTGGAAGAGCAGTTAGCATCTGTTATGAAAAACGTTACGCAAAGCGTTGCGGCAAAAATTAGTTACCGGATCATCAAGAGTTGTTGATGATAATGACGACGACGTCGCCGACGATGGCTGCAGTTGCTGCTGCTGTGTTGCCGATGTCTTTGCCGTTGCTGCTATTGCTGCTGCCGTTCCCGTTGCTGCCGTTGCTAGTGCCGTGACTGTGGCTGTTTTCTCTGTGGTTCGCCCCCATGCAGTGCACTCGATCAATGGCTCGACGGGGTTTGCTGTCTTGGCGGCTCTTTGGGCGTCTTGTGCTGAAAAGATCAATCAAATTGCCTTTCAGCGCCAACAATGGCAATGATGAGTTTTTGATTGAGCCGAGTGCCGAGCCATGCCACGCCGAGCCCCGCCGAGCCACGCCGCGCCGCAACATTATAATGCTTGTTTTTTTGCATCGCTCTTGATGGTCATAGTCGGCGTTCCGTAATCCATGGTTCACAGTTGATGGCTTGGCTCTTATTGTTGCTGTTGTTGTTGCTGCTGCTGCTGTTGTTGTCCGCACATTCGCATACACAGCAGCAGCAACGGGAGAGATTGCAACATGTGTCGGCCTTTCGCCATGCCCTTCACTTGCCACTGTTTGCTGTCTGTCAACTCTGTACCACAGCAACCGCACGCCCCGCACCATCAGCCGCAACCTTTCCTCCAGCACCCGGCACCACCCTCTCCCTCCGATTGCAGTGGCAGCCACTAAACAAGTGACCCGGAGGCCTCCGCACTCGGCCGCTGCATTCGTCTGCTCGCAATCACAATCGTATTCACATTTGCCCACACTCCGCCCCTTCCATCCTGCCCCCCGCCACCCTTCGCCGGTCTTCTATCAGCTTCAACCGTCGCCATCGTCCTCAATTTAAGTGCCACCCAGTCGACATGCATGTCCCCCCCTCCGCATTGGTATTCGTTTGCAGATCCGCATCCTGCGAACGTTTTATTTGCCAGTTCGTTTTGCTGGGGGGACGGCCGTGCAGGGGGAGGGGCTCCATTCCGGCCTAGACGATGCCCCTGAAGTGTGTTGGAACAGCAGCTGGGTGAAGGGGGCTGTGTCGGAGCAGGGTGCTGCCGGGGAGCAGGAGCGTATTGGGTTGTGCGGGATTCCATAGTGCGGCGTGATGCGGCGTCGGGGCTTGGGGGCTTGGGGGCGTGGCCTGCAGGGAGGCGGAACGGTGAGATGGACAGTCGAGTGCACTACTAAACAACAGGCTTTCTTCAAAGTACAAATTGCTCTATTGACGTGCGCAGAGCTGCGAGATGTGTGTGTGAAGATGTAGGTGTGTGTGTGTGTGTGTATGTATGTAGATGTGTGTGTGTGTGTGTGTGTGTTTTGGCGCCTAGTAAAGGAATGTGCGCCTGTATGTGCGTGAGTTAAGTGTAAGTTTAAGTGCAAGCATAAGCACTTCGAAGTGTGTGTGAGTGTGAGGATAGGTGTAGGTGGATGTGGGTGGATGTGGGTGGATGTAGATGTATGCAGGTAACTTAGGTGTATGCAGGATTTGTTGATGTATGCAGGTTATGTGGATGTATGCAGGTTATGTGGATGTATGCAGGTTATGTAGATGTATGCAGCTATGTGTTCATGTATGCAGGTGTATGTAGGTGTGTGTATGTATGCAGGTATGCATAGGTGTGTGTGTGTGTGTGGTGTGTGTGTGTGTGTACATGTACAATTACAAATGCGCAATATTTTTTTTTATAGCTATTTCAACCAGAATATTTGGGAACGATTGTGAAGGATAATTTCCCAGCATTTTCCGACTCCTGAATGGCGATCATTTTGTCGAGGATCCCTGGTGTGGACATTTTCAGCTATCGGTTTTTGCTTTCTTGAAAATATCTAGATTCACAAGGATATAATTTTTTTTTTTTTTTACAGCCAAAAAAACATAATTTTATAAACGAAAACTTTGAATTTTTTTTTATCCTAAACAAAAACTAAAAAACAAAAATGTTCCGATCGTAATGATTTCCGAATTTGAACTGACGACTTGTGAGTCGCTCAGCTGAGACCTTAGCTCGGACATGAGGCTAAGCGCAAGGACGACTCGATCTTGAATAAGAGACTTAACCTCAGTGTATCTTTTTTTTTAACAGAGTCTGTAAAATGTTGAGTTCTAAATTAATTTATTTAACATTTCATTGGAAAATGTTAAAATTATTTCGAGTTCCCCGAACAAAGCTTGAGCTATAATCCAGCTAGGATCAGATACGTTTGTTAGTCCTTATCCTGAACGGTTTGTGATCGACTGCCTCATGGAATCCTTGGAGAGGATTCATTCCGCCTTAGATATAAGCCGATTGCACTTGTCTGCAGTCCACATAGTATCCTTTTCCGCTTCCTCTTCCACTTCCGCTTCCGCTGTGCCCTCTTCCAGTGCTGTTCACTTCTCCCCCACTTCCGTCGCTGACTCCGGCATTTGGCAATCGCATTAAGCGCCAAGCCAAATCGTCCGATAATCACGTTACAAAGCCAAATGCGCTGAAATTAAACACAAGAACTGAAGCGCCCTGCATGAGGCCTGAACGGAACTGTAAGGGTCTCCTGGGCTTCCCATGCTGCCCGGGTCTACCGGGTCTACCGGGTCTCGGGTCAACCATACAGGCCCAAAAAGCTAAAGCCGCAGCCAGAGCCAAACACCAGACGCAAAAGTAACAACACCAACAACAACACAAACAACACCAACAACAACACCAACAACACCAACAACACCAACAACAACAACAACAACCACTTTAACGACGACAACAACGACAGTTCCTGCGTCAGTGACTGCGATTGGGAGGGCGACTGCGACTGTGACTACGATTTGGGAGTGGAAGCGCGAGCGCGACATCGTCATCATCCCCCCCAACCCTTAAATTTGCCAACACTTTAGTACATGCTGTGATTTTCGGGCAGAATTCCCGCTGGGATCTGAGAGATGCGCCGCTGACATCGCTTGGTTGGCTTTGACATGGCTCGTGTTTGTTTTGCCGCACAGGGACATGTGCAACACTCCGGGGCATATATGTGTACATATGCCACTGAGTTTCAAGTGTGTATTTCATGGCCCGTCGATCTCGGTCCCCCGTACTGGCAGTCAGTGCCAGTGCCAGTGCCAGTGCCTCTGCCTGTGCCTCTGCTTCTGCCTGTGCCTCTGCCTGTGCTAGCCGCTGGTCCCAAAGCCAAACCCAATTCCTCACTCAAACCTATAATACTCACACACACATACACACACTCGTAGTCAGCTTCTTTTCAACCCCTCTGACAACCCTCGCTGGGCACTATTTTGTTTGTATTTAGATTGCATTACTAAGCAAATTGCGGAAAAATTAGCGGCTGATTTGGGGATCATCTAATTACAGAGACAATCGCCCATATATCACATTACTTTGATTTCCTTTCCGCAGGATGTGCCATATGTGGCTTCCGCTCGCGTCTGTATCGCTTCGATTAGCTTTGCGCTGCTCCTTGTTACTGACATCGAGACGTGTTTGACATTTCCCTCAAAACACTTCAATCCTGATCCACTGCGTATAATTGTTATCGTTATCGTTATCGACGTCGTCATCGTCATCGGTATCGTTTTAAAATGCAAATTCCTGTAGCAAACGCCAAAGTCAATGAAAAAACTGAATGGAGAAGAAAGCGAAAAGTCAAAAGTTTCCAGGACTGCGGCGAATATTTAAGTTTTCGCTACAGGCGCGATGTCAGTTTTTCCCAAGGACCCTAGACCAGTGGAGTCCTAGCTCGGATTGGAACCAACGCATAAAAATGGAACTGCCAACTTGATTTTATCTCTCTCTTCAACTCATAAAGAAATGAAGGCTATGATTATAATAATCTGAAGATTGTGAAGATTAAAATGGATCAGTTTTAAGAAGGGTTGTTCATAGCTCGAAGTCCCGTTACTCGGCTTAGAGCATAAATTGCTCGTCATTTGAAGGTGAAGTGCTCAGTTTCTTGGCTTGGTGAGTTTCAGGCCAAAATCCACTTGAGTAAAAAGTTAAATAAGTCGAAAGGAAGCTGCTGCCAACCACGTTTACCGTTACAGCCTCCCCCCGCCCTCCCCCCACCCCTTTTTTTTTCTCCACGCCACCCCCCATCGCACAACTTTCGCGGCCTTATCCACTTCCCATCCATTCGGATGAAGAGAGTTGGAAACATTTTTGTTGTATTTTCATTTTTCAGTTTTTAACAAAACAGAGCCTCAGGCGATTTTCCAAAAACGATTGCGGAATGAGCTCTCTCTCTCCCTCTCACTCTCTCTCACTCTTCCTCCCTATTCCTATATCTATCCCGCTCTCTCTCCCCTACACACTTTGTGTGTCCCCCCCGTCCTTGGCTGCGTTTCTGTCTCTTCAAGTATGTACGCAAAAGTTACAAAAGTGATTCAGGGATAAAAAGACAGGCGAATGAAATGACAGACGGACGGACAGGACAGACAGGCAGTAAGACGGAAGGACAGACAGATAGAAAGACAGAAGGACAGACAGGCAGGAATACGGTAAGACAGAAAGACAGGCAGGCAGACAAACAGAAGGACAGGCAGGCAGGCAGAAAGACAGGCAGACAGACAGACAGACAGACAGACAGACAAACAGACAGACAGACATACAGACAGATAGAAAGACAGACAGACAGACAGATGGATGAATCCGTCTGGGTGGGGAGTGGGGCACAGCGCGACTCGTAACGAAGCTAACAGTCAGTCAAAATGGCTGCCAGTCGCTGTTGTTGTTGTTGTTGCTGCTGCCGCTGTTGCTGTTGCTGTTGCTGTTGTCCTCATTCCTTTTGTTGTGCAATCTGCGCCCCCAACGAGCGGGACAGAAAGTCTTTGAAGACGTTTGACAGGCGTGGCTGCTGCTTTGCTGCGGCAGCTTTACCTGCCCCAAAAACCAAAGCCCAATGACAATTTGAAGCGAAGGTAAAAAGTGCAGAGAATCAACCGCACTCAGAGGTCGACCACGAGATGCCCTGTATCCTGCAGGCTGGCATGTCCTGAAGACAAGTTTTAATAATTTTTCATTTCAATTGAATCAAGAAGCTTTTTAATTATTTGTCAATTAATTAATTAAATTTAAAAATCAAAAATAAATTCCCAAATTAAAAGTCTCTTTTGTCCGCAGCTGCGAGATCTGCGGATGTAAGGACCTACGATGTCACTTGATGTTATATACAGGAAGTCCTGCATTTCTGCATTATCCTTAATAGCCTGTTTTTCCTACCCGCAGTAAGTATCCTGGAGGAGGGCTGCACAGTTAACGGGGGTGCAGCCCGTAGAGTAAGTTGAAAACTATTTTGAGAAGGGGATCTTGGCGAGGTCCTTACACATAGCCATTGGCAAGGAGTTAAATTTCTTTGACCTGCCACTAAAATGTGACTCCCATAGGTCACCCCCATGGCCGCAATGTACGCCCACTCGCTGAGCTGTCGACTGACCGAAGGAACTCAGCGAAAGCCCCAAATGCCACGAAAAGCAACTAAGGAGCTTGGCGACTTGCACCTAAAGGGTTTCAAGTCCTTTGAGGACTCAGCGAATACTAAATGCGAAGGCTCCTTCGTGTCTACTTATGTCAACGGCGATGTTACAGCCCCGGCAAAGGCAGGAGATGTTTTTGAAGCTCCCTAAATTAAAGGTAAGTGGATGAGATTGTCGAAAATATCCTATATGCTTCATAAGGAGGCTCCCAGGCGAACGTCTGCCCAAGTCCTGTGGCGTGTGCCCCAACGCCTCCCAATGGGGAGGAAAGCAACTGCGAAAACAATAACAATTCTTGGTTTGTTTTGGCAATTGGTGGTTGGGGGTTGGGGGTTAGCTGGCAGGTCGAATTTTGGGTGCTGGTCTGGTGGGTGGCAGGGTTGGGGTTAAGGCTGAAGTTGGGATCCGAGTGCGGCTCCTGGCAGCCTTGAGAGTTGCGATTCGTTTCGTTTCAGACCGTGTCCTTAGTTTCTTTCTTTGGCTGCTGCACGAAAACTTATTCAGAGCTCAACGTAATTTTTCTTTCATATATATATGCGTGTATGTATGTGTGTGCGTGTGTGTGTGTGTGTGCGTGTGTGCGTGTGTGAATTTGTCCTGTTGTCGCTGCTCAGCAGTTTACCTTGACGCGCTTTGTATGATTGGTGCCCTGTGCAGAGGCAACGGAAACGTGTACAAGAGTAAAAAATGATAAAAGTTGGCAGATAAAAATTACACACACGCACACCCCCCCCCCCCCCCCCACACACACACACACACACGCACACACGCACAACAACTGACACGCACATATACAGCTGCGCCTCTTGCCAAATCACCTGCATACAAAATGGCGTCGTCGCTGCGTACCAAAACTCAATTCCATCCCCAGTCACACTCGACGACGCCCCAACAACAACAACGACAACAACGACAACCACATCAGCAGCAACAACAACAACAAAAACACCATCAACAACAACAACAACAACAACAACAACAATAACAAAGAGCCGAGAATTGTAATTTTTCTTGGTTCATTTCCTTTGCCATTTTCGTTTCATTTTTCCTTCTTCCCCTCCTTTGGGCTCTGAATTGAGTTTATTCCACATTGCACAGTGGGACTAATTCTAGGTTTGGTCCTTGCTAAAGGATTCTATTCAGAGGTGGAAATATCCTTGAGGATATGTTAATTTTTCCAGAGTCTCAGAATCAGGAACTCCAAGCCAAAGGACACCTTCTCATATGATGCATTGGAATACCGCCTGCCGATTCTTATTTTCCATCGCATGTCCTTTGTATATCCTTTGATAGAATAGCATTTATCAATATTGAATTTGTACCAGGACAGAAACTCGCCGCATTAACAAACAGAATTTAAGTTCTGAACCAATGTATGAGTTTTGTGTTGCTCCTGCCGCCCGCCTTCTCGCCATTTAACATCCTTGCCAGCGCCTTCGACATTGGCACTACTCCTGCTCCCGTTCCGTCCACTTGTCCTTGAGTCTGCTCGTCCTGGCTGTTTCTTTCACTCTTTGGGTCTGTTTACATTGGGGCCGCCTTGTGTTTCCCCCTTCCCCTCTTCCCCTCTCCCCCTCCTTCTTCCTTCTTCCCTCTTCTCCATTCTCCATTCCCTTTCTCCTACCCCTTCCTGCCAATTCTCTTCTCTTCTCTCTGCCCATTATTCTTGTGCCACTGTGCTGGCAACTGTTGTTGTTGCTGTTGTTGTTGTTGTTGTTGTTGCTTATGTTGTACTCTGACTACTTGGGAGATTTTTCATGATTTTTCTTTTAGCCCTACGAACGGATGTACCCTTGCACACATACACACTCACACACACTCGCACATGCACACATACATGTATGCTTATATGCTTATGCATGTAAGTGTGTGTGTGTATGTGTGTGTGTGTGTGTGTGTGTGTGCACACAGAGATATATATTCTTGTCTGCGTTTTATTTGGCTACTTTCGTTTGGAGCTTAATACGCTTCAATGGGGACCATTGGTTCATAATAAAAGGAGATATCCTGGAAGTAGGGTATTCGGGTGGCAGCTGAAAGCCCGAAAATTTGATAATACGAACTTATCTTCGGCGGTACACTTAGAATCTGAAGACGAACGAAATCTCTGAGTAACGAGAAGAATATTACATACATATTGTAACGAATACCAGAAGCGACGAGTTCTTAAAAGTAACTAGTCCGCTGAGTTAAAGTAACGAGTCATCTGAGTTAAAGTTACGAGTCTGCTGAGTTAAAGTAACGAGTCTGCTGAGTTAAAGTAGCGAGTCATCTGAGTTAAAGTTACGAGTCTGCTGAGTAAAAGTAACGAGTCTGCTGAGTTATAGTAACGATTTCTTATATATCTAAATACCATTTAAATTTTTGAAATACTTCTTTAGTTATTAGATAGATGGGATATAAATACAGCGAGTAAAAATATATAATTAGAACGAGTGGAAAGCGACGAGTAAGAATTGGGTAAGACCTATAGTAAATATGTAGAAGCTGAATTGGATATCGTTCTAGGCAGCTCTCTGCCTCAGCTTCTAGCTCTCTCTCTCTCTCTCTCTCTCTCTTTCTCTCTCTCTCTCTATATATATATATATATATATATATATATATATATATACTCTAGATATATGTATAAATATATTTATCTGTAGTATATATGTTGGATATGATCCTTAGAATCATATGGATATATCTTTTAACTCGTCACTTTACATCCTCTCCCCTTTAAGTGAGAGCATTTCGAGTGCTTATATTATTAAAGCAGCTTCGCCTTTGACTTTTCTTTTGGCAGGACCCTCCGCATGCCGCTGACTCCTTCCACCTCCCGCCACCCACCACCCCCGCCCTGCGCACTTACTTCTATTATTATATGCTTTTTTTTTTTTTGGGTATTTTGTGAATTTTCTTGTAGAACATAATTTATCTGTTTGTAGAACGAATGATTTAAGGTGCATGTTTAACGAACTGTACGGGTGTCTGTGTGTGTGTGTGTGTGTGTGTGTTTGCTCTCTGTATGTGTGTGTGTGTGTGTAGAGTAGAGGAGCCTTGCACTTCCACTTCCACTTCCACTTCTACTGCCACTCACAGTCGCAGTCGCGTTTGCAGTCGCGCTCGCAGTTGCTGTCGCCGTCTCAGTCGCCGTCAGCGTCGCCGTCGCCGTCGCCGTTGCCGTCGCAGTCGTGGTTGAGATTTGGCGAACTGCGGTGCTTGTCGCGAATGCAATTTAAATATTTGCATTTGTTTTGGAAAATGGAAATTAATGGCACGTGTAATGCGTTTCTTTTTGTGCTTGGGCTCTGATCTCTTCGAGCGAAAGTGTCGCGTCATTGGGGGCGTGGCATTGAAGCTTAAAGCTTGCTACTGCGCCAGCTGCAAAATTGCATTACATAGTAATTTTTTTCCTATTTTCCTTGAAGACTTTTTCCCTTTTAAGTTTCTCCTTCCCTTCTCCATCTCCTTCTCCCACTCCCCCACTCCTTTTCCTTTTCCTTCCTTTGCTTTTCCTCCTTCCTCCTTCCACTTCATTTTCGTTTACATTTTATTTTGTGCGCTCTTCTCGTTTTTTGCAATGAAATTGAAGTGCTTGTCGTGGCATGGCAGGACAGGGGCAGGGCATGGTAGGGCAGGGCATGGTAGGGCAGGGCAGGGTGACGGAATGGGCGTGGCTGGGCGTCGAGACGATGGGAAACGTGGCAAAAATGGTAGGCAACGTCGCAGCATTTACAGTTAACTTCATAAAGAAAATTTAACGAGCAACATCCTGTGCATGGGCAGGCAACAGCAACAAGGATGACGACAACAAGATAAAATGCATGCCTAGAACTGGTTCCAGGACGACAAAATACATTATTCGATGGCCTGCGACTAGGACAAGCTGTTGGACAGGACGGACAGGACGGCGGGCCAAGCAGCCACCATGAAACGGTAGCAAATAGAAGGCCATCCCTACCCCCTGTACACTTGTCCAACCAAACACCCACCCATCCACCCACCCACTTACCCCACCGCCCACTCATCCGACAACACGTGCAGCCAGCTGCAAATCCGAGCAGAGTTGGTGATGGCAGTGGCAATGGCGATGGCGATGGCGATGGCGATGGTAACGGCGTGATGGTGTCGAGGCCAGGACCCTGCCATAGTCCCATTCCCATTCTCAGTCCCATTCCCAGTCCCAGTCCCTGTCCCAGTCCCAGTCCCAGTCCCAGTCGCAGTGCCTGGCCGCCAATCCGGCGCAATGGAATCCCAGTTAACGAGTTTTGCCATTTTATACCCTAGCCGAGGAAACAGTCGCTTTGGCAGGCAGCTTATCATCAATGGCCCCCAAGGACCGATGCCATGGAATACCCCTGGAAGTGAAGTGACATTGGTGGACACAGCCAAGCTACCAGCGTCAGTATTCAAATAACAATTTCGTTGATATGAAAAGACTCTGCGCGTAGATTGACTTATGACCCTGCTCCTTGTTGAAGGCCTTACGTAAATGAACTGAACACGAAGGATCTAAAATCATTTGCCCAACATTATTTATGGCTTGCTCATTATCATATTCCCAGGATGTGCTATTCACTTATAGGAAGTCGCAATTAAATGGAGCCTGGAGATACGTAGTTTTATCACTCAGCCACTTTCATGTCCTTCGAAGTTCATTGAAGCTTCATTGCCAGAGCTTTTAGGAGATGCACAGATTAAGATGGACTGCCTAGGATGTGAGGGTATCTGGTCTTCCCATAGGATCGTCCTGCTGTTTGTTGCTACTGTTGCGCGAGGAATACTTTAAAACAGCATTTCGTTTGGCTTGACAAACGCCAGAACGGGCACGAGAGGCCATCAGCATCACGTCCTACATATATCCTGCTGTCTGTCAGTTCGTCGACGGTTGCCTCCGACCTGTGCTCCCTCCCTCTCCCAGCCTCCTTACAGACTGAATGATGGCACTGCCGCCGTATTGGGGGCTATGGCGACACAGGGTTAGCCGCTGATGTTGCCAGCGGTTGTGGGCCTGGTGGGCCTGGTGGGCCGGGCTGCTCACTGCTCGCTGCCGGTGGACCGGGTACCTAGAGTGGAAAATGCGAAAATTCAGTTATGAATTCATTTCGAATTGAGGTAACATGATTACCACTATGATGATGCTCTTCCGCTTCAACATCGTCAATATATTTCGCTTGAGCTGTGTTTATTTACGTGCTTGTTCAGCGCCCGCCTTCGACCCCCCCCTCCACTTGGCCAACGGGTGTCTTCCATCTCTTCGGCTTGTCGAAGTTCTGTGCAGGGGTGCAGGGGTGCTGCCTGGTGGGTGGTGGTTGGTGGTTGGTGGTTGGTTGGGGTGCCCTCAAATGAGCTTTTGCCACGCAAAGGTGCCGTTGCTCAAATAAGCGAACGCCTCGTTGAATTTGCAACAGACCAGGGAGACAAGGAAGAGCTAGAGCAGAAAATAACGCTAAGGCAGGAGGCAGAAAGGAGGAGGCAGTAGGCAGAAGGCAGAAGGCAGGAGACAGAAGGCAGAATGTGAAAGGAGGAGGCAGAAGGAGAAGGAGAAGGAGAGACTGGAGTTTGGCTAGTGCTAAGGCTGGAGCTGAGGCTGGAGCTGAGGCTGGAACTAGAGACTGAGGCGATGCCAGTGGAGGTGGAGGTGGAGGTGGGGGAGGATGCGAAGGCAGTGGAGGAAAGTGTGGGGCAATATCGAGTGGTTGTTAAGTGGGGCGACGGCAACAGCAACAGCAACAACAACAACAACAACAACAACAGCAACGATAACAACAACCCCAGCAACAACAATCTCAACAACGACGACGGCGACGGTGCGCACATCTACAAAATGGCTGTCAACAACATGGCGTATACGCGTTATGAATACGTATTGCTTGTTTACATATAAATATATATCTGTGTGTGTGTGTGTGTGTGTGTGTGTGTGTGTGAGTGTGTGTATAAGTGTGTCTATATGTATCTGACTGTGCCTGAGTCTGTGCGTATGCGTGTGTTTATGTGTGTGTGTGTGTGTGTGTGTGTGTGTGAAGGCCCACCCAGGTGGTGAAGCGAATGCCTTACGTTCGAGCCCATCCTGCCATGTTCTGTGGTGACTGCGGATGCGCCTGCGGCGCTTCAAGTACTTAAAATTTCACACTTTTTTGTTGCTCGCATTGTTGTTGTTGTTGTTGTTGTTGTTGTTGCTGTTGCTGCTGTTTATATTGTTGTTACTTTTGGTGGTGTTGCTGCTGTTGTTGTTGTAGCTATTGTTGCCGCTGCTTGTTTAAAGTGAAAAAGTTGTTTGCCTCAATTTAAAGTTGAGCTCTCCATAGATGAGGTGCTGGCTGCAAAACCAAATAGTCTAACTTTGATTGGGCAGTAGAAGCCCCAGCCCAGGCCAGTGAGAGGGTGGGGACAGTTAGAAGAGCGAGGGAGAGGGGGAGTGGGAAAGTGATGGCTGGAAAGTTTCTAGGAATATTATGCACAAATTATAAGTTATTTGATGCTGCAAATGGGACGTGTAATAAGCCTCGAATAATGAATGTTGTTTCGCACCCGTAAACTTGTCTTAAATTTAATGCCAAAGGATATGCGTGAGGATGGATTGCGCAAACGGAAGATAGCATCTATGTTGTCGGATATTCATGGAGGATAGTTTTAAATGCTCATGTGGAGAGATACAAGCAGACGAGCAAGCGATTCAAGCTAATTAATAAAATATAGACTGAGCTCTAAGGATCATTACGTCACGCTTAAAGGAGTACCACAAAGATATCTCTATTCAAGGATACTCCCCTCTGGGGCAACTAGAAGGTACTCCAAGAAATTCTTGTACTTTATTTATGTTCCAGTTAGTTGTTTTTTATTTGTAATTAAATTTATTTTTAATTTGTTTTTAAATTTAATTTTTATTTTATTTTAATTGTATTCTGATTTTATTTTTATTTTATTTTTAATAAAAATTTATTTCATTTTTATTTCGTTTTTTTTTCTATTTATTTTATTTATTATTATTATTACACATTTTCTATTTTATTTCTAGATTATTTTTATATTAGTTTAGTTTTAATTTAATTTTTTTTATTGATATTATATATTTTTATTTTTTAATATATTTTATTTTATTAAAATATTTTTATTTTTTTTATTTCGATTCTATTCTATATTTATTTTAGTTTTATTTTATTTCCTTTTTTTTTTAATATTTATTTTTGTTTGATTTAATTTTACTTAATTTTAATATTATTTATATTTTAATTTTAATTTAATTTTTATTTAACTTTTATTTTATCTTTATTTGGATTCTGTTCTATATTTATTTTAGAGTTGTGTTATTTCCTCTTTAATTTTATTTTTATTTTTATTTGATTTTGTTTTATTTAATTTTTACTTAATTTCTATTTTAATTTAATTTTTTTTTTATCTTTGTCTTATTTATGTCATGTTTATTTTAGATTAAATTTTTATTTTTTTTCTATTTTATATACTTCTTATTTTGCTTTTATTAAATTTACTAATATATTGTTATAAATATATATTTTTTTATAAATTTTTATTTTATTTGTAGCTAATTTTCCATTTATTTAAATTGTAATTTAATTTTTATTTATCTTTGATTTGTTTATGTATTTATTTATATATTTGATTATACCCAATTTAAGATTGAGTTTTAATTAAATATTCTTATGAGGTCTTTTATCAATCAATAAATTAATTATATTTACTGATGCTTGCCATGAGTTTCCTTGCTGTAATTTCCCCCATCAGATTCAATAATCAAATTAAAGAGTCCCTTTAATATTTTTGGCAGGCCGCTTTACTTGTCTACGAGCTTTGGGTATTTCTGCCTGGTTATTTGTAGTTAATCCAATGCATATTTAAACTTTTATCACAGGCTGCAGCAGCAGTGGCACTCACAGTCCGATGCTTAGTATCTGTTTTCGGTATTTCATGCCCCTCCCCTGGCCACAGCTATCCTCCCTCCTCCCTGAGTTGGCAACCATTCGCAAATTCGCTTCAGACAACACACGGCGTATGCGTAATGCCAAAAATAACCAAAACACTAACCCAAACAGAACGACATAAAACCTTAAAACTCACACGAGCACACATCTACATACACGTGTGCGCACTCACACACTCACACACACACACACACACAAAAAGTAAATAAATATGCTAATAAATTTTTCAAAATAAATCTGTAATAGACAGAACAGATAGAGCTACAAAATAACGCTCGTCGACTAAATGCAACTGCTCTCTCTCTCTCTCTCTCCCGCTCTCTCCCACTCTATCTCTCTGTATCTCTTTTGCACATTTTGCATCTCGCCTCTCCCTTTGCCGGCTGTCTATCTCCGTCTGTCATAGGGAGCTGTAACCAAGCAACATGGCAAAACTTTTTAATCCACGTTCGGAAAAATTTTTCACACAAATATTTACACAACTCTTCGCTCTAACGATTTGCGCAAACATGAGACACACACACACACACACACACACATACGCGCAATTTTTGATGTCGATAAGCACACACACACACAGACATAGACAGACATTTTAATGTTTGTAAAGCTTTTAAATGCTTCACACACATAAATTCTTGCTTTCCGTTTCCGTTTTCGTTTCTCTTTCTCTGTCTGTTTTTGCCCCTCTTTTTTTGCATAGAAATTGTTTCCTCCTTTCTTCACATCCCACATAAATGTGTGTGTGTGTGTGTGTGTGTGTGTGTTTGGGGCAAATGGTAAAACAAATAATAAAACACTGCAAAAATAAATAAATGAAAAATTGTAATAAGAATTTATGATATTTTTAGAGGGACAAAAACGGCAGGAAAATCCACATTGGGGAGTAATTGGGCGCCTCGAGGGAGGGAGGGGGCCGGGGGCGAATGACACTGTGTGTAGCAAGGGCTGGAGGTGGGCGGGAGACGAGGCGCTTCAGCGCATTTACAAATCTGTTGTTGATTTTCATTTTTGCTGTTTGTCTGCTAAACACAAAACAAACACAAAACAAACACAAAACAGACACAAAATCGCGAACCAAAGCCAAAGCCGAATGGGGTTAGTGGAGGGGGAGGGGGAGGGGGAAGCTGGTAGCGGGCGGGTGCTGTGAATACTTCTTGAACTTCTCACACAGAGAATCCCATTTCAAATTATTTTTAAATAATTATTTTTAAATTTAAATCTCGCTTTTCATTTTTAAACTTTATTTTCTTGGAATTCGAGTGAATTTTTTATATATTTTATAATTTTAATTTTAAGCATTCATTTAAAGCTTTAAGTGTTATTCAGAAATATACATTTATTTTATAAAATAATTAATATTTTTAAGTAACTATTAAATGATTATTTATTTATTTATATATTTATTTTTTTATTTATTTATTTATTTATATATTTATTTGTATTAAAAATCTTGAACTTAAATTATATAAAAATTAAATTATATTAAAGTAATTTATTTATATATTTATTTATTTAAATTTTTATTTGTATTAAAAATCTTAAGCTTAAATTAATAATAAAAATCATTAAATTAAAAACATTTTTTTATATATTTAATTAATTATATTTTTATTTATATTACAAATCTTGAGTTTAACTTTTCAAAAAACTAATTAAGGTAAAAAAATTTATTTATATATTTATTTATTTATATTTTTATTTATGTTAAAAATCTTGATTTTAAATTAAAAAAAAATGAATTGAATTAAAAAATTAATTTATATATTAATTTATTAATATTTTTTTTATATTAAAAAACTTGATCTTAAATTAAATAAAAATTAAATTGAATTAAAAAAAAAATAAATTAATATTAATTATAATTGTAGATAATTTTGTATTTTTTTTTTTAAATTACGAAAATTCATTAAAAAACTTGATCTTAAATTAAAAAAAAAAATAAATTAAATTTAAAACAAATATAAGTTAATATTAATTATAATTGTAGATAATTTTGTATTTTTTTTTAAATTACGAAAATTCTGTATATTTTTTCATATATGTATTAAATAATTTTTTTTTTACTTATGACTTAAAATTTAATTTAATACTCAGAAAAATTCTATAATATATTTTGTCTTAAAAAATGTCCTACTTTTAATTTTTAATTTTTGCGAAATTCCATTTTTTTTGTTGCTAAATTTAGACTTTGCTGGGAACGTGAACTGAAAGTGGGAGATAGGAGATATGATGGATGATGAATGGTAGGGGAAAAAGGATGTGGGAAGGATGTGGATGCTAACATAGTTTTAAGTCTGTCATCAAAATTGACCCCCCTCCCCCCCCAAATATACAACAAAATGAAATATTTATTGATATGTTATTAAATATGGCGTCGGTTGTGCAAACACAAATGCCACACACACACACATACAACCACCCAACGTACGACACACACACAGACACACACACACACACACATAGACATACACACTTCTATTGATTCTCACGTTCGAATGGAATTGTCCTTTCCCCTGACTCCTTTGTCTGTCTCGTTGTCTTTCACCTCCTCCTCCTCTTTCCCAATCGCTCCCCACCCCCCTGCCGCACCCCCTCCCGCCCCAGAACACTTTCTAGTCGTCAGAGTTTGCCTGTGGATTTTGTGTCTGTCGTTTTTCGCATTGTTTGCTTTGATTTTATTACAATTTTTATGTTGATTTTGCTTTTATTGCAATTCAATGTGAATTCTTTGTTGTTTTTGTATCTCTTCCTCTTCCTCTCACCCTCACTCTCTTTCCTTTTCTTTCTATGTCTGTGTCTGTTTCTGTTTCTGCTTCTGTTTCTTTTGTTGCTGTGATTTGGTATTTTTGTTATTGTTTTTCCCACTGCTACGCATTCGTTTTGCACAAATTCAGCAGAAATCACAAAACTGCACAAAATTCGCTTAGATCAACAGAAAATAAGACAAAATATTCCACCCCTCCCCCTCCCCCCTCTTTGTGTCTCTGGCTCAGCCTCCATTATGTATATAAACAACAAGCAATAAAAATTCATAATATCCCCCCCATTAAGATCCGTACATCTATATGGACTCCGCCCGGGAGATCATAAAAAATGAGTTTTATTATTGGCCAGAAGCTCGCAAATTAGTTTTAAGGTCCTTGCCAGGCTGCCCATTGGATTTCCTTGGCCATGGACATGGCCTACGAAGTACACAAGTTCAGGAATTACTGAGAAGCCAAGGACTTGACTTCACTCACTTTTTTCAGAGCGGGGAATTTCAATGAATTTCTTTACCCACGATTTTTTTGCCTTTCTTCAAAATTAAATAAAATTTTTAAAAATTCAAATTAATTGAAAATATATAAAATTTGGATTCTTCCTAATTTTAATATATTTTTAAAAATATTTTAATATTAAAATTAAGTATTACATTTTTTAGACTAAATATCGAAAATCGGAACTTTGAATATTTTTTTTATTGATTTTTTTTATTTATTAAAATTTTAATAATTTTCGATCGATTTCTTTTTTATATCAATTGCAGCCTTTGGCTTTGATTAAAATAATATTATGACTAACCTTGAATGCAAAATGCCAGCAAATGATTTATTAGAGTGCCGGAAACTGGAAAGGTGAGGAGAGGAGCAGCACTCGATTCACGCATCTCATGCACATAATTCAGGTCCTCCAGTTGAACGGCTTTGAGTCGTCCGGGGAGTCGTCCGAGGAGTCGTCCGGGGAGTCGTCCGGGGAGTCGTCCGGGGAGTCGTCCGGGGAGTCGTCCGGAGTCGTCCAACTTGCTTGGACTGCTACCAATCGAATCCATTCAAATCCAATCAAGTGTGATGCAAATGATGCCCCATCTGTTGCTTGCACATTGTTCAGCACTGGTGCCACATGTTGCCTGCTGCCAGCTGGTCAGTTGCTCGTCAATGGAGCCTCCTGTCACTTGCAATGGTGCCAAAATTGATGTGCTGCGTCTCATCAAGGAACAATGATAGGCACGGCGAACACACCTTGCACCTCGGACGCTCGGACGCTCGGACGTGTTGCATGAGGTCCAACAGCTCTGTGGGTGCAACCTATCTGCATGTGTATCTCTGTGTTCATAACTCGTGTAATAAAGCTGTCTATTGTCGCCCAGAAAGAACACGTGTCTGCGGCAACACCGACACAACAGCAGCAACAAAAGAGGAGCACGAATATGAAGAAGATGACAGGGAGAAAGGGGAAAGGGGAAAGGGGAAAGGAAAGATGAAGGGGATGCGAAGGAAGAAGTGGTGGAACGGCAACTGCATCAAGTGGCTGCCCACGTAAAAAGTGTGTGGCCCAAACCGGACGAGTGCGTCTCGATGTGACTCGCTTGGGATGGGCCCCACCTCGATGTCTAGATAGATTGAACTAGATTGCAACCACAAGGATAGAGTGAGATGGTGAGAGGGCGTGGGCGGGAGGTGGGCTGAGGTGAGGTGAGTCCGTCAACAGTGCCTGTCAATATGTGCATACGGGTGCGAGTACAAATGCGTGTACACATGTTTGTCTTGACTGTGAAAAGGTCTGCCCCAGGATGAGGCATGAGATTGAGGCACTGCCTGTCGACGTGGCAATGGCTGTGGCAGTGGCTGTGGCTGTGCCTGTGCCTGTGGCTTTGGCTTTGGCTCTGCCTGTGGTTGTGGCTGTAGCTGCAGCTGTGTCTATATCTACGTCTGCGACTACAACAGCGACTGCGACAGCGCCTGCGACTGCGACTGCGACAGTGACTGCGACTGCGACTGTGACGGTGACTGCTTGTACGGGAAAGAGAGGCCAAGGCTTGGGTCTGCGGCTGAGCGATGGCCGCTTCATTTGCATTAAATAAGCTGAAATTCATCAGCGGCACGCTCCATTTAAACGCTTTATGCACTGCGGTCAGTGGAGCAATCAGCTTCGTCCTGTGGCCCGACGCTGGGGCCACGCTTTCCTGGGATCAGTGGCAAGCAGTCAGGGTGCTGGAGCCGTTCGTATGCCTCACTAAAACCGTACGAAATTATCGTTTAATTAACCGAGGAGCTGAGCGTTCCATCTGAATGTTAACCCGGAGGGGCAGGGCAGAGCGACGAGAGGCTTGTGGTGTGTTTTGGCTGCTGCCTTGCGTCGCGTCGCGTCGCATCGCGTCGAAAGATTAGTCCAAATTGTGGCTGTCTCTGTTGGCGCCGTTCCGCTCCATTTGAGTGAAAGGTCAAACGCTCTTCTATGCGATTCTCAAGTGCACTGATGTGCCCTCAAAGCAATGATGTGTGTGGTATATGAGATAAGAAACGGGATAGGTCATGTGGAGTCCAGCATATCGACAGGATATTCTATGCATATCTCAAGCTTGACTTTGCTTTAGAAAAAGATAAGGATAAGAATAGGGTAAGAATAAGGATAAGAATAAGGATAAGGATAAATATAAGGATGAGGATATGAATAAGAATAAGGATAAGAATAAGGATAAGAAGAAAGGTAAAGATAACGATGAGACTAACCACCTTTCTCTGCGATTCTCAAGCTCTCAAAGTAAGCTTAACGAAATCCGAAATATATTGATTTTATTTCTAACCCATTAAATCAGTTATAGGATTATTGATGTGAGCCTTTTTCTTACCGCATCAGGATATACAGACATTATATATTTCTTCCTGCCATTCTCTTAATATTCTCTTTACAGGACAATCCCAAGGTCAAGGTTCAAGCGCTTGAGTCATGGAAGTCATTTTATACCTATCATTGGAAAGGCAATCTCTTCCTTCTTCAAAGAAGTGGAAAACCAAAGTCAAGCGATAAGTTATATTTTATCCGAGGACTTTCCATTTTTTTCGATTTTTTTAGATATTCAAACTTTTCGATGGATAAAAAAATATATGAAAGATTAAATTGGGAAAAAGCCGCTGCAACCAATTAGCAATTTCTGAAGCTGGGATATGTCATGACGTGGGAAGAGTTGGGATTATGTGGAAGAATGATAAATAAAGAAATAAAGAAAATATCTAAAGATTTGTCAGATTATAAAATATATAGCTTAAGTTACACTTTCCGAGGAACTAACTCGTTGCCTTGGAACGTATGTCCCCTTCGCAAGGATCTCCCCGAATGTATTTCATGGCTCTGGCATATTAATTGTTTCGTGGAGTTACCCTCGGTGTAGCTTTCGCCAGCTGGAACTGGAACTGGAACTGGAGTTGGAGTTGGAACTGTAGTTGAAGTTGGAGTTGGAGTTGAAGCTGTAGCCGGAGTTGGGGTTGGAGTATCGCATGTCGAATTGCTAGGGCAAGGGAGTGGGCGGGGGTGAGGGTGAGGTCGGTGCATGCGCTGGTGGCGTTGCTGACGTTGCAAGGTGTCAAAGTGACAGGCCTTAATACTCTTTTCGTAACAATTTTTCAACGTTACGGTTTTTGGTGTCATTCCGTTTGTTTCGTTTCGTTTCGTTTTGTTTCGTTTCGAATCGCTTTGCTGGCCATAAACAGGAGCTTCTGTTGAAGCTGAAAGTGTGCACTCGCATGTGCATGCAGCACGCAAGTCCCACTCTCGGTCACAGCTCCGGCTCCTTAAAAGGCCCCAGGTGGCAGCTCTACCTGGTCTAGTGCCTTCGTCCGACCACATATTGAGTTTATCAAATATTAACACATTTTCGAGCGCTGACATATGCGGGTCCCTTCACAGCTCCAGTCCCTGCTCCTGTTACGCATGCGTTCCCTTCAGTTGCCCGCCGCTGCCTACCGTCGGCTTCCGCTCTTGCCTTCCACACACATACATATATCCTTACCTTCTTCTGGCTCAGCTGGCACCCCAGCTCAATAACCCAGTCACAGTTGCAGTCGCAATCGCAGTCACAGTCGCAGTCACAGGCACAGGCACAGTCATAATCGCAGTCACAGTCGCAGTCACAGTTGAAGTCAGAATCGCAAGCCTATGCATTCAGTACAAAGACTCGGTTCCTGTTCCAGTCACTGCCTAGCCACGCTTGGACATGCCCATGTCCATGTCCATGTCCATGTCCATGTCCATTGTCATGTCGTGAGCTTAGCGTGAAATGACATTGCGTGCTCACAATGGAAACGCGGCCAAAACCGAATACTGAATACAAAACAGTAGCATTGCATGTGTGGACGCCAATGGATACGAAGACGCAAACAAATGGCGAACTGACGGCCCAACGAGCACTCATATATCATCGGGACGGGCCTGACCCGGGGAGTATGCATGGCTTTTGTCTACGAGGGCGGCTCCAAGACTTACCATGAGACCAGAAGAGACCTGGTCACGGCACAGCTGAAATGAGCTCTTAAGCAAGTCCTTTGAAACCGAGGCTCCCGACTAAAGTAACCTGGACTAAGATCCTTCATTTAATTAGTTATCCTGCCTGGTATAAAAATCGCTTATTGTTTCCTTTCAGATTTGAGCAGCTACTGAGAAAGGTTCTAGTTTATTTTTTTGAGAAGAAGACAGGGGAGATTTATGCAAGGACATTTCAGGTGAATTAATTACAGCTGTTGCCTAAGGTCCTATTTCTGTCAAAACATTCAGTACTCCTGGAGCCAACCTCTGGCACAATCGACCGCCTAACTGAACTAATAAGCCCCACAACGAATGCAGCTCCCGTTTGTTGCCTTTGTTTGGCATTTGAAGTTGTATCGTTTTAATGACAAAACACGAGCAACGTATGCCACTCCCCACTTCGAACTGTCCACCCCCCACACCTCAGTCCCCCCACTCCCACTTGCAATCACCATTCGCCACAATTTACTTTCCACCACCCACTTCTCTGTCCCCCCGGTTCACTCCTTGCACTACTTAAAGCAGTTGAATGCAGGGGTAATTCAGTACTCGTCCATCCGCCCAGCCACCCAGCCGCCCAGCCGCCTAGTCGCCTAGTCGCCCAGCCGCCCATATGCTTATCTGCCCAGCTGTCCACCTCCCGTTGGGACAGGCAGCAAAGTGTCAGCGCACCGGCGACGTGAATCTTTTAGCCTCGCCTGACACTTGGCAGCCGTGGCGCCTCCTGGAAATTGAAGTAGGTTTGCGTGTCAGCAGCAACAGTAGCCAGCAGTTTCAATTGATTCACTTCGAACTGGTTCGTTTCGAAAAGGTTCACTTCGTTTGGTTCATATTGTTTGGTTTAAGCTTTTTGGTGCGCTCAGGTCACTTTGAATGGTTCACCTTGTCTGGCTCATTTTTAGTCGCTCACCTTCCGGATCCAATTCAAATGGTTCACTTTGAGTAGCTCATTTCAAGTGGTTAACTTTGTCTGATTCACTTTGACTGGTTCACTTTTAATAGTTCACTTTCCTCACTCACTTCAATTGGTTCACATTGAAAATTTTACTTTAAGAGGTTCACTTTTCTAACTCACTTTGACTGGTTCTTTTTCAGTGGTTCACTTTCAGTGGTTCACTTCAAATAATTAACATTGTCTTGTTAACTTTAAGTGGTTCACTTTCCTCACTAACCTCGACTGGTTCTTTTTTTTAATGGCTTAGGTTTAGTGGTTCACTGTCTTAACTCACTTCGACTGGTTCATTATGAGTGGTTCATTTTAAGATGTTCACATCGACTTTGTTTTATTCACTTTGACTGGTTCACTTTTAGTGGTTCACTTACCTGAATAACATTTGAATCGTTCACATTAAAAATGTCTCTTTGAGTGGTTCTTTTTTAGTGGTTCACTTCGAATGGTTAACTTTGTTTGATTGACTTTTAACTTTTAACTTTTAACTCTTAATTTTTTACTTTTCTTGCTAACTCTAACTGCTTCATTATGATTGGTGCACTTTGAAGGGTGCACTTTGACTGGTTCACTTAAGTGATAGACTGGTGCACTTCGACTGGCTGACTTTGTATGGTTCACTTAAGTGATAGACTGATTCACTTCCAATAGTTCACTTCGACTGGTTCACTTTTACTGGTTTACTTTGACTGGTTCACTTTGACTGGTTAATTTTGACTGGATCAATTTGACTGGTTAATTTTGACTGGATCACTTTGACTGGTTCACTTGGACTGGTTCACTTTGACTGGATCACTTTGAATAGTTCACTTAGACTGGTTTACTTTGACTGGTTCGCTTTGACTAGTTCACTTGGACTGGTTCACTTGGACTGATTTGCTTTGAATAGTTCACTTAGACTGGTTTACTTTGACTGGTTCGCTTTGACTAGTTCACTTGGACTGGTTCACTTGGACTGATTTGCTTTGACTGGTTCACTCTACCAGGTTGACTTAAGTGACTGACTGAGTGGTTCACTTTATTTGGAAATAGTTCCTATTGCGCTCTTCCAGACTCCCAGACTTCCGGCCTCTTGTCACGCGTCCTTATTTTTCAGTTATTGTTCTCCCTTCATTCATTCTTCTCTCTTGCCTTTTCTTTATCCAATTTGTTTTCTCTTCTCTCACCGCCCGAGCCCCTTAATTCATGGATTCCGCTTAGGCACTACGAAGCACTCAAACCGTCAGATCGACGTTCATGTTTCGATGAGTCTCCTGTTTGAAGGAGGTATCCGTGGCTGTCGACAGGATTATTGATACACTGTTATAAGGGATTAAAAAAAGGATATTCAGAGTTCGTTGTTACCCCCGGCCTAATTGAAAAAAGTTGCCTTTCGACAGCAAAAGATCAAACATTGTTTGCTGACATTGCGTGGCACGCACAAGCGGCTGAGTTGCACGCTGCAGGTTGCACGTTGCCAAGTTGGCAAGTTGTCAGTGGCAGTGACTCACATGTGGATAATTGTGAACGGCGAACCGACTTGTCGGCCATCGTCTTGATTCCACAAAAATTGAGTCATTAGGCGCGGTGGTCAGGGAGGTAATCAGCAATCAGCCGACCGCAAACAACGGCACAATCTCCATTAACCGATCAAAGCATCATTAAGAGCCAAAGCTATAGGCCAATTTTGTGGTTTAGCGTACATCCATTAATGTACGTACATCTATCTATCTCTGTGCTTACACACACACACACACACGCACACACACACGCACACACACGCACCTTTAAATGATCATCGCGCGTGACTAACTGAGCTGCATATTCGGAAGCATTTATCACGATTCTGTACAGTTTTATGCCTTGCCAGAACGTCATCATCCTGACGTGGGCTATGAGTGATGATGCCAGCATCAGGTCGTCCGAAGGATGTGCATTGGAAGGGAGGATGGAGGATATGCGCTAAGTTCGCTCTAAACGCCATTAAATGTTAACAAATTCATTTTTGGGAAAATAATGAAATCGGAAACGCAAAAAGTGCAAAGCACACCCACTAACTTACACTCACACACACACACACACACACGCACACTTACATACAGATGCATCCATTCACACACACACTCACACTTGGAATTCCCCCTTGTCCAGTTCAGTTCAGTTGGCCGTAGGCATCCTTCTGCCTACAGCCCCGACTCTGTTGCATTCACCCAGTGTCCTTGCTGTCCCAGGCTGTCCTGCCGCTGATAAACGCACGTCACACGTCAGTCCAGGATAGACGAGTGCTTTGCCTTGCTGGATTGATGGCCGGACAGATTGAACATCGCACGTTACTTGCCCATCTAAACCAGGACATGGGGCCCGCGGCCCAGGGACCGGGGCCGGGGCCAGGCACTGGGCTCACTGTGCTGATGGACGTTTAATATGCGTTTTAGACAAGGATATAGCTCTATGTTCCTCTGTGTCCTCGATGTTCTCACATGTGTGTGTAGCCGAGTGTGAGTTGGAGTGTGTGTGTTGGTGTGTGTGTGTGTGTGTTGGCCTGTGTAGTGCAATGCCTGTCTGCATGCCTCGTTGCATGGCCTTCATGTTCATCTCCACCCCCTGGGCACCCAGCCAGGACTCCTTCCATGACCATCAGCATCATCAGTGCGTGGCTAGTTTTGCAACGCCTGCAAATGTATTTGGGTATCTGAGCATCGGGCACCAAATTCGTCATGGCCAGAGATATCGCTCCGAAGCAGCAGCAGCAGCAGAGGCAGCAGCAGAGGCAGCGGCAGTAGTAACAACAACAACAACAACAGCCACTCCATTGTTTTGTATTAAATGCTATCATGCTGCCGTGTCCAGGCCACATCCAGCATCCAGCATCCAACAGGCCACATCAAACATCCAACAGGCAGCGAGCAACTGCTAACGGCCAAGAGGCGATGGCCAACGGCTAACGGCAACGAACGATGGACGATGGACGATGGACAACGGATAAGGGACGAAGGACGAAGGACGTGGGACGATGGACGATGGACGATGGACAACATCCATCACATATTGTTTATAGCACACAATTCGTTGCTCATAGTTTGTGGCCCTTCTAGTACTTCATGCCGCACTACCCGCACTCCCCGCACCCCCCTTGCAGCTTATCTTCTCCCCACTGCGATGTCCACACTCTGCCTTCTCCCTGCCATCGCAGTTGCTGCTCGTTTCTTGATGCTTGTCGTAGGTGTGAATGCGCGCACATGTGTCGAACAAAGGCACAGCATCACACACACACACACAGCCGAGCACACACATAAACACGAACACACACACACATGCACACAGACAAAGGAAAGCCCATCCCAATGCCCACTTCCATTTGCCATTTTCATTCTCCGGCCCTGCCCTCCCCCTGCCCAACCACTGGCCACACCAACACAATTAACCATTTGAAGTGTGGAGCCGCTTAAGGTTTCACGCCGCCCCACCCCGCCACATCCCCGGCCCCATCCCCACAGCCATAACAAATGACACGCATGCACATGTCCACGACATTAATAAACCTGCCCCGATATTAACCTCGCATATTAACTTTGTTGTTGTTGTTGTTGTTGTTGCGGTTGTTGTTGTTGTTGCGGTTGTTGTTGTGGTTGCTGTTGTGGTTGTTGTTGCTGTTGTTTTATTGTTGCTGCCATTGTTGTTGTTTCTGTTTCTGTTGCTGCTTTCCTTGATGCTGTTGTGTGTGTGTGTAACGATTTAAGAAATAACTGTTGTCCTCCGTTATTCACAAGAATGTTTATTGCTTGTATCTGATATCCTTTTCATCTGCTCGTCCTTTACAGGAGCCACAAATAGTATAAAACAGACTTATTATCGAACTCTATTCGTATATAAACTAATGTAAGGACCCTGGGATAGTGCCAGGGACGCCAGCAAACCTCTTATCCTGTGCAGCCGAACAAACATAACATTTTATCTGGAATTGAAAACAATTAAATGGAGCCCGAATATATCGAGAATAGATTAGAGGCAATAAATTCCAGACTCATCTCACTCAAAATCAACATTCATGCAGTTGAGATAAAAAATCGAAAATAAAATATAAATAAAATCTAAATATTTAAAAGAAAATCCTTCAAGCTTCGAAGCTTTTCAAATTGCATGCCAAACTATCAATATTTAATTAAAACTTAAAAATGCAAGAAGCCAATTAAAGCTTTAAGGCAACCAAGAAAAAAGCTCGAGATAAGAGCAAAGCGCGAGCTGCGATTTGAATGGATAAATGTCCATTCACTTTGGACTCACATTTAAAAAAAAAATAAATAAATAAATAATAATATATATTTCTACATTTGTATGTAAATATATTTAATAACAATAAAAAAAATAGTTTTTAATGTTAAAAAATTCTAAAAGTAACTATTTTTATTTAATTAGTTATTTTAACAGAGACTAAAAACTACGCTTTTATTTGGCTGCTTCAAAAGCTTTGCCTTGTTATTACGAAGGAAATAAGCTTAGCCATGCGTCAGCCAATCGTTGATCCCGTTACATGGCACGATCGTAGTGGCCATCATGTGAAAACAGTGTGGCCATTTCCTGTTTATATTAAAATGATGAAACTTTGCTGATCTGTAAGGTTGGGGTAAAAATATGTAGATTTCTATATTTTCTCAGCCATTCAAATTGCGCTTATTGAAAAAATTCTTCATTTTGTTTCTTAAAAATTTATACAAATAATATATATTTAAATTTAATTTATATATATAAAAACATGCAAAAAAAATATATGTGGCTTTATTGTAGCTGAAAGATTTTTTAAAATATTGAAATTTCCGTAAAAAAAAATTATCGTTTTTCTGAAATGTTTAATGGAAAGGATTTTGAGTTGAGTTTGAAGTGAAAAGACGCAGTTTGTTTTTTGATATATTTTTTTTTATTTTATATTTTTTAATTCTTTTTTTTTTTGTCTTTTATTAAAGATTTATTTTTCTTGTTTATCGTTTTCTGTTTCTCGTTCCATCCTTTCTTCACTTTCTTTATCTTCTGTCTGTTAACAATTTGTGTGCCTATTTATCATTGATTCGCTTTGTTCTTCTCTTTTGATACCCTCTCTCTCTTCTTCATCATCCACTCTCCTGACCCCACTCTCATTCTCTCTCCCTCTTCCCCTTTTCTCGCTCTCTCTCCTGTATATCATATATTAGAATTTGCATGTGAGATATTCGAATTTTTTAAGGTTTCCTGTTCCGGTTGATGTTGACGTTGATGTCCTCCATCTTCTTGATGTTTTTGTTAATTAATAAACTTACGCATTATGCTAACACTAAATACTTTTTACAATAATAATAATAATAATAATAATAATAATAATAATAGTAATAATAATAATAATAATAGGGCATGTGGCCGCTGTTCAGGGCCAATCATTTTAATATCAATCGAGAACTCAAATTGTTAGCGGTTTTCCTTATTTATGTTTCTACATGTTTTAGGTTGTTACGTTTTATCGCCATTCGCCTTTCGCGATTTTCTTTATTTTGCGTTTCTCTGTTTTCTTCTGAGCTATATATATATATAGAAATGTTTTTTTTTGTTTTTGTTTTATAGCTTTTGCTTGATTTTTATTAAATATCAATTTTTATTTTTGTGTTGGTTTTACTAGTTTTACATTTTTGATATTACATTTAATTAGCATTTGTAAATATTTTTTGTTTTCTTTGTTTTTGTGTTTCATTCATAAATTTGTTTATAATAAATTATGTAGCTTACTAGCTAGGACCACAAAAAAAAAAAAATAGTTTACTATGTGTGCTGCTGTGTATAGCTTTATATATGTATACGTCAATACATATAAACACATATATATAGATATATATACATATATATGTATATATATATATATATGTGTTTATAAATATATATTTATATATATCATACTTGTTGTTTTTTGTTTTTTAATTATATATTTATAAACTTAGAGCCTAGGAAACTACACAAGTTCATGTCTAGTTACGTTTATGTTGTTAGACAACGATCATAAAATATTTTCATATTTTTTGTTAAATAAAAAAATAATAAAAAAATGCAAACAAAGAGATTTCTTTTGTTTTATATATATATGTAGGTTTTTCATATATCATAATATAAAAATGTGCTAATTTACAAAAAAATAATAATATTATTTCTTGTGTCTGATTTTGTTATATTCTTTCTTTTGCTTGCTAACACGATTTTTAGGCTACTTTTATTTTGTTTTTGTTGTTTTGTTTCTTTTGTTTATTACACACATACACACATTAATAGGTTATTACAGACAAGACAAGTTTAGTTAATAGATTTGATTTTGTTTTTCATTTTTATTTCTTATATTTTTGCATTTCATTTTGTTAGATTTAATTTAAAAAAAAAAAACTATATTTATTTTTTTTTTTTTTTATATATATTTATAGTTGTTTTTTATGTGCTGCGCCCATTTTAATGTACATTTAGAGATTTTTCTGTTAGTTTTTGCTTGTTTTTCTATTCATTTTTAAAAATAATTTACAAATATTTTGGCGCAGTCATAAAAAAGCACTAAAAACAATAAACAGAATAATAATAAAAACAACAAAACCAAGCCGAGCAGCTGTTTATTTTTTTGTCTTTGTATTCGTGAGGGGAGCGGCGGGTGTGCGAGGCGGGCTGGCCAACACGAATTTCTCCTCATTTGAATGGTGAGTGAGCGAGCGCGTGCATATTATTTGACAGCTCTTGCTCTCACTCTCAATCGACTCGGAGTGTGTGCGACTGGTTGTCGGAAAAAGCGAGACAACACGATTGTGTGCGCAGTGGGCGGCGGCAGCGACGACGACAGCAACAACGACAACGACAACGGCAACGACAGCGGCAACGACAACGCAAACGACACATCGAGAACGACAACGACAACGACAACGACAACGGCAACGACGATGCGATGCGATGCGATGCGATGACGATAACGACGATGACGACGACGACGACGACAACTGCTGCGACTGCGACGAAGTTTTGTCACTGCCGCTGCTGATGCTGATGCTTTTGCTGTTGCGGCTGTTGCGGCTGCTGCTGCTGCTGCTGCTGCTGTTTTTACGCTATTTGCTGATATTTTTGCTGTTTGTGGAGCTTTCTATTTACTGTTGTTGCTGCTTTTGGTGTGGCTGTTGCTTCTACTCCTCCTCACGTTGTTGTTGCTGCTGACGCTGCGTAAAGGTCTTGAGAAACAGCAAGCGTGTTGCCAACTGTTTTGTATATTACCAAACAAGACCTTCATTTTGCATATTCTGTGGTTCGCTGAAGTTCGCCGAGCTCATGAATTCGGGCGAAGCGGTGCGCGGGCCATTTTGTTGTTGCTGTTGCTGCTGCTGTTGTTGCGTCTGGCTTGCTTGTTGCGCATTCTGTGCCGCCTGCTGTTGCTGCTGCTGCTGCTGCGCGGCCGCCTGTTGCAGCAAATGCTCAGCCGCATTCGGAGGCGGCGGCGGCGGCCCAACAGCAGTTTGTAGCTGCATCGGCGGTGCACCCGCCTGACTCAGAAATGTTGACTCGGGCGTTAAACCAAATTCATTTACCATCGGTATTGGGCCACTGTGATCCATTGGTCCACCTGTTATGCAACGAGCAGATAAATGAGAATATATTTACAGTTAGTGCTGAGCTTTTATGGCTTAAATCTACAAAAATGCGTCTCTTCTTTCTGTCAACTTGTAGATCGACTTAAGATTGGCATTTAATTTAAACTTGTATTAACTTTGGATAGAAACTAAAATGAATTTAATCGCGAATTATGTGAATTATTTACCTGGCGCATTGAAGGGCATCGGTCCGCCGGGATGGCCGGGAAAGAAGGGTCCGTCGTGTGGATGGAAGGGCCCTCCGTAGCCAAACTCAAATTTAGCATCTGCAGCAAAGTAGGGAAAACCGGGTCCATCGTCTAGCCCGCCCGGCGAGAGATTCATGGGAAAGCCGCGCATTTTGCGCGCACCGCCAAAGAACGGCGGACGTCCCATGCTGGTGATTTGCTTCATGCGACGCTCCTTCGATCGCTTGTTCTGGAACCAGACCTGCAATGTAGGGGAATGGGTGGGGAGGGGAAACGTTAGTATTTGTTTTTGCTGTGTATCGCTGTGTGTGTGTGTGTGTGTGTGTGTGTGTGTGTGTGTCTGCGCATATTGTGAGTGAGCGGTGACTCCCCCCTTTGGCCCCATCAACTTGATTGTATCTCTCTCCCACTCTCCTACACTATTCCTCTCACTCTTCTCTTATCCCATCCCATCCCATCCCATTCCATCCCATTCCTTCTTCTCCCTCCCTCTAATTGTTGTTGTGCTTGCATTGATGCTACCGCTACCGCACCGGGCGGCCGTTGCAAAATTAGCTCCGGTCGCGACATGAAGCAATGGAGAGGCTGATGGCTTGAGGAACATGGATCGTGGATTGTGGATGGCGGATGGCGGATCGCGGATCGGGAGTCGGGAGTCGGGAGTCGAGGATCTCTGATCGCTGATCGCGAACTCTGCATCGAGACGTAAGTCGCTCCCCGGTTCCATTTTACGACGTTCTGCATCGTTTCGGGTGCTCCAGAAGCACCGTGCACAGCATGAAGAGTAATAAAATAAAAACATATTTCAAAATTTTTAGTGGCACCTTTTCTCTATATTTTTTTGTCCCATTTTTGTTTCCTCTTGTCTTTTCTTTTTTCCCTTTTCTTTTTCTTTTTCTTTTTGTTTTTGGCTTCGCTCAGTTCTGTTGTCGTTGTTTTTGGCATTTTAATATTCATATCCTGGACGCGTTTTTTAATGATCTTTTGCTGGCGGTCAACCAAACTGATTTTAGTTTTAGTTTTTTTTTTTTTTTTTTTGGTTTTTGGATTTTGCAAACTTTTCTCAATGAAATTTTTTGATTTATGCGTTTGGCCTTTGTTTTCTTTTCTTTTTATCTTTTGTTTTTTTTTTTAATATTTTTGCTTATATATATTTTTTTTTTATCCATTTTTGGTTCTGTGTCCTTTACGTCGCCCTGTGCCGTCCGTGTCTGCGCTTTTGGCAAATAGTTTCCAATGAATTCAGCTTAGATTCTGGGATGTTCGGGGGCCCAGTGCAACATCATCAGCAGCTGTTCCCGTTGCCCGTTGCCCGTTCTAAGAGGCAATTTAAGCGTGAATTTTAATGATGAGCGCCGCTGTCTGCAGTTCATTTGAATTTATATTTTTCGCATTTTTATGAACTCCTGATCTCGGTCCCGTTCACGTTTCCAAAACTGAGCCGCAACAGAAACAGAAACAGAAACCGAAACCGAAACCGAAACCGAAGCAAAGATTCAGACAACCAAACGCAGAGCCCACACCCGAAACCGTACTTCCCATTAGAAACGCGACCTAGACATGCATATGAAATGAAGGAGACCCATCCCGATCTCCCCCTCCCCCATCCCCCTCTACCCTTCCGCTCTCCACTCATCATTCACGGCTCTCCTCTGCCCACGATGATAATGAACTGACATTTCGTGGCAGAGTGGAATTCGCTAGAAAATCGTCAGCCTGTGAGAACCGCGTGCGATCCAGAACTCCGACTTAGAACCACTGTGGCGGCGCACTGGTTGCATAAAAGGAAGTAACATGCTGTGCATGGAGCTGCTCCCAGGTCCGCCAAATGCTCAGACAAACCGTTTGACGTTAAGTCCGATTCCGACACCAAGACCGAGACCGAGACTGAGTCCGAGCCCGAGTCTGAATCCGATTCCGAGTCCGTGTCGAGGGTTTTGGGTGAAACTCTCCGTTCAGGCGTGAGACTTTTGACATCCACGAATTCAAATTTTAGGTATCAATTGGCACATGGATAATTGAATGGATCTCGGAACCACATTGCGTACTCCTTAACTACGAATCGCATAATGATTAAAGCTCGCGTTGATACCCGGATAAAAATTCTATCAATTACAAAAAATCAAGGAATCCAGGAAAAAAATTAACGAAAGGCAACATTAAATAATGCCAAACTAGATCCGATGGCAGGGGTGGCAGAAGGAACTAGTTCAATTTATCGTATTGGCGTCACCAGCTTTGTCCAATTACTTGAAATGCCGCAACATAATAAATAAAATGGTATAGCCGCGAATCCGCGAATCCGCGACTCAGACCTCCTGACATGAACCCTTCCTCATTTGCAATGGCAACTTACATGCACACATACACACATGCAAGTACACTCATGCACGCTCATGTAGATGTGGATATGTGGATATTTGTATAATAGGTTACGCGCTTGTATGTATGCGTGCATGAACGTGTGTGTGTTTGCATTATTTGCTCCGTTGGCCCTGCGGTCACACAATATTTCATTTTCATATGCGGAGCAAAAATAAAAATATAAAGAAACAAACGGCAAATAGCAAAAACTACAAATGTGAAATGGGAAAAAACTAAAGTGGGTTGGGGAGGGGGGAGGGGGGAGAAAAAAACATCGCAAAATGCATTTTGTACTTTGGAATTTGTTTGCTCTATGTTTTGTGGTTACTTCGGTTAGTTATTTGTTTTTGTTTTCGCCATTTTTTGCAATTCCGTTTTTGTTGCTGGCACTGCTCCTCCCTCGCACACACGCACACTTGTTCGTTTTTGTTACATCGACAAAGCAAGAAAACAACAAACGGCGATTGGGAAGAAAATGAAAATATAAAAAAAAAAATAAATATTCCAATTGCATGTGGGCGGACGACAAAGGGAGAGTCACCAGGAGCGCGAGCGTGAGCGTGAGCGGCAGCGGCAGCAATATGGAGAGAGAAAAAGGAACAGAAGTAGTGTGAAAGTTGGAATTCGTTGCTAAGGGCGGGGAGCAGGTGCGGTTGCTTTGTAATTCCTTTGCTACCTCTTTGTTCTGTGTATTTCTTAAAACCCATTTATACAAAACGTACACGAATACGCAAATACATGCATGTGTATGCATATGTGTGTGTACACGACGTAGGAAATTGACAACCAATTGAAAGCTTAACAAGGTTTTGTGAACTCTTTTATATGTATGCATGTATATTATCTTTTGTTTATTAATTCATGGATATTTCAGTAGAAGACCCTTTTTTTAATTATACACCACAGTAGCTATTAAATTATATGCTAAAGAAAAAGCTACAAAGATCAAACTTTCTAACAAACTGCCTAACAAATCTTTAGCAACTACAGCTCCCAACCCAAGTATCAGAGCAGTATGAAGCGTAAGCAATCACGTAAGATATAACGGAATCCCATTTAAGGTGCAGCCGTTTTAAGCGAGTGCAATAAACAAGCAAGTACAAGACCTTAGAATCAAAATGTGAAATAAGTTTAAAAAAGCTCCAAGACCCAAGTGATTTTATTCTTGTGCTTCTGACTGTGCTTATGGGAAAATATGAGCTGCTCATGTGACGGCAGCAGAAGATAAGAAAATGCTTATCTCTATTTTTGATCTGTTTTCTCTCTTCCTTCTAAGTCATTTACGAAAATGAAACTAACATTTCGTATATTCCATTCATATAAGGTCTGACATTCTTCACCCGCAGAAGTAAATGCATATTTTCTCCACACTTGCCGACATGTAGAAATACGCAACTCTACAAATTTTGGTATTTTTTCATTTGAAATGTGTCTGCAGGTAGACTTTATTTAGCATCTTTTCGCTTACTAAATTTTCTCTTTAGCTTTTATTTTCTTTAAAGTAAGAACCTAACATTTTCGATTCGCAATTGCGATGTGCGTGTGTGTGCGTGTGCATGTGTGTGTGACGAAGAGTCTTAATTTTAGTTTGCGATGTTTATTTTGTACATGCGGCGATCTGAGCCCCATCTCTCCGCCCCAACACACGGCGCAGATATGATACGATTTGATATGATATAATGCCGGGGCGGCCAAATTGTTGCTGATGGTGTAATTTGGGCATTGGGTATATAATATTTTATTTCCGCACTTTGGGAGCGAAACAAGAATGAGATATTTGTTTCCAATTTTGTGAAGCTTTCAACAGACTTCTTAAAGGCGCTGATGGTCGGCGGAGGTGCTCGCTCGGTGGGGGAGGGGGCTGGTGGATTGACAGGCGGAGGAGGCGGACGAAGTTGCTCCAAGAAACATTTGAACATTTAGTTAAATTATAGGTTAGGGCCTGACATAAAAGGGCAAACAACGTAACATAATGGCCGTGGTAGCAATCAGGCCCAGAGCCGTTGTTCCTGCCCCCCGCCCGCCCCTATGTCCTTAAGCGAAACATAACAAAATGATTATTGCGCTTTTGACTCGCTGAACGGTGGAACAGGAGGTGAAATGGTAATGGGCATGAGACGAGGCAGCGGGAGCAATATATGAATGTAGATGTGAATGTGGATGTGAATGGGGATGGGGATAGGGATAGGGATAGGGATGGGGATGTGGATGAGGATGTGGATGAAGTGGACGTGGTGGCGGCTGCCACTTGGCAGCTCTTTGGATCGGCGTTGTGTTGAAAATTATAGCAAATTATGTTAAACGGCAGCTCCACGGCGGGGGTGGGGTCGGTATCGCCCGTATTCGCCCATTTTGGCCCGATTTGGCCCGTTTTGGCCTGTTTTGGCCGGCTCGCCGTTTGCCGTTTGCCGTTTGCCGTTTGCCAGTTTTGTGGCCCATTAAAAGGCTTAACATATAATTTGCGAAACCGCCAGTCAAAAGTCAAAGTTGCTTCATTGTGTGACCCGATTGACTCTTAGATTTACTTCCAGCTTCAGCTCCAGCTCCAGCTTCAGCTCCAGCTCCAGCTTCAGCTTTAGCTCCACGTTCGATTTCTCGTTTCGAATTACGGATTACGAATTTGGGATTTGGATTCTGGTTTAGTCTTCATCTCTCTGATTTCTTTCGCCCTTTTTTTGTTTGTCTGAACCTTTAGCTGCCCCTCTGCCCCCCCTGCCTCCTGCTCCACTGCTCCCCTCGATAATTGGATCATTTGTGGCCAAATGTGTGTCACGTTCCCGCGTGCTGATTGACATAATTTGATATGTGGCTCCATTTGCGGATTCGCATCTGACCACGCGATACGCGATACGCGGACGGCGAGCTCCCAAGCTTGGGCTGCGCATCGTTATTAACCCCTTGTTGCCGTTGCTATCAATTCTAATGGCCTTCCTTGAGATGCGTCAATATTTCGCTCCCAATTTTCCAGCAAATAATTAAAAGATTTTCCAACCTTCGCTGAGTGGCAGGAATCGTTACTTTAAGCAAGGATATTATCATTCACTTCAGGCTGAGGACGAAGCTTAAGCCTCCTATCGAAGGGGTGGAGTCTTCCATTATTCGAGTGTTCGACTGCTAATGGAATTTATCTCATATCCTGGCTGGAGTTTTGTGTTTGTGGATAAACTAAATATCTTAGTTTTCCCCCCAGCTTTTCCACTCTTCGTCTTTTTTCTGGGTTTTTTTTTGTTTTTGGGATCCATGACAAAGTCAACTGCAGTTACATGGCCAAGAGACCGTGACTCGGCGCTTATCGTGGCACTCGTCACGCCCCCAGTGTATATTGAGCACTGATGACTCGGCTACCAGCTACCCAGGCCATCAAGTGACCAGGCCGCCAGCGGCTTCCAACTATCGACTACCAACAACCGACTACTGGCTTCCATTTACAGCTGCTCCTCAAAGGGTCCGTCCGGCGCACTTGCAGATACAAAGATACATCCGACGGTGGCCGAGGCGTGAATTGGCCCAATAGATAATTAACTTCGGCTGCTGTCTTTTGGGACTGTCTCCCGGTGATACATGGATGTGCTCTTTCCCATAGGTAAGTGCCTCTTTCTGCCTCTCATCGCCGTTAGATGCTCCGACCAAGCTCGAGCGATGCTCCGGTTGGCCGGGCTGACCCAAAGGGCTAATACGGCTCCGGCTCCTTGGCCCGCATGACATTGCACTTTCTTCACATTGTTTCCTATTGTTGTTTTTGTTTTTGTTTTTGTTTCTATTTTGTTGTTGTTGTTTTGTTTTGTTTTGTTTTTGTCTTTCGGCGGTTTCAATGTCGGTCTCGATTTCGATTTCGATTTCGGGTACAAATAGTTCTTTTTCATTTGTATGGGGCGCTGGTAGCTGGCGCCTCCACGGCGAGGATTAATAGCGAGTTGATGAGTTGTTGAAATTATAATTTCAAGATCCGCAGTCCCCCGCCCCACCCCAAGACCACCATCGGCACAAACGGCAAAATCCCTACCAAAACTGTGTCCCCCTCGGCGCATACTTAATGCTGCGTCATGTTTGTCCAGGCGCCGCCTTTGCCACAGCCTCCAACTCCAGCAAGACTCAATACACCTTCTCCCCACCTCCAGCCCCTCCTCCACCTTCGCTTTCACCCCACCCCCCCCCACTTTCAGCGGCTGCGGCGAGGTCTTCATCTCGTTCCCGAGTAAATGCCTTAAATTAGCCGCTTTTGTGCCTTCCCCATGGCTGATTTATACATTTTTTATTGTTGGCTTTGGATTTGTTTTCTTGTTTGTTGTCTAATTGTTGACCTTTTGAATGGCCAAAACCGATCGAAGTTGGTCAGAAGTGTATAAAGTGCGGCCGTGTGGCCACAAGCACCGCTTTCATCCACCCCCTCCCAAGCGATAACATAATTAGCCAAGATCAAGCGTTTCTCTTCCCTTGACTGGCTCTTGGCTCTTGGCTCTTGTCTCTTGGCTCTTGGCCTTTGGCTTTTGGCCATAAACGTTAAATGCAATCAAACAGTTTCCGCTCAATTAATAAAAGCGTCGATCACAAAATCTTTGGCTAATTAGTGCAGCAATTTTAACGCCACTTTCAGAGACCGATTCCCAGATTCCCCCGGCAGACCTGTTGCCACACCACACACACACACACACACACGCGAGCGCGGACACATCACTCATGCAGAGCTTTGATTTGAGATAAAAAAATTTGTCAACTTCCGTGGCCCAAAATGCAAATTGTGCGGCCCAAAAAAAGAAACCGACAAATAAATAAATAAAAATAACAACAAAAAAGACACAGAAACAGAAACCGAATCGAAAACAATAACAATAACAGAGACCGAGACAGAAACCGAAACAACAACAACAAATGAAATGAATATAAAAATCAAAATAAAGAGAAACAAAAATCCAATAAAAAAAATTATTATAAATCGCCGCTCAGATAAAACAAAATGTAAATCAACTCGAAATGCTCTCAAAATTTGTATGTTGACAAATAAACGCCTCTGCACTCGGAGCTGTGGATGGAGACGGACTCGAAGACGGAGCGGGGGGAGGGGGTTGAAGACTGGAACCATAGATGGTGCCGGAGACACTTGACAAATGTCTCTCGGCGTCCGCCACTCGCCACTCGCCGCTCGCCACTCGCCACTCGCCGTCTCCCTCATATCCGCATCTGTATCTACGCACTGTATCTGTGTCTGCATCTGTATTTGTATCTGTGTCTGCATCTGTATTTGTATCTGTGTCTGTATCTGTATCTGCGGATCGTCGTCGAGTGGCGCCAGCCAAGCGCACGCCACATTAACTGAGGGGCCCCTAAGAAAATCGAGCGAGACGGCGACCGTCCGTGTGATTTGATCGCTGCTGCCCCGCTGCCCCGCTGCCCCGTTACCCCGCATTCCCCTTACCCCTTTACCCCTGCTACCGCTGCTATTCGGTTACCACCTTCCGTCGTTGCCCCCACCGCTCCACCGCTCCACCGCTCCACCGCTCCACCGCTCCACCGCTCCACCGCTCCACCTCTCCCCGCACCCCCCACGTCTCTGGCCAGTTTATTTGTTTATAATTTTTCAAAGCTTAGTTTGTCCGCCGCTCGCATTAAACGTCGGCGTAAATGGAGCGCACGCATTAAAAAAGAGCTACAAAAGTAATCTTAAAGTTCCACAAGTTGGGCCCAATCTGAGACCCAGACCCAGACCCACACTCAGTCTCAGACTCAGACTCGGTCCCAGACTTAGACCCAAAACCAAAACCAAATGCCCCCAAGACCATTGAAAGTCACACGAGCATTGCCCATAAAGCTCAAGAGAGTGGAAAGGGTCTAATGGGTGATCCATTCGGGGAATTACATGAGTCCAATAAACCGTAAACCCCGGCGATCTGAAAGTCCAAAGTCGGGAAGTCGGAAGGTCGGAAAGTCTGAAAGTCTGACACCGACAGGTTGTACGGATGTTACCTGTTGCTGGAACTCAGAGAATTGGGGGAGTACTGAGTAAAAGTCTATCAAAATATGGACCAGGGGATAGGGCAGATATCTGTCTATATAAAAATATATATACAGATTAAAGACAGAGAGATACATATATAATCGTGAGGAATCGAGGGATAAGCTAATGGCCAAATAAGTCTCAACATCTTGAAGGTAAATGTGGAAGGGTCTTTCAACCGATATGTTAATAAATCATGGCTCATCTTTAAATAAATATACATATCGATATATCGATATATCGCTTCATCGGTTATTTCTTTATAAGCTATACATGTATATATAGATAAATATGTACCGGTGTATCAGTACATCGATTATATCTTCTTTTATTATATACAGATACATATCGATACATCGATTATTGCTATATGGATTATATGCAGATATATATCAATATATCTTTACATCGATTATTTCTTAGTGAATTTTGAATATATTTTATTTATATAGATTTATATCGGTATTTCAATATATTCATTATGTCTTTGTGGATTGTATATAAAACATATCGATTATAACTATATGAATTATATGCAGATATACATCAGTATATCGTTATACCACTTCATCGATTTTTTCTTTATGAATTTTGAATATATTTATATAGATTTATTTCGGTATATCAATACATAAATCCTTATGGATTTTATATAGATATATGTATATCGATACCTCGATTACTTCGGATGGATTATATACAGATATATATCGATATGTTAATACCTCGATTATTTCTACATGATACAGATATATATCGATATATTAATATTTCGATTATTTCTTTAGCATTTTGGGAGTTCTCTTTGAACTTCAGACTCCCCGCTTATCCAAGCCTCCATATAACCTATAAACGGGTACTGATTGGTCCAACCTTGGGATCTGTATAAATGAGACAACGAGACTTCCATTTGGGGAACAATCAAAATTATAACCACTCGATAATCGTTGATACAGAAAATAATGTAATGCCCTTTATAAGATAAATAATTAGAGAGAGAGGAGAGACGTCAATAAAGATCAATTAAGAGCCTAAGCTGACGCTTAACTGGAGCTTAGCTCACGGATTGGTCTAAGGCCCCCGGCCGCTGGGCGAGTCTATTAAATGGTATTTATCCGGAAGATAAAGATACAGTTGAGTGTCCGGATTTATAATGGAAAGAAGTGCGATCAAAAAACGATCGTAAATGCTTTTATTTCATGGGTGTATCAATTGAGGACGAGGTGCCTCCACCACCCATCCCCCATCCCCCATCTCTGCGCCACTTTTGGCCGTCTCAATGGAGAGTCCTTTCTACGGGTGCGAGGGGGTTGGATGTGGATGGACTTTGTCTACAAATTGTTGGCCTATAAAACAAAATCCAAATCAAAATCAAAACTTCTTCAGCTGCAGTGGTTGTTGTTGTTGTGGTTGTTGTTGTTGTTGTTGTTGTTGTTAATATTATTGTTATTGTTATGGGCTTTGTTATGACCATGGCTATATTGTTATTGCCTCTTGGCCATAATGTGGGGAACATGCCGATGATTTATTTGCTTGCGGCCTTCCATCCGTCGGCCCCCATTGATTGGGTAGGAGTTGCTGCTGTTCTTGTACCGCTCATTGGCCGTCGGCTGGTCATGAACTTTGACTTGTACTTGGAGCTCGACTCTGTGTTGCGCACTTCATCGTCTTTGCCTTTGCCTTTGCATCCATTTACCCCTTTACCTTAGTCCCTGGGTTAATCGGTAAATCGCTGTGTTGGTCACCTGTGAAGTCGAAGCTCAGGCTGCCAATCGCAGCAGCAGCAGCGGCAGCAGCAGCGGCAGCAGCAGTGGCAGCGGCAGTGGCAGCGGCAGTGGCAGCGGCAGTGGCAGTAGCAGAGCGACAACAATGCTCTCGGCTATGCAAAGCGCCCAACATCGTCACCCCCGCCATCAGCAGGTCTTCACCTGAAAGACTGCCGCCCACCCCTCCACCTCCTTTCAGCTCTTTGCTGCCAGAGAACGGGCAACCTGCCCCGCAGCGAGATGTCGGCAAAGTTCTAAAGAAGTTTTTGTGTCACGCTGCTTCTGTCTGTTTCTGTTGTTGTAGCTCTTGTTGTTGTTGTTGTAGCTCTTGTTGTTGTTGTTGCTGTTGTTGTGGCTCTTGTTGCTGTTGCTGTAAAATTTATTATAAATCTCGCAAAGCATGCTGAGAGCCGGCGGCCCAGAAAGCGCTGGCCCCCTCGAGTTGCTCATAGTTCAGCTGAAGCTGTGGCGTTGACATTTTGTTAGAGGCCTGACAGGAGAATTTCAAGTGTGGCGACTCTTAGATGCTGCAGCTAAGCTATCGAGTTACTCAAAGCAAAGGGTGTAGCTGCATCCGAGCCAACATCTATGTAAATGTATCTGCATCTGCATCTGTATCTGTATCTGTATCTGAGTCGAAGACGGAGTCGGAGTCGGAGGCGTTCGAAGCAGATGGTTTTTGGTTGTTTGGTAGGATGCGTTTTCCTGGTAGATGAGCGACTGACTGACAGCTTGTTATTGGATATGGTTGATTGCAACAACAACAGCAGCAACAGCAACAACAACAACAACAGTTATAACAACAACTACAAGTGCTTCAACTGTCAGCCGCCTGTCAGGCACAAAGTTTTTAAAGCCGCGCAAAAAGTGAGGAAAAATAAGCAAGAAAAATACAAATAAATTTCGAAATGATCCCCAAAAAAATCGAGAAAAAAAAAATAGCATTAAATATGCATTATTAATGAAGATGCAAAAGTTGACAGCACACAGCTGTGTGCGTGTGTGTGTGTGTGTGTGTGTGTGTGCCTGTATCTGTGTCTGTGTAAGCTGCTCCAGCAAGGCGATTAACTCGACGTCATCGTCTCCTCTTCAACTTGTTGGCATTTGTCACTTTCGTTTAGATTTGAAGAGGGCAACCACAACAACAACAACAACAACAACAACAGCAACAGCAGCAACAACAACAACCATAAAGAGGTGTTGATTGTGTCACACTTGTCGCGTTTAAAGACTCAACTAAAAAGACGCGACATGCCGCCTAAATATCCTTTAACTGTAACCAATGCCACATCAAAGGCGGCACTTGTGTGCTATGTGTGTGTACGTGTGTGTGAGTGTGCCTTAACCTCTGGCCAAGCCCGTAGCCCGTAGGTGCAGGGTTGCGCATGCGTAATCCCCGTTAAATGTTTCGTTTTCCTTTAGGTTTTCCTCTCGTTGTGGGAAAGCGACGAATCTTGGACCCGTTTAACATCTGTGTTCATATGTGTGTGTATATATGTGTGTGCGTGTGTGCGTGTGTGCGTGTGTGCGTGCATGTGAAGTAGGGGCGTTGCATTGAAAATGTGTAAGTCAAACCTGTTGAGAATCGGGGGCAAGGTGCAAGGTTCATATCAAAGTCGCCTCAGCGCTAATGATGTTGTCCTCGCATAGCATATGCTGGCACGGATATCCTTGACAGCGAACAGATGCACCACAAGATGATCCTTTTGGGCATCAATTGTGTACCACTAAAATCCTATTTGTCTGCACACTCATAGCTCGTCACGGATATGCATTGGATAACCAGAGATTTTCCATGGCTTTCCCTCCGATCATTTTCCACTAATTGTTGCCCCTGCCGCCGCTTGATGATTGCCCCATGTTGAACGTGTTGACGAGTCGTTGCTTGAGCGGATCGAGCGTTGCATATATATATATATATAAATACTTTATAATACACCTAACGACTTCTGAAGACGTTAGGCCTTCCCCCTACCTTTCCCCCCTACCCTGAAGCGCGACCGCCAAGATCGCCTTCACTTCTAGCCGTAGGTGTGGTGGATGAGCCGCCCGATATAAGCGAATTATTCGTCTCACACGCTAACTAAGCCCACTTTAGTCCAATTAACTAAACACTTAATCACTCTGACTTGGTCTCTGGCCATTGTTGCGGTGCCTTCAGCTCGGCTGTGATGGACTTGTGTGCCGCCTGTGAGGCTCCTGAATAATCATCCGCTTCACTTTTTCCCCGTGACTCTTTCATAATTTTCCTTCTGTACTCTGCAGGTTAATTGGCATTCATTGCATGTTAACTAACATTTGCATTTAACAGGACTGTTAGCCGCAGCGCCATTTCTGACTGCTGCAAGGGCCATCAGTGCATTTCTCCTTCAGGGACAGGATCTCATTTTTAATGGTTATTTTTTGGTGGGCGGCAACGTTTCATCAGAAAAGTTCACATGCCACATGTGTGTGTGAGTGTGTGTGTGTGAGTGTGTGTTAGTGTGTGCGTGTGTGGGCTTTTGGCTTTGTACTTTTCGCTTTTGCAGGTCGAAGAGCGCAATGAACTTCCGTTTTTTATACGCGCCCCCGCCTTGGCCACATTGCGGCTTAGTATAACTTTATTTGTTGTTGTTGTTGTTGTTGTTGGTCTTTATTTTTTTTATTTTTTGTATTTTATTTGGTTTGTTGTTTTTACTGACATTTTTGTCGGTGCTGTTTGTTGAGCCACAGCAACAGAGCGGAGGCAACAAGAGAGAGAGCGACGCAATGAAGCGTTGCAAGGCGGCAGCAACGACGTTGAAATATCGCGTCCGACTATTTTTATGATTTGGTTTTAAAATTGTTTTAAAATCAACAATACAACAGCAACAACAACAACAAGAACAACATTGCCCAAGAGTCAAGTCTTTGGCTTTGGCTTTGGCTTTGCTTTAGTTTAAACATTTGCCACTCGAAACGCGGTTAATTTATGTGTTTTTTATGCTGATGAAACTGAGGCAGTGACTCCGGCGACCAGCGGAGGCACAGGGATGGGCACAGGGAACACAGCCAAGCCGAGCCGAGCCGAGCCCAAGCCCAAGTTGGTCACTTGGAGGCCACAGCTAAAAACCAAAGCTTTTGCATGGGGTGTACGTCCGCGGTAACTGGCGGGGCCTGTACCGCAAGCAGAGAGTGCGAAAAATTCAACTCTTTCGGCTTTTGCAAAACTCAAGACCCCGAGAAGACCCTATCCATTTCGGTTCCCCTATGGGAAACGATTCATTGATCATTTTTAAAAATGTTACGAACTTATAACTCTTCGATTTCCCACATTTTAAAGGATACTCTTCAGATTGGCGTTTCATTCAAACCCGAAAATCGGACTTGAAATATAAAATAATATAATATATAATTTTAGATATATATAGGAAGAGAATTAATAACTGTAGAAATGACTTCCAACAGTTTCTACTCTCCATAATAAAAAATCTCAGGGCTCAACAGTTTCAACAACAGAGCACCAACTTACTTAACAGTCTGTAACCCTAACAGTATGTTAACTTAACAGTCTCACCGTATGTCAACTTAACAGTCTGATGACTTAACAGTCTGCTAATCTAACAGTATGTCAACTCAAATTAACAATCTGTCAACTTAACAGTCTGTTAACCTTGCAGTATGTTTACCTAACAGTCTGCTAACCTAACAGTATGTTAGCTTAGCAGCCTGTTAACCAAACAGTATGTTAGCTTAGCAGCCTGTTAACCTAACATTATGTTAACTTAACATTCTCTTAACATAACAGCAGGTCAACCTAACAGTCTCTTAACTTAAGTCTCTCAACTTAACAGTCTGTTATTATTACACCTTAGATACATATGAAATGTAACAGACTGATGTTATGTAACCGTCTGATCTGTCAGCTACAGAATTGCCACATTTGTCTTAACATTCGTCTGTTATTATTGTCAGAGTGAGCCATGACTTTAACATTGAATAGCTTGTCTGTGAGCTAACAGTTTATGGCTACATTTACACAGTAGAGTCACACAGCTCGGGCATTCACTGAATTCACTTCTCGAATCAGTCAATCACCTCGTCCACTGAAGGATCCCCGTCCCCGGAAGGTCATCTGGAGTTCGGCTATTACCTGCATCCCTATAGCTTCCCTTGGTCTCAGGTAGAACAAATCGTTTATGAGCTGCAGCTGACAGTTGCATTTGTTCTACGATTGTTCGACTGTCGACTGTCGACTGTTGACTTTGACCGACAGTCGTCATTGGGTGTCGGTTTGCCTATGGCTCCATAGGTAGGTGTGTGGTGTGAATTGTGGGCAAGGGGGAGACCTTGCGGGAAGGTCGCACCAAGCGTAGGGGAAACTCACCTGTATCACGCGCATGGGCAATCCCGTTTCCTTGGCCAGTTGCTCCCTAATATGGCGTGTCGGTTTCGGTGTCTGATTGAATGCCGTTTTCAGTACCTCCAACTGTTTGGCCTTGATGGTGGTGCGGGGTCCGCGTCGCTTAGAGCCATTGGCATCGTCGGGACTTTTGTTCTCCGCCTGAGAATCGCCGCGTCCATCGGGATCGCCATCCAAGGAGCCCTGTGAATAAGCCAACGGGAGAATGAAAATCAAGCGAGACAGATATATATGTACATGTACATATATGTATGAGAGAGTACATACATATGTGCACATTTATATGGCCATGTACACATGTGATCATACAAATATGACCATCTCATAATCATTTGCCAATCATTAATCACAAGGGGCTGACGTCGGGTCTACAAAGTGAGGCCCGCTTTCCCATTCCAATCCATTCAATTCCATTCATTACTTTGAGTGTGTATATGCATGTGTGTGTGTGTGTGTGTGTGTATGTGTGTCTAAGTGTGTGTTTGTGTATGAGCTCGAAGCGGAAACCTGTTAATGATGCAAGCAATCCACTCAACTCCACTTGACTCCCCCCCAACTCCAATTTACTCATTCATTTGGCAAAGATCCCCCTACCCCCCTCCCTCCATCTCTCCGTCATTCTCCCTCTCTCTCACACACTTTCAGACTCCCTCTCGCTCCACCTTTACGTACCTGATCGGAATCGTCATGCGTATTTTTACTATCGGTGCTCATGCTTTGTACTGATATATCCGAGGTGCCCAGCGGTCCACCCGCTGAGTCTGGCCCATTCGGTCCAAGCACGCCCAATCCCAGTGCGGGTCCGCGCAGATGTGGCGGATCATCGTCGTCTTCGTCTTCGCTGGCGGAGCCCATTAACGAATCTGTGTGAGATGAGAAGAGCATGAAAAGGGTATGGATCAGAATCAAGCAGGTTCAATACAATACTCATAATACTTATAAACTCCCACCACCACCACCATCCCATCCCATCCCATCCCATCCCGTCATTTACATCTATGCAGATCCCAAGAATCGACGGCAAATTGCTTAACAATACAAAACGCAGTAAGTGCCAAACCAAAAGCCACTTAAAATACATTTGCAATAAATAATATTTTTGCTGGCTAAGCCATAAACGACGTCCCCGGACGTTGGTCTGGTCACGTGTCACCATTTCATGGTCTAAGTAGCCCTCCCCAGACTCCCCTTTGCAGTCACGTGTCAACTGCAGTATTCCCCTTCCATCGCCTTGGCCTGGTGATGCCCAAATAAGTTGATTAGAGCCTTCTGAATGGTCGGAATTGTTTAAATGGTACGATATCCTGGCAAGGACTGGTGTCTGGTGTCTGGTGTGTGGTGCTAGTCTTATCGGTGAGCCATGTACCATGTAAAATGCAGGCACGCGTTGTCCTTTCGGCCTGCTTCGCTCCAGATAAGCGAGACACGAGGCCAGGAGTCGTTCGAAGGAAAGCGGATCGTGCTGAAACGTGTCACTCAAACGGCTCGATTCGATTGTCTTCCAAGGATGACAAACCCTCAAAATCTGTGCAATGTCCTTGGGGACACAGTGCCATGGCGTAAGGACCTTTCACATCCACCTGACCGTGCAATAAAAGGGGCGACCAGCTGGCTGCTGTTTGCGTACTGATGACTGAAGGTCTAAGGACTGAAGGCCGCTGATCGGGTTGCCACTCCCCTGGGCAAATGTCTCTCAGTCTCTCAGCCACTTGCCAACATTCGGAGTTTGCCCAAAAATAAATTACACTTTATTATGCATAATCTAATCCGCACCAGATGCGTCCCGGGAGCCTCCCCTAAACCACACTCTACGTCGAGGGGGTTGGCTTTGATTTGATTTGTGTTGCATATTCCACAATATGTCTTGAATTTGGCGCTTGGCTCGGAGTCATTAGCATCAGTTGCACAAATACATGGCTTCAGGCTTTTCCTTCGGTCCTCAGTCCTTAGTCCTCAGTCCTCAGTCCTCAGTTCTCAGTCCTTAGTCCTCAGTCCTCAGTCCTCAGTCCTCAGTTCTCAGTCCTCAGTCCTCAGTCCTCAGTCCTCAGTCCTCACTCCTCAGACCTCAGTCCTCACTCCTCAGACCTAGTCCTCACTATTCTGTCCTCACTCCTCACTACTCCGTCCTTAGTCCTCAGCACTCGCTACTCAGTGCTCAGCTCTCGGACCTCAGTCCAAAGCCTCGACAAGTCATCCACCTGTCAGGCGGTTAGTTGGACGGCGAGCAAGACGTGTGGGGGACGGAGAGGCGGTAGGACTGAGAATAGCAGCCGATTCTGAGCCGCCGAGCTTAACGCATTACGAGCCGCTGTCTCATGCATCAGCATGCAAATCCCGGCCAGATGATGGCCATAATGCAGCTGCGTATCGCTGGCCAAATCGCAAGTGACGATGAGGAAGAGAATTCAGTTTGATTTAAACTTGCTGAGGCATTCAAATACATGAATGTGACTAGAACTACGAATACGAATACGAATGCGAATGCGAATACGAGTACGAGTACGAATATGAGTAGCAATTGGAATACCAATACAAATGCGATGGTGAATCGGTGGCTCGGTTGATGGTCAGGCGAGTGAAGGTTAATTGCAATCAGTGAGGAGAACTGCTGAGCGTTTCAGACAGCGGAAAGAATTCAAGAAATTACATGAGTCGGAAATGCCAAAATCTTCGGACTCTGGGCGAGCTGAAGGCTGAAAGCCGTGTGTATAGAAAGGAGTTAGAAAGGAGTTAAGTCTAGCTGACTGACAAGGTCGCTGAGGTGCTCCTCAAAGGCAACTCTAATCCACCATAACGTCCAGAGAAGCTCCCCAAGTCTTCTACTTCTTCTGGACAGGGGGAGGGGGACTGCGAGGAGAGATTATAATGAAATCCACAATTCTTCTAAGCTGCAAGCCGCACTCCTTTCTTTGGAAAAAAAATAAATCCCCCTTCATGCATATTTGCATTTTTTTTTTTCTCAGATGTCCTTCAGCTCTTTTATCAGTAAGAAGATATTTCAATCTTATCGTCGCTTATCAAGTTGCGCCAGGTACGCACCCTCAAGCACTGGGATGAAGCTATACAGTCTATCAATTGACCCGCAGCACCATTCAACCAGCCAACCATTGAGCCATTGAACCATTAAACCACCCAAACCGCCCAAACCACCCAAACCACCCAAACCACCCAAACCATCGTTCCTTGAAGCCATCAAGAACGACAACAAAGGACCAGAAGAGCCAAAAAAAGAAACGAATCGGAAACTTGAAGTGTTTACCAGCATCGCTTACATGTCGCCAGTTGACAAAGGAATCGAGCGAAGGGAAGCCCAGGCACAATTTCTGGTCCAGAGGCCAATCCAGCATCAATCCCCTGCCGCCAGGACATTCCATATGGGCGCTTTAAGTTGTTGTTAACACATGTTAATAAACACGCGACCGATGGGCGAGCCGGGACGATGCTGTGGCAGGGGTACGAATGTTGGCAGGGGATGGGGTAGATGGTAGTTGCTCGGCGCGGAGGGTTGTCAGTACCAGCAACTGCTGCAACAACAACAACAATAACAGGAACAACAACTTGCTTCAAGCATCACTCAAATTAACTTTGAAAACCATTCAGGAACACTTCATTTGATTGCCACAAAACCTTTGCAGCACAACATTTGCTGCCACTGCCGCTGCTGCCGTTGCTGTCGTTGCTGCCACTGCCACTGCTGCCGCTGCTGTTGTTTGTAATTGTTGTTGTAGCAATAGCAATTATGCCATTGAGAACAACCCTCCGACAGCCCGGCCACCCTCGTTGCTGCTGACATCGCCTGCCCGGCAGCCATAAAAGTTCAAACACTCATTTTTCGCTTAGGAAAATATTTTTTCCTTCGCATTATTCGTCTTTGTGTGTCGCACAGGGCGTCGCGTCGCCCACCTACCCCCTTCTTCCCCTCCTCCCCCCCTTCACCGACGCAACAAGCGCCTCCACTCAGGGTGGCTGACGCCACTGTTTGGCCTGGGCAAACAAGAGTAACAGCAGCAGCAGCAGCAGCAGCAGCAGCAGCAGCCAACGGCGTCCTCGAGGAAGTCGCACAAGTGCAACATCAGCTTCGACAGCATCCTTGAGCCTTGAGCCCATTCGTTTGACTGACAGCCGGGCAAACACACAAACAGATATTCCAGTTCTGCGTTTGCGGGGGCGGTGTGTTGAGGGGAAATAAATAAACAGAGACGCACACTGCCTGTCGCGCCCCACCCCCTCCGCCCATCCGCCCATCCGCCCATCCGCCCATCCGCCCATCCACCATTCAACGCCCACTTGCTTGTTTGCATAGTCAAGTGCGATGTTTGGGTACGTATCTTGCAACAGTCGCGCGTCGTTGTCAATACCCCGCCCCTCACCCTTAGCCCTCTGCCCTCTGCCCTCTGCCTACTGCCCATGGTCCCCAGTCCATAGTCCATCATCTTGATCAACTCGAGCCAACCCAAAGCAACCCAACCTATCAAAACTTCGACCCACTCCGAAGCAACCCATCAAAATCCCATTTCCAAATCCCACACCCAATCCCAGACTCAAGTGCTCGGAATACCTGACAAAACGCTCAATGGATTTTCTCCCACTCTTTAAGACGATCCCTTGAAAATTCTTGTTGTTGTTGTTGTTGTTGTTGTTTGTGGGAGATATATCGATTATAATGACTATATATATTCGATTTTGTAACAGAAAAAATTGTACAGAATTCGAGTAGAGTTTCCGAATTTGCCGGTTCAGTTAGGTACCTTTGGGCTATACCTAACTTGCAAGGGCTGCCAGGGTTGTCAACCTTACACAATTTACCAGTGAGATCGTCACTTGGGGAGTGATAAATTGTAAGACCTTCAAGCAAGCGGAGCGATCCAAAAAGCAAGCCTAACCATTGGATTGGTTCTACTGGAAATGCCATCATTTATCATTATTCATACAGCAGAGTTGCCACCTGCTCAAAAGTTATCAGTCCCTTCGGAAGGTAGGGTATTTGGGTGTTACTGCGTTCACCTTTTTTTGTGACAAGTGCGTCTGGGGCAAGGCTGAAGTGAGGGTAGGGATGGGGGGGTGGTTCAGCCTAGGAACAGAGCTAAGCTGATTCCCAGCCGTGAATCCAGCGTCACCCCGTGTACCCCCGTAAAGCCGAAGCACACCCGCACACCCGCACACCCGTACACCCAAGAGCGTAGTCAACCCTCACCAAGAGGGCATAGACAAAGCGCACACACATTAATTTCGAATTAGTTTTGCATCATGTGGTTCACGATGCAGAAAAATCGACTCTGCCGTTGCTGCTGCCGATGGCAACCCTCCACTGGCTCTGAGGGCGATGCTAGAAGACGAGGTGCTCCCCAGCAGCAGCAGCAGCATCAGCAGCAGCAGCAGTGAATCGATGATTCAGCTGGGACTGAAATTGGGACTGGCAATGGGACTGGGACTGGGACTGAGACTGGGAATGGGACTGGGACTGGGAATGGGACTGAGAATGGTTCTGGAATTACGACTGAAACTGGGACCGTGTTTATGGGCAACTATTAAGTGCACACAACGTATGCGGCATGAAAAATGTGGCATGGACGTGGAACAGATCGCTGGATTTTCTACATGAGCGCATACTGAAAGTATCCGTGAGTCGTCATCGTCATCGCCAGCGATTCCAGCTCCAGGTCCATTCCAAACTCAAACTCATACTGAGACTCCAACCTTGCCGTCGACGTCCTCATCTTCATTCATGCAAGGCATTGAGTTGCTGGAATAGGGAGGGTGAAAAGGAGAGGAAGCTGGAGAAGGAGCTGGAGGAGAAGCAGGAGAAGGGGACAGGGAAGGGGAAGGAGAAGCAGAGGAAGGGGCAATGCGGTGCTGGGGCTCAAGTTTGTTGGCTGTAAAATTAGGTTAATTCCTGTCAGTGCGTTGCTGATTTGAATTGTCACACACACGCGCACACACGTACACACACACTTGCAGACACACATTCACACACACACACACACACATGTAGACTCTAACTGGTCACATCGCACCTGGAGCTACGACATCCGTAGACGCAGCCGCAGCCTCAGCCCCAGCCGCAGCCTCAGCCTCAGCCTCAGCCTCAGCCTCAGCCCCAGCTGCAGTTTCGGTCTTAGTCTCAGTCTCAGTCTCAGTCTCAGTTTTAGTCGCATCTTCGGTCTCAGTCTCAGTCTCCGTCTCCGTCTCAGTCTCCGTCTCAGCCGCAGTTTCAGTTGCAAACTCAGTTCCATCGGTGTCTGCTACATCTTTGGCATGGGATTTACTTTTGTCATTTTCATTGACGACCGTTGACGTTGCGTTTGCCACAGGCAACACGTATTTCCATACAGTTTAGACTTGCAGCTACCAGTGCCTCATACCCCACACCCCACACCCCACATCCCACCCCGCACCCATCTTCCCGCACTCAGTCCGAGTGCCCCGATCTCTGCCTGCTCTCGCCCGGATTACTGCGGCGGCTCTAATCTGCATGCCTGACTCTCCACATGAGATGTGATATGTGTACCTTGGGGCTGTTCCCCCTCCTGTTGCGAACATCGTTGTTGTTGTTGTTGCTGGAACCGAGACGCTTCAAAGCATTTGGAATGGAAGTTACGCAAGAAATGGCAATGCGACAGCTTTGACAATCTCCCATAAGCCTAGCCCGAGGAAACTTACGCAATCCGCATCCACGTTTTGGGTTATGACTTGAAACGGGATTCAGGAATTCTATAAGATTTTCCTCATTTATTCCCCATTCATTTTTCATTCTTCATTTTTTATTTCTTCTTTCTCCTTTCTCCTTTCTCTTTTCTCATTTCCCCATTCCCTTTGTTGATCCTTGCACAAGTCTCAGCTGCCCCGAAAGTTAAGAGAAACTGTGGTAAGTCTCGCCAAAGGACTTAAAGTCGATTAAACACAGATTTGATATATATACATATATACATATATATATATATATATCGGATGAGTTGACAGACTTTAAAATCAACAAATGTTATGTAATTCATTGAGTGACACATCCTTGAGATTCCCTTGCCTGAAGAGGCAAAAGTCCTGACTTAGTTTCAAGTGTTGACCTTCTTATTGTTGCTTCAAATTGCGAGCTGCGTTGCCTGGTGACGCACCTGTGTATCTGTGCATGTGTGTGTGTGTGTGTGTGTGTGTGTGAGTGTGTGTTTGCAGAGGAGCTCGTGGATTCACTTAATGGATGCCAAGAGGCAGCTGCAGGAGTATAAACAAAGCCTGCAGCCAGCAGAAGCAGCGCCACGCATTTTAGCCCGTAATTTAGTTGGCCTTTCTTCTTCTTGTTGTTGTTGTTGTTACCTCAGTTGCTGCTGCTGTTGTTGTTGTTGTTGTTGCTGTCGAGCTGTTGTTATTTCATTGTCATTGCCATTGTCATTGTCATTGGCGAGTAGCTGGCAGTTCCATTCTATTTGTCATGCAATTCATGCTTCAACGCCTGCAACTCATTGTTCTTGTTGTTGTTGTGGTTGTTGTTGTTGTTGTTGTGGTTGTTGTTGTTGGCGAATTGTGTGCAAAATGCAGCGTCAAGTTCTGCAATTGTTTTGCAGTTCCACCCGTCGGGCTACCTTCCTGCTCCTCCATTAACACCCACACACTCACACACCCGCACACCCGCACACCCGCACATCTGAACAGTTGGCGAGTGCAGCAGAAGTCAAAGTCGTCCTAGACAAGGGAATGGGATGGGAGGCGCTTTAACTGAAGGCTCAGGACTGAACCAAAACTGAAAACTGTTTTTGACACTTTCAGCGGACTTTGTTTGACGGACAAGGAAATGCTGCCGACAGATACGGCGGCCACGAGCCAAAGTGAAGGCCTTGGCCAAGGCAACAGCAGGAGGCAGGAGACAGGCGGCAAGAGGCAAGTGGCAGGCGGCAAGTGGCAGGCGGCGGACGGGAAGCGGCAAACAGCAAACGGCAAATGAATTAAACAAACGATTTGTTGTTCTTCTTCTTATTATTGTTGTTGTTGTTGCTGTTGTTGTACAATTATTTGCGAGGGTGCAGCAGCAGCGGCAGCAGCAACAACAAATACCACAACAATTTGTGACGCCGCATCAAAGCATGGAAAACGTGGCAAAGCAACCAGCAAAAAGGGAAACATGGCAAATGCCAAAGAAAGTTGGTCGGAGTGGGGGTGGGGGGTGTGGGGTGTGGGGTGTGGGTGGAGCGAAAGCAACTTCATTTAACAGGGGGCCGGACAGCTAACAGTGCAAGTGTTGCTCCTGGAGTGGGATGTGGGAGAAGCAGCAGGCAGGAGGCAGGAGGCAGCAGGCAGGACGAAGAAAGGAGCGAACAACTGAAGGTGCTGGTGTCTGTGTGTGGCAGTCTAAAAGTTGTGGGCGGATCAGAACTGGAGTTGGGGTTGGGGTTGGGGTTGGGGTTGGAGTCGGGGTTGTGGTTGAAGGTGGGGAGTTCAGAGTTGGGGTGGATGTCGAGTCCGGGTTGAGGACTGTGCGTGCATGCTACACTTTACACTTCACTGAGCATGCCAAGTGGCTGACTAAAGACGCATCGGGTGGTGGGCAGTGGGCGGGGAGGGCGCAGCTGGGACTGTGGGTGGGGCCACTGGTTCACTATTTGTCTGTAAATTTTAAATGTTGCACGCAACACAAATCGAAATTAAGTGTCAACTCATACAAAGGACGACAGCTGAAGTTCCTCGACTTTATCCCCCGTCCCGAAATTCGAAAAATGGAGCTGCTCTTCACTTTGCGTCACTATTTTGGTCACTGTTCCAATCGCTGTCACTGTTCCCAATACTATCACTGTAACTGTTTCTATTCACTGTCACTGTCACTGTCACTGTCACTGTTACTGTCACTGTCACTGTCACTGTCGCTGTCGCTGTCACTGTCACTGTCACTGTGGCTGTCACTGTTACTGTCACTGTCAGTGTCACTGTCACTGTCACTGTCACTGTCACTGTAACTGTGACCATCACTATTTCTGACGCTGTCACTGTGAACATCACTGTAACTGTGACCATCACTATTCCTGACGCTGTCACTGTTAATATCACTGTCAATGCCACTGTCAATGTCACTGTGACCATCATAGTCACTGTAACCGTGTGGTTCTTTCCTGTCGTAGTCATCAATCGGATACTTAATTCGCCCTGAGCCTTGACCCTGATCAGACGAGCGATGACCTTGACGTGACGTCCGCCAATTGCCGCCCAATTGCTGCCAAATGCCAACTGAGGGAATGACCAGACCATCGCTTACTGTGTCTGCCCCTGAAATTGAAGGGAAATGTCAACGTCGGGAGAGCAATTACCCCAACATGAACTTAAATTGATTATTGGGAAGGCTTCCAAAAGGGTTCGATGGACTAAGGACAATCGAGTCCTGTGCTCAAAATTAAAATCCATTTTTTATTTATTTTCAAGTGTTTCCTTTCAGAAATTCAGAAAAACAACAAATTAGTTCGACCTTAAAGGAGTCCTTTCTAGGATATACTTTTCTGTGACTGGACATCATCAAACCAAAAATAAAGTAAATAAATAGTTTTGATTTCCTTGGATCCTTGGATTATCCTGATCGAAGATAACGATGGATGAAAATGGAATCCGATCAAATGAAGTTGCTATTTAATTTGAGTCCTTTTAGAATTTCTAAAATCAATCCTTGTAAAAAAGGACTTTCTTACTGCTCATAATATCCTTTAACTCCTCATAATATCCTTTAAATTAACTAACTTTACGCCTACTCCTCGATTTTTGAAAATACTCGGCGCAATACCCAAAAATAGGTGAATGTACGTTCGACTCCCCACAAGGATAACCGTCCTGAAGGGGCCTAAGGATGGACGTTGAAACTCTTTTGGTCCTTCTACGGTGATTAATACAAGGCAAGCACCGCCATAGACCTAAATGCTCCTCACATATTTATGACCAATTAGAAGTGCGCACAAGGAGTGTCAACTGGGAGGACGTCACTGCGGCTCACCCAGTCGGGCACCGCTTCCCCTGGGCAGCTGCCAGGCCGAGCCGCGCCGCTGCCACTTCGGGCAGCGCCATTGAACTCAAGACATTGTTTTGATTGGCGTCACAGGCAGAGGCGAGCGAGAACAAAGGCTCCTCAAAGGACGACGGTATCTGAGGTTGGGAGCGGGAAGGGGAACGGGAAGGGGAAGGGGAAGGGGAAGGGGAATGGTCTTGGGAATGGGAATGGAATTGAGACTGGGATTCGGATACGGATTCGGATTGGGCTGAGGTCCCTTCCCTTTAGGCTGGGGCGGCCCTTCTGGCAGTGTTATTGTTGTTGTTGTTGTTGTTTTACCTCAATTTTTGTTGTTGTTTTATTTTGTTTGGTCGCTCGGCCTCAACGCGTTCTTTTACCTTTTGGGCAACTTTGCTGCCGCTGGCTTTAGGCAGTTGTTGTTTTGTGTTGTTTTTGTTTTTGTTTTTGTTGTTATTGTTATTGTTGCTCATCGCTTGTGGCAAATGCTGCTTCAATAAGCAACAACAACAACAACAATACAAGCGACCATTGAGTCGCTCGCAAGTCGCATCAGAGCCGAACGCATTTGTGGGCATTTGTAAAGTGATCCTTTTTGCCATGTTGGTTTTACGGGCAGGACCTTTTCTTGTGGCCACTGTTCTTGTTGCTCTCGTTAGTATTGTTATTGTAATTGCTGCTGCTGCTGCCGCCGCCGCCGCCGCTGCTGCCGTTGCCTAAAGCAACAGGATTTTCAGCCAACGCGCGCGCCCTTGCAAACGCGTTGAGCTGTGCCAAAAAGGATTTACAGGCCGAACGATGAGCCAGGTTTTGTGTATCTTTGTGTATGTGTGTGTGTGTGTGTGTGTATTGTACAATGTTTAAAATACGCGTTGCTCTTATTTCTGTTTTTTTTTTTTTTATTATTATTGTTATCCTTACGGAAATTGATACCGAGTTGCGGCCTTTCCCCCATCCCTCTTCCCCTTCTGCTGCTCTCTCTCATTCTCTGCCCTTCCCGTTGCCTTCTTCTGTGTGTTGTTTTGCTGTTTGTTTTCTGTTATTCTTTCATTTCAACGCGCCCGTAAAAGGGTCGCCAAAGGTGTCTCAATGAAATGAAAGCCAAAAATGCAAAGCAAAAAAAAAATAAAAATAATATCAAGTTCAGGGCAGAGTCCAAGGATGAAACGCAAGGAGGGAGATAACAAGGACAAAGCAGCGATTAAAACAGTTAAGAATATAGCAAAAAGAAGAAGAGCAAAAAAAAAACCGCCTAAGAAGAAGAAACGAGCCAAAACTCGCAGCCTGAGACTGAGACCCCGTGGCATGGGGAATCGCAGGTGGTGGAGGGGAGGGTGGAGGCAACGTTAAACGTTCGCAGAGGAGCGCTGGTGGTGGCTGGTGGCTAATCACATTCTTTATCTTAGTATGAGCTTTAGTTTATATATCTTAATTATGCGAGAAACGTGTGTATTAAGGGGCTAGGCGCTGCCCCCAGAAGGTTTGAAACTGGAAGCGGCTATTAGAATCGACATTTGATATCTTGAAACTCTAGCAATGTCTCTCTCTCTCACTCTCTCTCTCTCCCCCTTTTCGCCTCTCTGTTCTCCTTTATTTATAGACTTATTTTTTTTTTTGGCTGCTTATGCAAAACTTTTGCTCGCGCTGCTGCGATCGTCGTCAGAGATTTGCGGGCCTCGTTTGGAAAGTTGTTGTTATGCGGCTTAAGAGCCAAAGCCAGAGACTATTCCGTCTGTCCGTCCGTCTATCCGTCCGTCTGTCTCTCAGTCTGTTTGTCATCCTGACTGTTTTGTCAGCTCATATGAGCTGTCATAACCACAATGTCTACTGAAACGTCTCTCGGAGCTCGGCTCGTTTATTTAATCCGTAAAAAGATCTCTTTCCAAATCCCTAGACGAGCTGAGCTCGAGCCCGAGTTCGCCGTCCCATAATCTTGCCGCGCTGATCTCTGATCTATGATCGCGTGGGCAGGTAGACGACATCAACAGCAACAGCAACAGTAACAGCAACAGTCACAGAAGCAACACCAACACCAACATCAACAATAACCGTTCCCAATTCCGATATCGATACCGATCCGTTTGTGGCTTAGGCTCGCTTTTCGACACTTTGTTTGGCACGGTTTAAGCCAATTGTTAATCGCTTGCCTGGAACACGAATGGGAATGGGAACGGGAATGGGAATGGGAATGGGAATGGGAATGGGAACGGGAACAGCAGTCACTGTGATGAGGGGTGAAGGAGGCCGCCAGGCTGGCCAGGGCATGGGCATGGGCATGGCTCTAATCCCAATTGACAAAAGTCAACAAAGCGCATCAATTCATTTGCAATTCATGCAGATGGAGACGGATATGTTGTTCATGTTGTTCATGTTGTTCGTGTTGCTTTTGTTGTTGCTGACTTTGTTGTTGCTGGCTTTGTTGTTGTTGGTCTTGTTGCTGCTCATGTTGTTGGCCTTACCTTCTGCCCTCTGTGTGTGTGTGTGTGTGTGTACGCGTGTGTGTGGTCCTGAAGCTCGAGTTGTCAACAATTTGTCATGTAGGCAACGCGCTCTGCTGGGCGTGGCCGTGGGCAGTAAGCGTTCAGTGTGTGTGTGTGCCACAGGCGTGGCAGGCACAAAATTGCGAATTGCGAATAATAATCGATAGAACATGATCAATTTATGATCAATAAATTTGCTTAACTTCGCCGCACAACAAAATCCACACACACTCACACACACACACACACTCAAAGGGGAGACTCTGTAGCGGGGCCCAAGTTCTTGCGGAGCCACGATACACTGAACTCATTTACGACATGGCAAGCGAACTGGAAATATATTACAGTTATACGCCGGCTATACCCATGGGCGCATGTGATGGGGCGTGGCAGGCAACAAAGTGCCAATATATCCAATGCCAAATAATTGCTTCCTGAATAAAAACCGTGCTACGTTTTGCCAACTCCTTAAGTCGGGGGAATTTATATATTATATATATTATTATATATACATATTATATATATATTAAACATATATATTATATATATATATTATATATATATATTATATATATATTATGTATATATTATATATATTATAATAATAACCTCTATCCACTTAAAACCCATTCAAATAACACATATAAAAAGGCGATTGAAGTGTTCATTTCTTTCTGAGTGGTTTGAAGCTTCGCTAAGCTGGCAAGTTGAGCTTCCTATAAAAATTATAGTCATTTTATATTTATAATTATATTAAATAATTTGCAGGCAAGGCTTTATGGCAAGCCAAAGCCTTAGTTTCTGTTTAATACTGGTTAAAGGATAAAAAGGATGCTCCCACTAATCTACAACTGTATGTGTCATTGTGTGTGTGTGTGTGTGTGTGCGTCCAATCCGCGTAGATCCTAATTTCAGTTATCTGTATGGGAAAATGTTTGTTTTGCATTTTCCAATTTTCCCAGCGGCCTTCAGTCAACATTTTTCGCTCGTTGCGTTTCGTGTGCGGTTTCTATGTTTGTATTGGTATGTATGTATGTGTGTGTGTGTGTGTGTGTGTGTCTGTTTATTTAATATTTATTTATAGTTTTTTCTCTTGGTTTTATTGCTGTTGTTGTGGTTGTCGCTGTTGCCATTGTGATGCCTGTCAAACATATCAATTTCAAATCAAAAACAACCAAAACTTGCCTGAGCACATTCATGAATGCATTCACACACTCACACACACACTCACACACACACAGGCATACACTTATTCGCTGGTATTCTTCTTGTTGTTTATTTTTTTTTGCTTTTTACATAAATTGTCTGTCAGAGTTGCTTCCCACACACTCACACACACACACACTCACACACACACACATAGAGCACTGGCATATTTCCGTGATGGATTGCAATTGGGTAGCCCAAGACCCGAGTTAAAATTTATAAATCACAGTCAAAATGTGTTTTCGACAGACCAATGCCTCATTTCGTAACCCAAATTAATGTGTGTTATCAGGCAACAACAACAACAACAACAACAGTGGCAACAATAAGCAGGCAACAACAACAAATCGATTAACACGTAAATGCAATGCAGTGCCAAGGCTCCTTTTTGCAAAGGACTCGCTATAACTAATAAATAAGTCCAACGATTCCAAAGGCCATAACTCTTTTCGGCCGCTTGGCGTGCGTGTGTGTGTGTGTGTGTGTGTGAGTGCGCCTTATAGGGCATAAAAATATTCGGCTTTTGTTTGACTTTATTTATTTTATTTATTTATGCTCATTGCGTTTATCATTCGTGACATTTGCATAGCGCCAGCGACGCGTGGGCCGCTCCCGAAACGCGCGAGAGAAACGCCCGTGAAATTGTCACAGTTTGCTGATTTTTATGGCATTCCTCTTGTTGGGCCGCTGGGCTGCTGGGCTGCTGGGCTGCTGGGCTGCTGGATTGCCAGCCATAACCATCCACAGCCATCCACAGCCATCCACAGCAGCCTCCCCAGTCCCAGCTCCGAGCCAAAGGCTCCCCAGTTGCCAGTTTAAGAACTGCAGCGTCCCTCGCGCTTTATGCGACTGTAAAAATCTGCGCAAATTTATGCGCAAATGAATTGTGCATTTGATGGCAGCTCCTGATGCTCGTCCCGGTCGGACGCAGGGCCAGGGAGTCGGGGGCAGCCGTTGGAGCAAGGTTGCAGCTTTAAGGTTTCGAGGGGGCACGCGAAAGTTGCGTGAGTCCGGGAATATTAGCCCTTTGAGTGGAAGGGGGGGGCAGTCGATCGCTTAGGCCTTGGGCAGCCGAAGGTGAGCAGAGGCAACTCTGCCTAAAGGAAGGACGACCCATCAATGGACTTAAGACAAACGGAAGTGTGGACTAAAAATGATCATGTATTGAAGATGATCAACCTAGGGCTGAGGGCTTGGACACTTAGGACACTCGGAGACTGTTTTTCTTCTGTTTTCATATCTCGATTACCTCTTGAGACTCTCTTTAAAGACACCGAAGACTTTACTGCGGAAAAGTGGGAAAAGGGGAAATTTTATTGATTGGAAAAATATTTCAATATTGAGAATGTATTTTCCATGTCTGTAGCGGAGTCTCTCCCTCCCCCTCCCCTTCCCGACCCACCCTACCGACATACTGGCCACATACGAAGTGAGTGTTAGACTGGCATTCGCTTGGAGCCCTCGATGTGGGCCACTTGGGGACCCAAAGTCAAGCCCGCAATATCTAAGGCTATAATCGTAACTGTTAAAAGTTTGATCTCGGGTTTCAGTCTGGGGCACAAATGAATTGCACAAACCGTGGAAATGCGTTTGGCTTGACCCACTTTGGAGGGCGGGCGACCCACTCAAATGGCTGGCTGACTTTCAAACTGACTTCTCTGACTGACTGTTGACATTTGTCGTACATGTGTGTGTGTGTGTGTGTGTTTCGGTGTGTGTGTGTGTGTGAGCTTATCAGCAAATTGTAAACTGACTCAGGCAGGCATCAGTGGATCGAGTCACCCAAAGAAAACTGAGTCACACTTTTGAGGAACGGCCGCAGTGGCGAG